>JAWWEE010000040.1:12442148-12578091 GCA_035221455.1 Xenops minutus
GCCCCCGGCCCTGCAAACCCTGAGGCACCGCCGGCCCTGCCGGCCCTGACCGCCCCCGGCCCTGCAAACCCTGAGGCACCGCCGGCCCTGCTGGCCCTGGCCGCCCCCGGCCCTGCAAACCCTGAGGCACCGCCGGCCCTGCTGGCCCTGACCGCCCCCGGCCCTGCAAACCCTGAGGCACCGCCGGCCCTGCCGGCCCTGACCGCCCCCGGCCCTGCAAACCCTGAGGCCGCTGCCGCCCCTCAGGCACGCCGGGCCCGGCGAACCCTCAGGGAGGGCCGGCCCTGCAGTCCCTGCCCACCCCTGCCCGCTGTCCCCGCGGCCCCGGGCCGGCCTCTCGCAGACACCGCCCGGAGCCCTCGGCGGACCCTGGGGAGCGGCCGGGCCCAGGTGGGTGCAGGGCCGGGCGAGCCGCAGGGGTGCTCCGCTCCCAGTGCTGTGTTCCTCTCTCCTGCATCCCCATCCTCTCCTGAGCCCCTCTTGGTTAGTTGTTTCCTGCGGTGTGTTTTGTCTTCGTCGCTGCAGACAGGCTTTTTACCGCTCTGTTGCCTTTATGCGCTCCTCCCCCGGCAGCAGCCCTGGTCTCCCGGTTTGTCCTCCCTGCTGCTCTCTGTTGCCTCTCCAGCTCTGGCTCCTCAGGGCACCGCTTCCTCACAGCTCCTGTCGGTTTAACGGGGCTTTCAGCTTCATTAACGCTTCTAGCAGATAAAGCGCAACTGTATCGGGTTTATATTTAAAGACTGTTTCGGAAGTGATACTAAAAAGTAGAGTTGTACCAGCCAAGCACTCATCATTGTTGTGTGTTTTGAGAGGATGATCACGTACAATGGAACAATGTATGGTTTTCTATGGATCATGCCAAATATGTGGATCAGCAAGTGCCTCTTATACTGTGTGGGGTTTTTTTAATAAGTATTAGTTATGCTTTTACTTTCCAAATCATTGTAAGACCCTCACAGCCTAAGACTTTGCTCAGTCATCACTTGATATCTCTGAAACATCCTAAACGGTGTGAAAAGGTAGAGCAGAATGTTACCTTTCTTTGTATTTTACAAAAATATTTTTCCAGTGTTTTTCGTTTAGTTTTCTATATTATATATGTAGGAACTACATATATTCTGAATTATTTTTAACATAGTTTGTGCTTTTGGGGAAGAAAAAAATTTACAGGTATAGTTCTTTACAGTAATTGATGTATAATAAATCACCCATTGCATGTGTGAGCAAGGTGTTATCAGATCTCAGTTAAGACAAACCAGCACATGTAGCACTTAAAGCAGTATATTTTGTGAATATATTGTTTCAGTTTAAATTGAACTGCCTAGCTTTTCATGGAGTTTTATGTCCTCAGTAGATCAGTATTTGTTTGGTAGCTAATTAGAAATTGTATATTATTACAGAGAAAGAAAACATGGCAAGTGTTGCTGTTAGTACGAAAGAAGCCACTAGAGATCTAGATCATTGTGATATCCCATACTATGTTTCTGAATTTGTGGAAAGAGAAGTTGGAAATGACTATGATTCCCTGAGGAATCTAGACAACCTGATTGATAAGCTATCTGAAAACAAAAAGCAGTTAGAAGAACAGGTAAGCATCTTTCTTTTTGATTTTTTTTCTTCTGAATACTTCTGAATTCTTCTGTATGACTGATTAAGTGTATTTAACTAAATGAAATGTATTAGTATCTCAAATGGTACTACTGTGCACAGAGCAGTGTTTTTATGTCAGACTTAATACTTCTCTGTGAATGCAGGTACTTACAGTTTCATCAGAAGTCCCTAAAAGAATTCAGAATGCCTTAAAAAATGCAGAAGATTCTAAAACGTCTCTGAGTCGGCTTCTAGAGGAAGAAACTCTTCTGTCTGATTCAATCAATACCCACTTACTGAAAGCTCAGCCATGGATGGAGGATCTCGATGTACTGATCAGTCAAGTAGAAGAGATTGAGCGACACCTGGCCTATCTCAAATGGATTTCTCGAATAGAAGAGTTAAGGTAAAGGGTACTATATATATATATGTTCTGGGTACTATATATATGTTCCAAGACTGGTAATTTATTTTATTCCCTCATTAAAATATTTTAGATTCAAAAGAGTTTTTCCTTAATTTTTCAATATACCTATGATTATTTTCTGCTGTCTTTAATGACATTTTGGCCTTGACTTTTCTGTATTTGACAGTGATAGCATCCAGCAATACCTGATGACCAACAACGTTGCAGAGGCAGCCAGTACTCTGGCGTTCATGGCAGAGCTGGATATTAAACTCCAGGAGTCGTCTTGTTCTCATCTCCTTGCATTTGTGAGATCCACTGTTAAATTCTGGCATAAAATTCTTAAGGACAAACTGACGAGGTAAGAGACACACTGTGACTCTGTGGATCTGCCGTGTGCTGTGAGTTGGTGTTGAAGAGCTTGGTCTGTGTTGCAGTGACTTCGAGGAGGTGCTCGCACAGCTCCGCTGGCCCTTCGTGGGGCCACCCCAGTCTCAGGCATTTGGCCTTGCTGCTCCAGCCAGCGCTCCCGACGTGTACAGCAACTTGGAGGTGTTGTTTTGTCAGCTTCTGAAACTGCAGACCTCGTATCCTTTTAGATGGTTGTGGTGTATTTTGGTAAGAATGATAAATGTTGGAGATGGGTGTTCTCAAGGATAATTATTTAAAATTTTGTTCTTCCTAAAACCAGCATAATTTGAATTTTTGTTACTTTGTATTAACATTAGAATATTGTGGAGGTGTTTTTCAGTCCTTTAGAAAATGACAGGTGCCAAAGTTGTCTTTTTGGCAGTAGCAACATTTTAACTCCAAGTCATCAGAGATAGTGATCTTATAGTAGGTGATCGTTCAGGTTTCATGAGGATATGGCCTTACACACTTTGGTACAATTACACACCCACATTAGTAAAAATAAATGGTGATACATGTTTTATTTTACACAGTTAATGCTTTTCCTTTGTAGCCTTATTTTAAATTGGCCTTAATCACAGTCTGACCTCAGAAGAAAAAGAGGGAAAACTAAAGATCCATGTCTTGACAGGAAACTTTGCAAAAGGGGGAGACTATGGGAGGATTTCCATTGTGCAGCAATAGTAGTCTGCCTTTGTGGTTACTCAGAAGGCTCTGCTGCTCATTCTGTTTCTGGGTTTTAAGAATTAAATAAAGCACAGCTAACTGTTTTTTGTGACTGTGGCTCCTTTTTTTTTTAAACCATGGAGTGGGAAGCTGCAAGACCACTGTACACAACCCTGAGTTGGTGACAATTTTGGGTCACTTAAATTACTTACATGAAAATGGAAAATCCTGTTTTGCATTTATTAATCCCAGTAGTCTTTATCCTCCTTTAACAAATACGAATAAGCATGTCTCTTGGACAGCCACCGTGTTTGGTTCTGACAATGGTGGTTTGCTGGGTTCTTTTTTTTTTAATTATATGTTTCCTAAATCAAACTCACTTAAGGGACATGTATTGTCATTGAATAAATAATCCTTAGAGGCCTGAGTTATACTACACATTATATAAAGTGCAATATTTTGAGTATCTTTTATATTTGAGGAATTGTATTGATTTCATAATACTGCCTTCAGCCAGTGAGGTAGAACTAAGCAGCACTTTTATAAGCCCATTTTATTGAAATGATGATGATGATGGGAGAATTCCACAATTAAATTCATCCTTGACTGCCAAACTTAGAGATGAACTGTTAACCAAGCCTAAACAATTGCCAGAAAAGTACTCTTTACCCCCATCACCACCCATTGTCCTTCCGATACAGATCATGCTGAACCCGCTTCAGAAAAGATTCAAGTATCATTTCACTGGAAATAAACAAACCAATGTTCTAAACAAGGTATGGGAAAAAGCAGTTTGATATTTCTAAATTGCTTTTCTAAACAACAGATAGATTGCTGTATTTAAATTGTATAGGTTTCACACTTTCCTTTCTGAAATCAATATTCTACAAAAATTTGCAGTTTGTGTGCCTGTATAAGTGTGGCCAGACACAGAGATAGCACTTGGAGACCTTTCAGAGGCCCAGGCATTTTCTCTGGGCTAAGTGATATTTTTCCTTTGACCAGATCCTTTTTGTTGTACCAAGAAATAAAGACCACACAGAAGAACAGGAGGAAGTATACAAAGCCGAAAAGAGGCTCTCATCAGTGAGAAAGCTGTAGAGAAGGGAAAAATAAAAATGGAGCTTTTGATTGAGAAGAAAGAGAGTATTTGGTACATTTAAGACAATGCAAATCCAGAAATATTTCTCTGATAATACTTTTATAAAAATCAAAGCTCAGTGAAACAGAGTGACAGACTTGTGTGACCTGAGATCAAGAGAAGGTAGGAGAAGAGAGTGCTGATTTTAGAAATTTGTCCTAAGATACTAGTAGCACTTGAATAAATGTTGTTCGGATGCATTTAATAGTTTCTTTTCTTTTTTAAATAAGCCTGAGTGGTATTTAACACAAGTACTTATGTGGATTGGAAATCATGCAAAGTTCCTTGATGACAAAATCCAGCCAATACTGGACAAGGCAGGATCTTCAGTGAATGCTGGGGTAAGCACTTTCATGGTTTCATGTATGTGACTATCTAAGTCAACTTCTGACAGATACTTGTGTAAACCCATTTCCACTTGTTTCAGTATGTGGTGAGACTTTGTCTAGTCGTAGTTTGCTGCGCACATATTTGTACATGGTAGTCCTTCTTGTCGCTGACATTTTATTCTCTTTTGTTTCAAAAGCTTGAATTCTCTCGTGCTCTAGTAATGCTGATTTTGGAGAAGTTGGCTGCTGATATTCCCTGCCTGTTGTATGATGATACACTCTTTTGTCACCTTGTGGATGAGGTACTTCTATTTGAGAGAGAGCTATACAGCGTTCATGGTTATCTCAGCAGCTTTCCCAGCTGCATGCATATTCTGTCAGAAGAATCCTGCTTCCAAAGGTGGCTAACAGTGGAAAAAAAATGTAAGCCTTCCCATGGATTATACTGCATAATCAGAAAGTATGGGTATACTTACACAACTGGCCTTCTCAAATAGGCTAAGTCACTTGGAAAGGGCTCCTTCACCAAACATTTGTGTTTTTATTCTCTCTGGTTATCCTGAATAAAAATTGATTAGCCTCTAATCGTGCTTCTGTTGTCTGTAGGACTCTTGCCCCTAAGCTGTATAGAATCAAGTGGGGTTGTTTTTAGACATTAGTGTGCAGACAAGGGTGGACTTTTAATTGAAATAAGGGAAAGATACTGTTTTTGAGAAATGAGTAAGAAATACATTGGAAAGGAGCAAGCCAACTATTAAAATCCAAAGCAAACCCCCAGTCAACTCTGACATAGCTGTTAACAGCACTGTAAATACAGATACATTGAAACTCTATGAAGCCAGTTGTCAGTAGTTTTTATAACCTGAAAATGCAAGACTTAACTTACTAGATATAAGGCTTTTATGCTTAAATGTTTTAGAGGGGCTTTTGTGGGAATTTTTTTGTATTAAAAACTTAATTTCCAAGTTTTGTGCATCTCAGTTGCTCTTCAGAAAATGGACTCTATGCTTTCATCAGAGGCTGCATGGATATCACAGTACAAAGATATCACTGACGTAGATGAAATGAAAGTTCCAGACTGTGCTGAAACTTTTATGACTCTCTTGTTAGTTATAACAGGTAATTATACCTATGGGCATTGCTGTTGTTTGTAATGAATAGTAAAAAACCCTTCAGCTAACAGATTTCTTTACTAAATTTTCATTATCAGCAGTAGTCACCAAATAATGTTGCAAAGTTGTGATGTTTGCAGTTTAATAAAAGCTTCCTGTTTGTTTTGTATTTTGGACACTAATGCATGAATAATCTTGAGATAGTGACATGTTTACAAAATAGTAATTAAAAATATACATACATTTACTTGACAGAATATAATTTGTTGCAATGCAATAATAAATCATGCTATTCCTTTTGAATCTGAGAATATAGAAGCCATTAAGTAACATTTGCTTTTTTGGAACAGAACATAAGAGCAAGTATGTTTTCAGGAGACAGTTTTATATTCAGTGGCATTGTCTTTCTCTGCATGAGGATGCTTTAGGGGCCACAGTGGAGGGTGCAGTATAACCACACATTGCTTCAAGTGTCAGAACACAGACTGCTGGTGGAAGCAGGAGGGGGGAGAATGTTGTTTCTTTGCATGTTTAGCTTATGCATGAGTAGTTTCCCTGAAACTGTTGAAATGTCAGCTATTTTAAATACTATATGATGTTCTCACAGGCATAAGGTGATGCAGTAAGATGACTGTAGAGTTTCTTTCGCCCGTGTTGGAAAACCTAAAAGCATTTTATCAATGTCTTTGCAGACAGGTATAAGAATCTTCCAACAGCTTCCAGAAAACTACAGTTCCTGGGCCTACAGAAGGAGTTAGTGGATGATTTCAGGATACGATTAACTCAAGTAATGAAGGAAGAGACCAGAGCTTCCTTAGGATTTCGATACTGTGCCATCCTTAATGCTGTTAACTATATAGCAACGGTGTTGGCAGACTGGGCTGACAATGTAGTAAGTAATTGTAATTTTTAGAAAAAAAAAATTAAAAGTAGACTTTGGATGTTTGTTTCATAACAAACACTTTATTTTCAGTACTGTTTAAGTGTATTCAGAATAATTAATTACTGAAAATAGAATGAGATATAAATTCAGATTTAGTAGATGTATAAATAAGGACAGGTTATTGTTTGAGATCTAAGCTGCATTAATTACAAACTTACTAGGGAAATGCAAAGAGAGCCTGGGGACAGGAATAATCTGAACAGAAGAAAAAAGTCTCATTTACATGTTTTTTATTGTAAAAAGCTATTGAGTTGAGTTTGGAGATATCTGAGCCAGCATTAACAGTCCTGATGTTGAAGTGCAGGCAGCAGCCTATCCACAAGGCTTGAACTACTCCAGTGGCAGGTGAGCTTAAGTGGATTCAGTGTGGGCATCTGTGTTGCAGCACAGTTTAGATGTGGCTTAGAAAGGCCACTCACTGGTAGCTGGGAATTAGTTATTTTGCTGTACAATAGCCTGGTGGCAGCATGGCCATACTGCATCAGCTTTTCTATGGTTATTGGTGCAAAAGGTCAAAAAACACATAAAGTGTGCAGAATTAGGTAGTTTGTCTGATACAGGCAGACTCCAGATTCGTTTTGTCTTCACAGGAAGCTGTGGCTCTAGCAAGGGATAACCTTGACTTGATAGGACAGCAACCTTCATGTTGTATAACTGCATCTACTACAGCGTCTTGATCTGCTTAAAAGCAAAACCAACAAGTTGGTTACCACAAGGTCACATGAAACTTGATAAACTCAATCAATTTTCTTGGTGTTGTCAGCACAGCAAATTTAGGATTTAATGAATGCTCATTTATAAAGACATTACAATAAAAGATTACTTTTGCAAATGTTAAAAAGATTAAGTAGGTTTTTAAAAGCATTCTTCTATCAATCTTAAAATAGCTTTTTAGTTTTTCTCTAGATCTGTTCCCATTACTTATCTGCTGTTTTATCTGAAACTCATATCAGTTCCATCACTAGAATTAAAACAGTATGTTTTGTTTTTCACTAAATCAGGACCACAGGAAAAGATAAGAAAGTGTTTTTAAAATCTTAAATTTTTAAGCTTATAATTACGCTAGGGGAGTGTTTTCTAGAACTGTGCCTGCCAAAGTACCAATGAAAAGTTCAAAAGGCAAGGTTATTTCCTGTGGTGTTCATACCTGGTTTTGTTCCCCTAGTTCTTCCTGCAGCTCCAGCAGGCCGAGCTGGAGGTCCGTGCAGAAAGTGATGCTGTGAGTCAGCTCCAGCTGGGGCAGTTGGCATCCATGGAGAGCTCTGTCTTTGATGAGATGATCAACCTCCTGGAGCGCCTCAAGCACGACATGCTGACCCGCCAAGTAGATCATGTCTTCAGGGAGGTCAAAGATGCTGCAAAGCTGTACAAAAAAGAGAGGTGATTGTCTGTTTAATCTCTTCCCATATTACAGCATTATTTCCTGTTAAAAATACTGAGGTAAATAAAGGCAGGAATAGATAATAGGCAGATTTTTTTTTTTCCTGAGTAGGAATGCTGCAGGGTAGTAAGTTTTGGAAAATTCTCTTAATGCTTGTCTTAGAACTATTTTCATGCTATGTTTTGTAAAGCAGTTCCTCCATTAGTGGGTGTGTTATCTTAAAAACCCTAGGAAGAATTCTGGATCACTCTAGTTTGGACTGGAATTATTTTATACATAGTAGTATTAAAGGTTTGATGCAAAATGGCCTGTAATGACTGTTCTGTCTTCACAGTCTCACAGGGCTTCTTGAGTATTTCCCCCGAGTAGAATTCTGAAGAAATAGAACTCAATGATTTCCAGATTAGATGGGGTTTCCTGGAATGACATGTTCAGAGATTTATAACTAAAGCATGAGTTTAATATTAAATGAAATTCAAACATAGCATTAGACTGATAACTTTTAGATTAGAAACGGGAAAGAAGAACTGTCTCTGAACTATTGTAAATGTAAGATTTTTTTTCAAAGGATAATTTTAACCTCAGTTGTTGTAGTATGAGTAATTTCATTATAATGACTCCAGTGCACTATTTTCTCTCAGGTGGTTGTCTTTACCATCTCAAGCAGAGCAAGCAGTGATGTCCTTGTCAAGCACAGCCTGCCCCATGCTGCAGACCCTGCGAGACCGTTTGCTACAACTGGAACAGCAGCTCTGTCACTCCCTGTTCAAAATCTTCTGGCAAATGCTTGCAGAGAAAGTGGATCTGTACATCTATCAGGAAGTAGGTGTCCATGTGACCTGTGCAGTAGTACCATGTAGTGTCAGTGACTGGCTTAAACATCAGATGCACCTCTTTGTGTTCGTAGATAATTATGGCAAATCATTTCAATGAAGGAGGAGCAGCACAGCTTCAGTTTGACATGAGTAGAAATTTGTTCCCTTTATTTTCACACTACTGCAAGAGGCCAGAAAACTACTTCAAGCAGTAAGTAGGCAAAGTTTTGAACTACTGGTATTTCAAAAGTGAGTGTCCAGGTGAATACACGTGTTTTATGTATGACTAAGATTTTTTCACAGTTAGTTTTGATCCACGCTTTTAAAATGTACAGATGATTTATGCTTCTGATGTTTTCAACTAGGAAAGTTTTGATTCTGCAGTGTGTACTCAGCAACGGTGTGATGTGTTCTGGAATATTTTGTGCAGTTGGGATGTTCAGATAGACTGACTTATGGAAGGAATATTAAGTAGCACAGACTATTGAAACTGGGGCCAAAGAAACTATTCAAAGATACAGTTACAAGACAATAAACTTTATTGTTAGAAGAAAGACTATTTTAAACTATATTTCTGCTCAGCACTGCCTTGTGTAGCAGTCTAGTTGCTGTCATGGATGAGAAGCTACTACTTTATTTGTGGTTAGTCTTTTTCACACAGCCTTCTATAAAGTCCAGCATCAAACTCCTAGGCTAACTGGGTCAGAATTCTTAATATTTTTAAACCAACATGGATCATGGAAGGTTTTTTTGATACACTTAAATTTGTGCACACAGTGATTATCTCATGGGTGCTGCTTACATTAATCCATGTAACTTTTTCCTCCAGCATAAAAGAAGCCTGCATTATCCTGAACTTGAATATTGGCTCTGCCTTGCTTCTGAAGGATGTCCTACAATCAGCTTCAGAAAATGAACCTTTCAAACCAAGCCAGCCCTCTGCAACAGCAGCACTAAATGAACTTGGAGTTTATAAACTGGCTCAGAAGGATGTTGAGATTCTTCTCAATTTGAGAGCTAGTTGGCCAAACACAGGAAAATAAAGACTCCTTCAGCAATGATTAATATCTTGGTCTAGATTACTTATTTCAAACAAAAGCAAAGCAAATATGTTTTAATATACTTGTGTTATTTTTTTTTAATTCTGTATACTGAACAACTGGATTAGTTGGATCTTATGCCTTATTCTATACAGTTTTTAAGAAAAATTCAAAGACAGAGGAAATAAGTCACTTTGTTTTCATTCATACTAATTCAGTTTTTCTTTTCTGTATGAGAGTCTTAATTTTTTGAAAAGTTTCTCCTTAAAAATTGCATAAATAGCATGTGGGAAGTTTGAAAATAGCACTTTACTTGGAAATGCTGTCGACCTTTCTCTGTAGACATTTATCATAACTTGTTGAAGTTGCTTTTTCCTTAAAAGAAGACCCCCAAAAACCAAAACACAGCACAAGCCCAAAAACCAACTTAAAGTTAACTTTATTAAATGGTAATGAGCTAACAGATAGCAATTCCTTACCGTAAGCTACAACCTGGAGGAGAAAACTCCAAAACACTATTTTAGTTGCATAAGAGATCTCTACTTTTTTTTTTAACCATCTAAATGTATTAAGAAAAGGAATTCTTAAAGGATATCCCTCCAGTGCCTGGTAGAGATGAATGAATTCTTGTAATCTGTCCTTTTCAGCTGATTGCTCATCTGGAGGGTGGGGGGAGACAAGAAAAAGAGTACTACTTAAAATCAGCTATCCACAGCTGACAAACCAGAAGAAAAATTGAGGAAGATGCCTATTTTTAATATATATAGCAGACCAGTGCTCAAACTAATACACAGACCAGTTCTCCAGCATCCTTTTCTTCCTAAGACAGAAAAAGAAAACCTCTAGTTAGATAACGTGAATAATTAGTCCATTACCTTTCAGTAATTGCAACAGTTACTAAAAATTGCCCCTAGAACCACACCTTGACTATGGGAAAGTATGAAAACTTGGAGCTGATTTCATCCACAGCTGTAGTACCACCCCTGGCAAAGAAGACAGCAGTGCCTCACTGTTTCACACTTCTAGATCAGTAATGCAGCCCCAGGACTGCCTGACGAGAGGGGTAGGTAAGGTGAGAGGTCTCCTGCGAGAGGGTCCTGAAACTGAGGTGGTGGAGGAAAATGGAGTTTGGTTCGATGAGTTTAGGGTATTTTGGGATGATTTTGTGTGATTTTGGTGATATTTTGGGATGATTTTAGAGCAAGCCAAGCAAGGTCAGGCAGTAAACTCCCCTTTTAGTCTTGCAATGCAGAGTGACAGGGGTAAGCTTAAACCACCCAGCCTTTATTTATCTAGTTTTGTAAATAAAAAAATAAATCTCTGAGGTATCTTCTATGTGTATCCACCCCCAAAAACCCCTCAACTTTCAGTTAAACTTACACTCCTTCCTTGAATACATCCAGTGTGACAGTTTCATCATCTCCAACTTCCAGACCCTCGTCACTCAGTCCCAAAGTTTTAAGAGCTGAATTTAAGGAAAGAGAATTTCCTATGTGAGTTTTTTGAAAGGTGGACTTACCATCTTAAAGGGGCCTGGATCAAATAAAAAGTAAATGTATGTAACTTCACAACACATAATTTAACTTCCCGTGTTCCAGGTGGTGTGTTGGCAGGTGTGCAGGTAATTCTAAACTACACAGATGGGTGATATAAGGTATCAATAAGGAATTAACACCGAGAGTGTTAATTGAAATGGGGACTTTGGTTGAAGTCACAAAGACAGACTGCATGGTTGAGGCCATAAAGAGCTACAAATATAGGAACAGGGAATATGTTATGGTTGCTATCAGTACCTGGGCTTGAAGCTTCTAAAACAGAATGGAAACCATATGAAACTAAGATAAATCAAGAAATATGTCAAGAAAATAATTACAGAAGTTTGCTAATTAGATCAGTTCAAGTTGCCAGCAAAACTGGTTTACATTACTTTTTGAGCCAAGTTGAAAAGGACACAGCGAGGAAGACCCACAATCTTCATCCCCAAGACCCCAGCCCAGGAAAAATGGAAACCAATGCGCACACTCAGATGGGAGGAGTGCAAGGCGGAGAAAATGGAAATTACTTCTCGGAACTGATTAGAATAAACCTGCCTATTCTAAGAAAATAATGCATATGTATAAAGAAATAATGAATATGCATGTTTTTAACTGTATTTAAACAAACCTGTGAGCACAGACAGGTGTGCATGTTTTTGGTGGAGCAATCCCCCATGCTGAATAAACGTACCTTCTCTACAACTACCTAGTTGTGGGGTCTTTTCCCGCACGTCACGGGTGACTTTGAGGCTGTGTTTTTAGTTCTCTGCGAACAGCCCGCGGCCTGTGCCCCGGTGGGACGCACCTTCCCTGTACTGCGCGGCCGTGATGTGCCCCTGGCCCAGCACGTCCAGCAGGCTGAACATCGCCTCCACGTTGGCCTCGTCCATCAGCTCCGGGAACTCGCCCTCGGCCCGCCTCCCGGCCTTCACCCTCTCCAGCACCTGGATCAGGAACTCGCGTGGCTTTTCTGCAACCAAGGCAGAGCGGAGCGCTCAGCGGGGCCCTGCCGCGCCCCTGCCCCGCTGCCCTCCCCGCTGCCCGGGCCGGGCCGGGCCGCACCGGGGCGGTGGAAGAGCAGCATTGCCCCGAGGTGCTGCAGCAGCTCCGGCAGGCGGTGCCGCCGCAGGTACTGCCGGCTCTGCTCCTCGCCCGCCGCCATCGCGGGCACGGGGCCTGCGGCGACACGGCGAGGGGACCGGGAGGGGACAGCGGCCCTCAGGGACACGGGGAGGGGACAGGGAGGGGACAGCGGCCCTCGGGGACACGGGGAGGGGACAGGGAGGGGACAGCGGCCCTCGGGGACACGGGGAGGGGACCGGGAGGGGACACGGAGGGGACAGGGAGGGGACAGGGATCCGGGGTGGGCAGAGAAACCCTCAGAGACCCAGGGAGGGACCCGGGGCAGGGACAGGAGCCCTCAGGGCCACGGGGCGGGGACAGGGCGGGGAGAGGAGCCCTCAGTCCCGGCCGGGGAGTGGGAGGAGCGCGGGGAGAGGAGCTCTGAGACCCGGCCGGGGCAGAAGGGCGGGCAGGGCAGCCCTCGGGGCCGGGCTCGGGGCGGGGAGAGGAGCCCTCAGAGCCGGCCGGGGAGGGAGGGAGGGAGGCGGGGAGAGGAGCCCTCGGAGCCCTGGGAGCTGGGGCGGCAGAGGAGCCGTCAGGGCCCTGGGAGCTGGGGCGGCAGAGGAGCCCTCGGAGCCGTGGGAGCCCCCAGGGCCGGGCCGGGAGGAGGCTGCGGTGTCGCGGCGCAGGAATGGGGATCAGAAGCGGGAATCAGCCCCCTGCAGTTGCTGGTGCCGCCGATTTTCCCCGGAGCAGGCGGCACTGGCGGGCCCGGGAGAGCGACCCGAGCAGGAAGGAGGTGTTCCCGACCGTGTGAGGGGGCTGAGGGCCGGCCGGGAAGGGCTGGGACGGGATCTGGCCGGGGCACACGGACAGCCCAGAGGCGGCTGCCCAGAAGGGAGCCAGGCCCTGGTGGTGCCCAGAGACAGGACGAGCAGCCGTGTCCCTAAACCAACACAGCAGGAGTTTCCCCTCGGCGTGAGGGAGAGCTGTGCGGTGGCGGGGCACGGGAAGGCTGCCCAGGGGGGCCGTGGATTGTCCCCCTCTGGAGACATTCCGGCCCGGGGTGGGTGTGTTCAGGGGTCAGCTGCTCCAGGTGTCCCCGGAATGGACGGGCCCTGCAATCCTGACAGCTCAGGACTAAGGGAGGTTACACTTTAAATCGGTATAAAGGCCTGCAGCATCGCCTGTGCAAAGGAACACCAAGGAAGCTTTGCATTGTACCACCCAGTGTGAGTAGGAGGAACATAATCAAGTGTCTCACTTTAAAAAAAACAACCAAACCAATACCCAAGCAAATCCACAATGATATAAGTATCTGCCATCAGATAAAAACAGATAAATAAGTGTATAGTGAAGAACAATGGTATTCCTGCGAAAAGGCCAGCCCTATAAACAACTATTTGCCAATTTGCCACAATTAAACCATCATAAGACATTATAGAATTCACCTTTTTATTTTCTTAGATAAAATGGGAGAAAGGCAGCATCCAAAACTGCAGAAAGTGTACAGCCATGCTGTGTCTGTATTCTCTAGTATTTTAAACTGGTTATGCTTCCTGCTTCAAGTCTTAATGAGGGCTAAAGGAATTGTAGGTTTCTAATTGTTACCTCCTATGACACTCACCTGGCAGTGATGGAAATGTCCTTTTCCTAAGGAATACATTTCATAGTTACTGAGTCCATTCCAGCACTTGGGTTTTTCTATGCCTTTCATCAGTTTTCTATGCCTTTCAAAGCATTAGCAAAATTTTTTCCTAAAAAAGAGCAATGGGAGAAAGTGTAGATTGAAATGTGAAGAAGTACAAACAAGAAAAAGAGCTGGTCAGCAGAGGAGAGATAAAGACATGGAAAATTTTGTCATAAAATGAGAACCTAAGGATAGAAATATTGAAGGGAAAGGAAGCAGTAAATGAAAGACTGGCTGGTAGGTAGGTAGATCAGTGTCTGGGGCAGGGAAAACAGCTTTTGGCAAAGGATGTTTCTTCCTGAGTGCTCAACAAAGATAACTATGCAATACATATGTTGAAAGCTGAAATTTTAAGAATAAACACAGGAATTACAGATTTAAGTGTGTTTCTCTAAGGAATGGTTCAAAAAAATCACTAAACAGAGCAAACTTCTACTTTATTTACAATTAGAAATACATATTTTTAAATCCTATTTCACTGTTAAGGAAGCACAATTTATTTCCTTGAAATAATGTTCTAATAATGAATCATGTATTTTTTATTTAATAAATTATCTTCATGTCATGATAGTTATATGTATGAATCCTAAATGCATAATAATTTAGGATAATTTGTAAGAAGCTCACATGGATTATTGTAAGGGAAACTGAACTTCTGGTGACTGAGAAAAGCAGAATTTGAAAAACATTTGAAAGTATTCTGGTTCCATTATAGAGATGCTGCTAAATGAGTTTAAATAAGGAACTAAAGGACCAAATTATTTTCATGTGTTTAAAGTGTCCTGGTTATATAATCTGAATTTGTTTGAAAGACTTAATACCTGTTGTGACAGAAGCTGAGCCTTCTACAGAATATCATTGGTAATTAAAGCCTTTTATCTAATTTAATAAGACTAAATAGCCTACCTGAGTTGTAATGAAGAGGAACAGGGACTGCAGGGCAGATATGAAGTGGATTGCAGAACAAGCGTTTGTCTTGCAGGGGAAAACAAGCAGATGGACATGTTCTTCCAAATGGGAGTGTTAGAAGGCTAAAGCCTCGGGCTGTGGGAAGACACATGAGCACAATGGGCTGGGAAAGGTTTGCCATATGCTTCCTGTGCACACAGCTGCTGGGAGCAGCTCCTTTAGTCCTTCACCTGCCTCTGCTCTTCCTCAGCACGGACACTAGAAAGGACTCTGCTAGGAGCACAGGATGAGCTGTAGGGATTAGGTCCTGCCATTTCTGTAGCTGCTCTGCAAGAGCTCTACTGCACCTTTCCTCTGCGTGACCTCAAGGACTTCCAAGATACAGGTGAGGCTCTTGCCAGGGGATTTTACACTCTGCAAAGTCTGCAGAAATATTGAGTTTCTGGGTATTAATTATCTCAACAGCCAGAACTATGTTTTTCATTGGTTTTACTGTGTAGAACAGCAGAATAATTTAGGTTGGAATGGTCATCTGGAGATCATATGGTCAACTCCCTTTCCTCCTCAAATTGGGCTAATGTCAAAGATAGCTCAGGCTGTTCACAGCCTTGTCAAGTCTTTATTATCTCCAGGATGGAGATTCCACAACATCATTTGGTCCCTGTGCCAGTGCTCAACTACATTGCAAACTTTTTTTCTTGTCTCTAATCAGGACTCCCCTTGCTCTACCTTATCTCTGTTGCTTCTTGCCATTTGCACCATCAGAAAGTGTCTGGCTCCATCTTTTCCATCACCCATCTGGTAGCTGAAGACAGCACTCAGGCCCCTCTCCCCTCCTTAATCTTCTAGTTGTAAAACTGAACAACACTCTTTTTTAGCATATCATTTTACTCGATAAACTCCACCTACTGATCCCCTCGTCAGAGCTCCACTTGTACTCACTTCAGTTCCCAAGCTGTGTCTTGCACAGGCCCAAACTGGACACAGCTCTGCAGATTCAGCCTCACAAGTGCCAAAACAGAGGTGACAATCCGTTCCCTCTGACAGCTGCTTACCTTCCTAAGGCATGCAGATAGCAGTCAGACTGCTGGAGCTCAGGCTATGTAACATTCAGTTCCCTTACTGACTCAAGCTCAGCTTGTCCACCAGTCTCTTTTTCTGCCGAGTTGCTTTCTTGCCAGTCAGCACCCAGCTTGTTCCATGACATGAGGTTATGCCTTTCTCCCCATAGGTGCAGAACTCTGCATTTTAGATGATCCCAGTAAGGTTTCTGTCATCCCAGTTTTCTAACCTGTTGAGTTGCCTCTGAAGGACAGCCCTGCTCCTTCTGTATTATATTATTATATATTGTTGTTATATATTGTTATTATATATTGTTGTTACCCATGAATCTGCAGCCCAGAATCTGCAACCCATCACTAACATCCAGGATGGTAATGAAGCACTTCAATGTTATCTGGCCCAGTGTTAACCCCTGAGGCGTGTTACTAATACCAACCAGACTTCAAAGAGCCCACGGCAGCCCTCTGGGCCCAGCTGTTGAGCTGATTTTCCACTCACCTCATAGTTCTCACCTTGAATCCAGCTCTCTCCAATTTATTTTAAGAATACAAAAGCAGATGGTGTCAAAAGCCTGGCTAAGGTCCAAGTAGACAACATCCTCTGTTCAGTAGCTGAGGGCAGTTGTTTTATCAGAGAAAGCAAGCAGGGTGGTCAAAAAAAGTTACACCTTGATAAATCCAAGTTGTCCGGGCATGGCTTCTAGGAGAGTTTGTTTCATAATCTGCCTGGGCTGAGCAGCCTGTATTTCCCTTGGTCTTTCTTGAAAATGGACAGTGCTTTTGCCTTTTTCCAGTCCTTAGAACCCCTGTACCCTGTTCATGATCTTTCAAGGATGAGAGAAACCTTGTAATGGTATCAGCCTGCATCCTTGAATCAGGCCCAGCCTTTCCCATGGGCTGCTAGTAATCCAGGATAAGCAGTGCTTAACTCAGGCTTCCTCTTTTGCAGTTAGTACCTCACTGCCCAGACTCTGCCCAAAGCTCTGAGCACAGACCTCTCCAGTTAAAACCTGAAGCAAAGGCAGCAACAAGTGCACCTCAGCCATATCCCTGTCACCAGGTTACCCACCCCACGTAGTGGGGCACACATTTTACTTACCCTTCCTTCCACGTTAATGTACTGAAAGTATCCTTTATATCCCTCATAATTTCAGCTCCAGCTGAGCTGTGGCTTTCCTAGCTGTGCTCCAGCATTCCTAGGCAGTGTTATTCCCCTAGGGTAGCCCACCCCATTTCAACCCATTTCTAGTTCTGTACTTGCCTTTTGTATCTGCCTTCAGTGAGGAGCTCCCCTTCCAGCCATGCTGGCCTTCTCCCGTGTCTGCTCAACTTCAGCCAGATCAAAACGAACTGTTCCTGTGCTCCAGCTAGCTCTCCTGGACCCTTCAGGGCAGTCTTCTGTGGGATTCTGCCAACACAATGCCTGCAGGAAACACAGTCTGCTCTCCTAAATTCCAGGGTTGAAATTCAACTATTTATCTTTTCTCTCAGAATCTTAAGCTTTGCTATGTTGTAGTCACTGCTGCCAAGGCTGCCACCAGTGTCACTGTTCCGAGCAGCCCTTCCTTATGTGTGAGCAGCATGTCTAGCATAGCCCCACTTGCCTTGTTGAGCACTTCTGTCAGGAAATTGTCCTTGATGTACTGCAGAAGTAGCTGAACCTCTTGTGCCTTTGCCATGCTGCCACCCCAGACCCCTCCACAAGAACAAGAGCCTGCAGTCGTCAGGCCACACTGTGAATGCTGGCTTTATTATTTTTCTTTTCCAATCAGCTGTAAAATAAAGAGTAAACCTGTCATCAGAAATCATGCACTGGGAAAAAATAAGTATCAGGAATTAGAAAAATACTTCTTGTTTCTGAGTCAAGGAAAAGTAAAAATATGTCACAAAGAGGCTGGTTTAATATCAGGAGACTCTGCTGTCTTATAGAACTGTCCACTTTCCAGATGGCTGAAACCCCAAGAAACTGATTTCCTAGAACTACAGTGGAACTCCTTCTGAAGGGAAAGGGAAAAAAAGGAGTTACTTTAGCAGGAGGTTGCATTCTTTGAGCATAGTAAATTTATCTTTTTAAGTATGGCTCTGAGCCCATAGCTCTTAAGACCACAGATGCTTTTATTCTAGCAACATGTGTAGAACTTAATCCAAAAGGTGTTCACACCTGTGGCATTCTGTAAATGTTCATGTGAGACAACTTTTCTGAAAAACTACTCCTGTGCTGTCACATCAACCATGTTGGCAACTGCTCCAAGTTAATCAAACCGAGATTCAATTTCAGAGCTAAATCTGCCAGGTTTGGGAAATGTGCAAAGGGCACAGCTGAATGTTGAGCAGCATCTCAGCCCTGAGATGAGCTCAGTTGGTCAGAGCATGCTGCCGATAATATTAAGGTCATGGGTTTGATCCCTGTATGGGACATTCACTTAAAGAGTTGGACTCAATGATCCTTGTGGGTCCTCTCCAACTCAGAATATTGTGTGACTCTGTAATCTCAAATACTACTGGTGTCCTTACCCTCAAATCAACTTCTCCTGGATGCTGATTATTATTGCTGGTAAACCTCACCTAAAGCCTCTCGTCTCCTTTCTGTAGGGAGAGCAGATCACAGACCAGAGCTAAACATTTCTGGGTCAGCCATAAACAAAAACCCCCCACACAACAGAATCCAGCCTGTGTCATTTGTGGTGCTACAAAAAAGTGGGAACACGAGTATGTGTACTGCCTGCCACGGATCCTCCAGCTGAAGGGCAAACAGAGGCCTGCTGCTGAACAACCGGCTTTAGCTTTCTTCTACTTAGGAAAGTATCTTTTAAAAGAGATCTGCATTTGTTTTGAGTAGTTCTCAGAATTACCAGGAGTACTCAAGGAACAAACGGCATAAAATTTGCATGAAATAAACATTCTTGTATTCTGAAGTCTGAATCTGTTGTATGACTCTACTCCAAATATTTCTGGAATAAGTATTTGGCATTTTTTCCAATTGTGAATCCTGACACATTTGGAAGAATAAAACAGATATTGGTTGCACACAGTAATTGCTTTCTTCTAAAATAAATAGTTCCATGGTAAAAACAGAAGCGTAAAAACTAGAGTGCAATGAATAAAAAAGTCAGAGTGTGATCTGCCTCCCTCTGAAACTGGTGGCATTTAGAGAATATGAGCAGAAGAGTAGTGCTACCCGCAAAATACTTGGTGCATAACCAAAAAAAAAAGAGGGGAGACCCAACTCCAGTAAGAGAACAGTTTATAAATCATTTCAACAACCCTGCAAGAGCTAAAAAACTACTGATTCATATTTGGGGAAAAAAGGCAGTGGTCTTCAACCTTTGCTGGCCACGGGCAATGATGGCAAGCAACCAATAACTCATGGCAGCAATATTCTGTTTTCTTGGATGTAGCTTTGATTTCTAATGGCTACTAGAAATAGCCAAGCATCTTACAAACACAGTGTCACTCTTCAGCCATACACAGGCCCCACTCGTATCAGATGAACTTCGTCATCTACCGTTATTCATGATGTTCATATTTTCTATACTGGAAAAGATAAACTCAAGATTGAAAAAAAAAAAAAAAGCTTTCAAAATATCAGCAGCTCAGACCAAGGCACTAATTGTACAGTAAAGAGGAAATCCAGGATTAGCTTTTGAGACAGGTATCAAAAGGTGGAAGACATTACAAAAAAAGCTGTTTACCTAGAGGTAAAATCACCCCCCCTTCGATTCCTGTTTCCTGTAATGCAGCCCAGCCTCCTCATCCTCTGCCAGTTCTGAGTGTGTGCACACAAAAATGCATTTTTCAGTCCAAATAGCTTTTAAAAAAGATCATACCGTAATTGTGAGCATCTTCCCTACAGTATCTCCAAGACAGTTTCCAGATACTTCATAAAAGGAGCATAAAAATGTACATCTTCCCCAGATTTGCAGAAAAGGGTGGCTGCGAGGGGAAAAACTGCAATCCTCTCTGCAGAGCTGTGGAGCCAATGAACAATTTAAGTCTCATTTGATCTGTAATTGGAACAGGCTTTACACAGAACAAGAATCTTAACGCCTAGATAAGAGCTGCATCTTTAGTATTAACAATGATAAAAAGACTGGTTATAAATTTGTACTGCCCATTGAAGTGAGAATTCCTAAATCCAGCAGCTGTAATGAAGTTAATTCTTATACTGATAAGGAATGAGAAAATGCATTCAACTAAGCAAGGGAATTTAAAAATGATTTATCAGTGCAAAAAAACTCAGTAGCTGATCGTTGCGCGTGTCCTGACACATAAATACAGAAATATTTTAGAAACGAATGCAAAAAATAATCCCAGAGCAATTCAGCCTGTACAGAAAGCTGGGCAGATCTTTCAAAGTGCCCAGGGAATTCTCAGTGCTGAGTATCTCCACAGTGAATTTCAGCCTCCGGGAAGAGAAAGGGCAGCCTTGCAACACATACCATTTTTGCTTTGCAGAGAGAAATAATGACAAACCCCATCAGTTTCTTACAAACATATAAATTATTTTATTTACAAAGCCATGTTACAAAAAAAAATAATAATAAAGCAAAAAACAAAAAATACAATCGCTCACTAGAGAATATCTCCAGGCCCGGTGTTGAACCATGGCAGTATCAATCAGATACATGTTTGTTCTGGTTTTCCTTTTTTAAACTGTAAGCCATAGAATTTACTATTTACACCTACTTTAGACATTTATTCTGCTTACAATTATCACAAGCATGGAATGAGTTCTATTTGATACTGCTAATACATAAAGGTGCAGGACAAAGAATGAAAATACTTAGTGTTACAAAATATGGATTGTAGAAAAGAAATTGGCTGTACAAGTATGGCATTTTTTTTTTTCTTAGAATGATTGGACATGCTTTCTTCAAAAGTCTTCTGGAAAAGGTTCTAAAATCTGTAGTAGGAAAGCACAATATAGCAGGTGCAAATTCATTTCTGTGCAACAACAGTTATTTAATATATCCCATGACTGACCAGCTATGCAAAACCCACAGAGTTTTGTTAAAGTGCCATGGGTCAACAGCATAACAAAATATAAGGTGTAAATAGAAAAATTTCTTTTTTTCTTCTTTTTTTTTTAAAACAATAGTTCACTGAGAATCAGCAATAATAGAATATGCTGTATAAACTATTCTCTACAAAGGTCGATCAGCATTATTTACAATTGTTACATCAATACAAAAGAAGGCATACAAGTTATCCAAGTCGCTTTTTATGGCTGACGGGCCTATGCATTGCGTATGTGTAACAACCAAAGCTTCTGAGCCTCTATTGCTGGAAACAAATCACAAGATTTTCAGGCAAATGGGGAAGAAAAAGAACTACCAAGTGAATGCTACACTAAGAATGCATTATAGGCTGGTCCAGTTTGTATCCATTTTTTTTTCCCAAACGTTTATTCCATTTCACTTTGCAGGCTAAAATTTTCGATACATTTAATTAAATAATGATTCTTTGATGATGAAAGAACACCGCGGGATTTTACTTCGTGCTTAACTTTCCTGAAATACTGTCAGGTGTAAGCCATTTGGAAACAAAATTTAAGCAGCATTCAAAGGACAGGCTCCATAATTCAGCTTTCCAATTAAAAGATGCATGGAAACAGCTAAAGCTTTCTAAAACTACAAAATTGCTCCTTCAGTCACTGATTAGCATTATTTCTCAGAAGCAACCACTGAATCTCACAACCACTGTTTTCCCTCAACAACTAGAAATAGCAGTTCATTGATTACAGAGGATGACTTTGTTACTGAGATTTTTAAAATCCTGCAGTTTTATAACTCAAAATAAATTAAAAAAATCAACATAGTACTGCTCCTAAAACTGAACAAGACAAAAATTGTGCAAAAATAACAAAGATATGTACACATTTTTCAGTCTGAAGAAATGTACAATAAAAACATAATTCAAAGAACATTTTAAAAATATAAACATTGCTTAAACTTTCCTAAGTTTCATACTGTTTCTGAAACTATACCGGTCAGTTAGCTCTGAAGTATAGCAAAACATAAATTATTACAAAATTAACACTATAAAAATTTATTTTAAGAATATTTCTAAACTTTTTTTCAAAGGGTCTAGCCTTGTTTATAATTGCTTAAACATTTTTAGTCTTAAAATTTGCCTTAAGCCTTCTTTTTTTAAAAAAGAAAGTAGTAATAATCTCCCTATTTGCAGTCTCTCGCCTTTCCCCAAGATGTAAATAAACCAGCATATAAGTGCACTTTTAACACTGTAGAAATAAAAATTAACTCCTCTGTACTATTGTTCCAGTACCTAGTATTGGCTTCCTGATTATAAAATCTATATTTTATTAAAAAATTATTCAGTAATCCTATAAGAAACACTGTCAGTGCAATTCTATTAATGCAAGCCAATCTGCTCAACTCCTGTCCTTGCAAACCCAAACTGTTCACCCAGCTTATCAAGTGCCGTGTTCTTAAGGGTGTAGAAATCCCATAGGATACGGGGATTTTACATGTTGAGCCCCTGATAACAGTAATTACAGTTTGGTGCAAAACTCCGCTGTGCATTGATTGAAGTAAAGATTCCTTAAGAGCCTGATCCTGGACGAGGCTGAACACTCACAATTCCCACTGAAATTATTAAATGCTGTAGGTACAGAGCACCAGTCAGGATTAGTCCCTAAAGTTGCAGTGCCCCAGCTGTTTGCAAATTACTAAGAAATGCACTCAATTTTTATCCATAGGACAAGCTTAAATACAGAATTACTGTAATTTTTATTTAATGAAAAAATTTGGAGATCCTTTAAATAAATTCAAATCATGATCTGGATTTTTTTTTTTGGAATGTCCACTGTGTTCTGGTAAGGAAACAAAGGGAGCATTGCAACGCTAACAGCTTTAAAAGGCATGAAACATAACCAAGCAGAACGCACAGATCAGTGGCAAATACAAGTGGAAAAACTAAACAAATCACTATTACAGTTTTCTGTAAATTTAATTCTCTTTAAAACCACAAATTCATAAAAGGTTAAATCCATCTGCAGGACATAGAAAAGAAAAACCCTGTGGAGTAGGGCTGCTGAGAGCTAGAGATTATAGGCTGGTTCCTTTTCCTTGTTATGGAAGAGTCCTTATTCTACCAGTCCGGTTTGATGTCTTCTAAAAGAGAAACCAGAGCCAGGTTCAAAATCACACAATGTCTTTTGGTATATAACACTTCAAAAATGTCTGTGTCTGACAGTACTCAAAGCAGGAACTTATTTCAAGTCCCTGAAATAAATTTCCTCCCTGTTTACTGACTACATTAGACCTTTAAGAAAAGGAACTGCTTTGAAAAAACAGCATATTTCCTTTTTGGGACTGTATGATTTTAGTAAGCTTTGGTGAATCTCACGTTCATTAACTTGGTGTATCACTACAAATAAAGAGCAGCAATTAGACGACAACTCTGAAGAATCTTTTCCTCTACACAGCATGTTTTCATGCACAAGGAATCCTCATACAGCACACACGTTGTCACCTTCCCTTAATAAAATGATCTAGTTACTCAGTATTTAAAAACCACCGCATACTGAGGTCTTGAAGTGTTAACACTTCCAGGCACCTAAAAGCACTATGAAGACAAAAACACTTGATTAGTTAAAAACCTGGAACAAGGATAAAATCTGGAAAAATAAACTTTTAATACATAGTTTGTATTAGCAGGCACAAATAATTTGACTGTAAAACAACCACTCCATTAATGTTTGTTAAAACCCAAGAAGTTCTTGTAGGAAAAAGTAGCAATTTTTTTACTAAAGCAACAATAGTTGGAAAAACAGGCATGCTTTTATGTATACTTGTTCAGGTCTCAAAGAGATGCAGCACCATTCCAATTAAATCCTAATTGAGAACAATCCATCTTAGTTTAACCTGACTGAGTTTAATGCAATGGGAGAGACCCAACAGGCCCACAACAGTTATCCTCACGATCCACAGTTCCATGGGAGCACCTGAGTGCACTTCAACACATGGAGCGAATGACCGAAAGAAACTACTCCTGTGACATCAAAATAACGATAGGCCAGCTTCAGCTCTCTCCTCAGTAGTGAGAAACACCCAGTTATCAGTGGCAGGTGACTCTCCCAGCACCGCCGTGTCCTCTCAGCTCCCACGGCCGCCTTCGGAAGGTGAGTGGGAAGCTTTCCCAGCTGGACTGCACACAGGCAGTCACAGGTGCAAACACGGCTGGGTCTACAGCCCAACACAGTTTCCCAAATGCCACATTCTCACTCAGCCACTCAACCCTGTGATGAGTTATGGACCCCTCTCCCTTCTCCTCCCTTTGGCTCCCCCTCTGCACCAGCAGACAGCCCTGGCAGGCTGCCTGGCCAGGGAACACAGCAGAGCCAGCCCAGAGGAACTGCTCCATATGCACATTTAGCTTGTCAGCTGCAACTCTGCTTCCAACTGCATTGTTAGAAGTCTGTTGTTGTGATGTATTCATGAAAACTTGCCTGATTTTTCCAACTATAAACTTTCGTGTAGAGCAGAGACTATCTCTGCCTAGATACCTTGGTTCACTTGGACTCCCTGATTATCATGGTTATACCAACACTAACATTAAAAACAAGGCAGCTCAGGTTCCCCAGTAGTATCTTTACTGCCACAGCATAAACTGTAGATCCAGTTATTGTTACCTCATTATTAACACTTTCATAATGAAATATTATAGCACAGTTTAAGACTGAAATTTTATTTAGAGATTATTTCATTGCTAGGTTGGAGATGAAAGCTGTGAACAAAGCAGCTCAGATTTGAAAGTGACAAGCATTTATTAAATAGGGAATTATTATTCATGGTTCCAAATATTAAAATCTTGTGTTAGTTAAAAAAAAAACAACTTAATATCAACTTGATTTTATTTTCTATTTGTACTCTGATCTCCACATTCAACTACCAAACTGACAGACATGTGTTTTTAAAAATAAAGAGTTTGTGAGGCTTAACACAAGGAAAACACTTCTACTTTGATAAAGTTATGAAAACAGGCAGCTGGAGAGCTCTGCAATAGCCTCAGTTTACATAAGGCTGCCACAAAATTAATGTTTTGTACTCTTAGGTTTTCCCCATGGGATCTAGGCAACAGATCCCAGCAAGTTCTGCTCCTCGGGTAGTGTGTATGTTATACCAACTCAGGAGCAGGAGGCTAAAGCAACAACAGTTTAATCCCAAGTTTGTCACTGGCAGTTGGACGACAGCATCTCCCACAGGAAAACCCCAGTCCCTAGAAGTATGAAGGAACTTTCCACTTTTTCCCCTTCAGAGTATTTCTTCCATACATACACTGGTTTGCATTCAGCACTGAGAGGGGAAAAAAAAAATTACTGTTTGGCAGTTCATCTCAAGATGTGAGTGATTCAGAGTATTTTGGATTGGGATACAGTGGTGAGTTATCATTACTACAATCATTACCATTCTTCTGCTGTGTCTACACAGCAGACGCTAAGCATCACAACCATTTGGAATAACTACTCCTGTATAACTTAGCCAAAATATGTAACAGAATTCTAAAACACTGACTGGCTGTATATAAAAATCCTCTGGATTACTTGTGACTACACCTTGCTGAGGTGGGAAACCTTTTCATATTAAGGAACCTGAAAATGAATTCTTGATACAGTACTCAACTTGGAGAGTCAAATAGTAGGGGCCATATTAAAAGAAATAAACTGGTGTATCAGTTCTGCAGACAGACTAGGGTTGGAGCATGGGTCAAGCATCTGTTCTCACAAAAAAGCTGAGTTACTGCATTTATCATTACCTGACTCATAGCCTGTGTAATAAACAGGTATGGTGGGGGTGCTCAGAATTTCTCATAGTCCTTCTCAGAGGGGCTCAGACTACACATGGGCTGATTATGCTTTCAGATTACTTTCTCTGAATGGTCAAGTGTCCTGTCTTCCCTGTCCTGTTTCTGTCCTCCCTTTGCTGCGTCACTTCGGCCTGTTTTTAAATGCTGTCCCTCCTATGCCAGCCTGGGGACTCTGCTCAGCCATCTCGCTCAGCAGGAGAATTTGGACAGAAAAACCACATCAGCTCAGCTGAACCCTGCACAGAGAGCTGCTGCTGCTGCTGCTGAGCTTGTATCACCAAAGCAACAGCCATGAGCCAACCTGAGGCATGGTACAGGTGGTGAAAAACAAGCAGAAAATCTGTAATTCATAAATCTCGCAGAAGAAAATAGCTGGAAAAAATTACACGAGAGGAGAAATCTAATATTAGTTCACCAAAAGACAGCTTCTGTAAAGAACTCTACTCATAAAGAAATTATATTTTAAGGTTTTACAGTATAAAATATTTCAAAACCTCTTACAGACTATTTAAGTACACTGTTTTTAAAGCAACTTACTTGTCTGTTGTGTACTGGGTTTGATGTACTCGAAGGACTGGATTGTGACAAAGCTACACTGCTATTTTTTCCAATCTGAAAGACATTAATTGAGCAGTATTGAGAGGCATATTTGTCAGCTGAATGCAGATGCTGGTGATGGCCTTCCCTTTTCTCTGTAACGTGGCACTAATTGCTTTGCATTTTGAACACCAGTATTTTGCTATTGCAAAAGATACACTTCAGTTAGAATCATCATTATCTCTCACAGCCCATATACTTTAAATAAGTCTTAAAAGGTACATAAATACTATTACAGGTCAGGAAACAATACGTGAAACAGTTGCTGAGGGAATATAGCTGTAAAACCCTGCCTCTCCAGAATGAAACTAGTTTCCCTGGTGCCTGGAGTCACACAAAGCAGCTGGTCAGAGAGCACACAGTGCTCGAGGTCACGGCTCCTCCCCAGGGGACCTTCCCCAGTCCTGGGGAGTATAAAGCAAGTGTCCAGGCACTAGAACATGCCCTAAGTTATTCCATTTTCTTCCATACAGAGTCTTCATTTATCATTGCTCAATTAAGCAAATATTAACCAGAAGAACCAAACTCCAGAGATTCAAATTTGCAATTGTATCCATTTACTGCAGCAGAGAATATCTCTGGGAGTGAGTGCAAACTGCAGTACATGTCCATACATTTAAAAGACACCCAGTTACAATATTGCAATATTCAACTGCATATTTCAATTTTTGAGAGATTACAGTGCTCTGCCAGAGCAGCCTGTTTTAGGTTTCTCTACAATGACCCATAGACATGGTATGAATATTTCTGTTTCAATACAAAAAGGGAGACAGCTTTGAGTCAGAGTAGTTCCTCAGGGGTTGCAAGGCTGATAAAAATTAACCATGGACACCTGTCTGCAAATGGCAGGTAACTGGAGTGTGAACAGTTATTCACAGGGTCACTGCAGTTCAAGGAATGTCACCTTAAATCATTTGATGGAGAGGTAGCAAGGACCTGTCTTCTAAACCGAGAGAAGTGCAGTAGCCAGTTCCCCACTGACTCGGTGGGGCTGTGGCATGGGCTGGCAGGGCTTTGGCAGCACCAGCCTTCTCCTTCCCTTCCACAGCATTGTTTGTTACTTTGCCATTCCACATACGGAGTGAAAGGTAGCTTCTGTATCCCTCTCCACACCTGCCCCTTCTCACACAGGGACTGTTTAAAAGTGTTCTCTGTTCACATTCTATCCAAAAGAAATGTCACAGTTTTAATTTAGAGCCAGATCTGAAGGCATGCCTGGCCTGCACAAAGATTAAAAGAGTGGGCCTCTGCCCATCCTGTGGCCTTTCTTTAGCTTGTTTTGCCTGACACAGCTGTTCTCCAGGGAATAATATTCTTCAATATATGGGTCTTGACTGAAGTTACACAACCTTGTACCTTTCCTAGCCATTCTGAACATCATGACACACGTGCAAATCTTTCTTCTCTACATACACCCTTACAACATCCATAAACCTTTTCATAATAAACACGTGTCCACCTTTCAAATGCACAAATAGTCACTAGGAAATCAATGTGCTGAGATCGGAGAACCATGAGAGGGAATTTTGTACCTCTTCAGGCTTTTGTTCCCTCAGTGCTGCTTGGACTAACAGCCTGACTCTCTAGGTCAGACCGAGCAGCAGCAGCACGGTTTGGCAGGACCATGTTCAGCCTCAGGCACCATCCCGCCTGTGCTCCAGGACAGGCTAAACAGCTACAGCGCTCCGTGACAATAGAGATTCCAAGATGTCTTGAATGATGGCAACGCCATTTCAAGAGGATTAGCGTGAGGCCAACACTCAAATATTCTTTTTTTTCCTCTCTCTTTTAAAAATAAAGGATACTTCAAAACCCAGTGGTTAACACTTCCAGTTACTATCTTCCAGTCCAGACTTGAATTAAATGAGAAAAAAACTATACCTTAGCCTATCACCTGTCACTTGACCTTTCTTTTGTATTCCTAGTCTCTCTAATTTGCACTATTACATCAAGCAACAGGAGCAAGATTTTAAGCAATACCATTTTTTTTGGAAGGGATTTTTACTGTGATTGCATTTCTAGAACATGGCAAGTCAAACATCACAGTTTAAAAGGGAATTTAAGTATCATATTCTCCAGAACTTTAATATTGACATGTAGAGTACGTAATATTATTTGACCCATATGATTAGGTGGGTACAGATTCCATTTATTTTGTATATATTGTATTGCACACAATATCCTTGTCACAAAGACAATTAGCTGCCAGCCAGACTTCTGCAATACAATGAACTTCATTTTTCCTCCCATTTTTGATTACTACTGTAGCTCCAAAGAACAGCAGCATAAGAGGAAAGTGTAACCCAGCTTTTACTTACATATATACATATATATGCATGTATACATATATATGTGTATGTATGCACCTGTACATATATGTCAAACATTATGTTTAAATACTGGTATATTGTTACACTCATTACAAATATTTAACCTTTTATGTAAGGAAAAATATTAGTCAGAATTGCATTTTTACAAATATTCAGTACAGACATCTGATTGACTCTGTGGTTTATTTACTTCTATTACTGTGCAGCATGATGAAATACATCACAAATTGGAACAGGAATGACCCACGGGAACAGATTTAATCCCTAGGAGAGTCAGAATTTGAACTCAGAACCTCCTGCATGTATCTGTAAGACTTCCTCAGACTGCATGAGCTACAGATACAGCCTATATCCTGTGAAAAGATGATACAATCCATTGCCGACTACCTGTGTTTGTAGCAAAATAGTAATTTGTACTTACTTTTTCTTCCCCTTTGACACCATATACCTCAAGGCAATTTAATAATTTTGGGCACACACATATTTCAAAAATCAGATGTGTGACAGAATGAATTTACACTGACTTCAGTTACTTAAAGTTGAGTTCTGATTGCAGGACACATTTAAGAGGCTTTTAATAGAAAGGCAATGCCACTACCCAAGTCATCTCTGTTGCATCTGTGCTGGAAGTGGGAAAAAGAAAATATACCTGCTAGGTCATTCCTTGAGACCTTCATTCTGTCTGATATACCGGCTTTAAGATTCATTTATGCCTTTTTTCCACTCGCATTTCTGCCTCTATTACTATGGATTGCCTTGCCCTTTCCTTTTCCAAATTCTATTTTATGCACAACATCCTTAGGAAATGAGAGTTTCACAAACAAAAAAAAATTCCTAAGCTACCTTCTCTGGATTCTCTGAGGTATTCTATTTCCTATGACTTTATCTTCCAGATGCCAGGGCCAGGTGTTGTTTTCTGTGCACTGCACAGCACTGGACATGGTAGCAGAATGAAACGAGAGATTATAATGATCCTATTGGCAGTTTTCCCACCAAATTTTACTTCACATATACTTTTGTCCTTACATGGCACCACTGAAAGAGAGGCCAAAGCTCTGTTACGAGTCACAGTGAAGTAAGTGTGGGCAACCTTATCTGTTGCACTGACTTCAATATTCTGAACACATGTACACTAAAAAACATAACTAAATGTCCCCTAAGCTCATCTGGTTAAGATCTTAATTCTTAATTTCTCCAGTTCTGAACAGGAAACAGTATCTGAGGTCAGGTGCCTCAGACTCTTCCCAGGAGAAAGGTAGATGTGTTTCACAGAAGAGTAATAAGGAGACTTGCATAACATTAAGAAATGAATCAGCAACAAGTTTGGGAAAAGAAACAAACAGAAATTCTGACTCTCATCTTCCTGTTTTAATGACACAATTTATTTCAGAGAGATGAGAATTAAGAAAAAAATTATTTTCTAAAAATTATTCATTCTGGACATTCAATTTTACTTCCAGAGATACAAATGGTTACTTTATTAATTGAATAAAAAATGTCATAAAAATATTTTGAGAAAGTATATATATATATATAATTTTTTAACTCTCAAAACATCTTTCTATGACTGGTACAAAACAAATACAAATACGTTTCCGTATTAACCTAGAAAGCAAGTTGTGTGATGAAAACCAATCTGAAGCAAACAGTATTTTCATTTCAGAATGCATGAAATATTTCAAGGAAGTCAGACATGATCTGCAAAAAAGTAACTGGAAGAGTCCCTTACCTGACGAGAGATGGAGCTGCTTGTAGGATCTGGCACCGCAGAAATAAGGTTGGCAGTGCTCTTTCTATGAACACTATTCATACCAGGCATTTTAGTGATTTTACAGGCTTTGCTACTAGAACTAGAGTTTTTACGTTTTTTTCCTTCTGATTTGTCAAAAGAAAGGGGTAGAGAAGACACTGCATTATGTGCTCCCAGGGAGTGGTCCCCTGAGTGGTGCACGAGAGAAGATACAGACAGATTAGAAGAGTCAATACTGCTCACTACCATGCTCATGTGTTTCACTGAGTCTGTTGAACTACTGGATAATGAAGTCCGTCCTGAGGGCTCCGATTTGGCACTGAGTGGGCTTGTTCCATTATTGGTATTGTGCACAGACACACTGTTATAGGAGGATGTAGCCTGATAGGAGTTCAACGTTGAACTGGGGTTCAGGACACAGTTCTTTTTGTGGGACCCTGAAAATGAAGATGAGGAAGATGTTTGCAAAGATAATGAGGATGATGACGACGATGATGACGACGACTGCGGCTTTTTCTTTTTGTTACTTGAAGACTCATCACTTCGAGATGACAGGTCTTTCACTTTTGAGGATTTGCTGGTTTTTGTTTTGGATGGCTTGTGGGATGGGGAAGGGATGACTGCTGGCACTGGTGACACAGCTGATGGTGCCTTGAAAGTTGAGTCCATGATACTTAGGCTTGCAGCCACGTGAGGAAAAGCTGTAGTGTGTGACATAATGGAATTCGTCTCTGCTGTTGTCACAAAGGCTGCATTTGATAACATGGCTGATGTCATGATGTAAGAAGAAGTGATTCTTGAACTGATAGGTGTTGAAGGAATATACACCGCACTGGGGTTGCTGAAAGGCTGTAAGACTGATGCTGGAAAAGGAGTGGAGGCATGTGCTGCTGGAGAAGGCATGGGACTATCTGCTGCAGGAGGAATTTTCCTAAACAGAAAAGAAAAAAAAAAGAGATTTAGATACAAACAATGAAGATAGGAAACAATTTTTGAGAAGGACTAACTTATTCAAAAAGGTAAACAGAGTTTGTTCTAATTTTGATTCCCATTCTACCAATTATATATAGCAATTAAGTGCACAGTATTACAGTTTAATCACTTTATTACGAATTTAATTTCCTTTTTTCCTCTCCTATTTTACCAAACAATTAAAAAATGCAAATAAACTGCCTGATGGTGGCACCGATGAACATCATAGTCACCATATTTCATTCACTGCGTATGTTTTGTTTGAAAGTTCGAGTTGTGGATCGGTTCAATATCAATCCAAACTCACAGGTTAGATTTGATCAAAGCAGTAAATGAGCTAGACTGGGGGGTTGTGAAGCACTTAATCACTGAGCTTAAAGAGGAAAGCTGATCCCTTTCCAAATGCAGTGCTATTCCCAACAGCTCATGTGAGAGCTGGTTAGATGGGATTAAATAGGGAAGTTACTGATTAATATTCACTGATATTGGAAAATTGACAAAATATTAAACAACGCTTGATAAGATTTGTAAATAGTTGAATACTCTTCTGAGAATAAAACCTACTAATATTACTTGTTAAATTAGTAGAATGCATTCAAATTCTTTTCCATTCAGCCATCATCTATTATTTTATCTAGTGCAGTGTTATCAAAGAACCAAACCTTCATAATGTCTCTTGGAAAATTACCATGTGAGCTTTTCCCATTATTTAGACTAAAATTTAATTCACAGTTTAATCCTATTTCTCTTTGTTAAGAAGCAATACATCACCATAACTCTGCCCTTGTTATCCTCACCACTAACACCTTTTCAGTTTGTAAATGCTTACTCTTGCCCTCACAGACATGTGACAAAAGAGCAGCACTGGGCGTGCTGTTTTATCATAACTCAGATCTTAATTATCAGTGTTGTCTCCTAGTATTCCTCCTATGGACACTGTTGGACAGAACCCTGTTTATGGCACGGTTACATAAGGGATTACATACCATCCATGCCACCAGAAATGAGGAAGTTCTGCCTGCCACTTGAGATGCAAACCAAGAGCTTATCAGAGCCATTCCTCGGGTTATTTTTAAAGAAGGGCAAACAATTCCTACCCATCTTTGCAAAGTACTTTGAGAACTAGGGATGAAAGTACTTTAACTATTGTTCTCAAAACAGGGCCTTGCATCCCCGTACCTCCAGGCACAGCTGCAGAGCTGCACCAGCACCAGCTGTACAACACCAGCCTTACACACACCCCTGCTTGGGGAGCACAGGAAAAGGTCAGCCCAGAGGGATGAGGACATGAGAGGAATACAATGGGGGTTAAACACTGTCAGCTTCCTGTGTTATACAGACAAGTCAGTACGGCTGGAATTCATTAAAATATTAGAGATTACGCAAACAGCTAGAATTTGGGAAAACATTTACAACTGGATTTAGTGGGAGCAGGATGAGGCCTGTTTATTTCTTGTATTGAGTAACTACTGTAGAGGTTATTTTTGTTTTCTGTAGTAGTAGTGGTACTAGTGACACATTTTCTCAGATGCCTGAGTATCTTTTCTCCTGACAAAGCCAATAGATAACGAGTTTCAATCTTCCTATTAAGGGAAACAAAAATATTTTCATTTGTGGAACGTGAGAAGAGAGGAACCCCTTTGCAGACTGAGCACGATCAGTCTCTAAACAGACAAGAAACTGGTTTCTTTATGGCAAATCCAACCATGTCCAAACTATGTCTCCTAGCATAGTGGCACTGTTACCATCAAGTTACCAGGTTAGTCAGAGAAGCCAAGCTTTAGTGCTTAAAAAACATATTTTAAAAAAAATCAAACCTTGTTTATCTAATGGCTGGCATCCAATGAATATAACACAGTCCTGATAACAAACAGTGACATGAAACACTGCACTTTAATGTCATTACACTGGAAGAAGAATGCATATTCTGCAGCAGAATACTCTCAAAAAAAATCAATCCTATCTGCAGATTCCATGAGTTTTTATTTTTTTTTCCAAATATCTAACATCTATTTTAGAAGTGCAGTCTGTTTTAAAGGATCTGTGTGGTCAAAGCCTGCAGTGCTAGTAACCTGCATTAACAATATAGAGATGCTTCAACAGTGAATAAGAATCAGAATTTTAAGGTCCCAAAGGCAGTAAGGACACTATGGACTAAAAAGCTATCACATTCCATCTTAAACATAACCATGGGTATAAAGACAAATGGATGTAAAGTTCCTTGCCTTACAGTGTATGAGCCTTTCTGAGCAAAGCCTGAATGGGTGATATGGGAGCATGAGAAAGGTATAAAAATCTAGGCAAAATCCCGATTCAGAGTGACTAAAAAAAGTCCTAAATCTGGCATAAATTTACACCAGAACAGGAGGTTGTTCTGTTGGGCTGTGTATTCCTCAACAGAAAAGTGAAGATTTGTACACATATTATTGCAATGCCTTAATACAGAGGTAATTTTACAAAAGCTGCCTATGGAGTGTTTAATTTAGAAGTTCTAAAGAATTTTAACTACCCACCAAGTGTAAAAATCCCACTTACTTCCACATCTGTGAGTTCAAGTGTTTTTCTACCATGGAGTTCAGTGCGAATCGAAAATGGTCCCATCTTCTGTCAAAGACATAGTACCCTCTTCCCATTAAGCGACTGCCATATGAACAGAACTGGAAGAAAAAGTATTTCAGTGTTGCTTACTAAAATGTATTTCTACATTATAAAATATTTATTGACAGATCAAGGAAAACTGTTGTAATTTGTATCATGCATCTAAAACATCTTAAAAAAGGTGGTTTTCACTACCTGCAGTATAAATACTTTTTTCACAAATTATGAAATATGTGCATAATGTTTTAGCTCAGTGAAAAGTATATTTCAAACTTCAATAACAAGTCAGTGTCAGAGAAAATGTAATGCTGAAGTACTTTTAAGGAGGCAATTCTGGTTAGTAATACTCTTACTGCTTCAGAAAGACAAGTTACATTGTTCTGTACATGTTAAATCTCATGACTGAGTAACAGCAATAAAAATATAACTGAAGAGGAAAAAGGTACAGTGGGAACATCTTCAGTATGTATTGAATAAACAAACCACTGACATTTCAGCAAAAAAGTGAATTATCAACCGTGGCATCTGTGCCACAACAGAACACAGGATATACTCTTCACAGTGCATGAAAATCATTTAAAGGAGTAGTAAACATTTTGAGAATTCTGCAGAGCTCAAGAGTAGCTTGCACTGCTTTCTCTGGAGAACTTCTTATAAAGTTTTACTACACTGAAACGGTACAACCAGGAATCTACCCTTGCTTCAGTTCAGTCTTAGGGATCTACATGATGTACCGAACTACTGCAACACCTGTTTATAGGAGAGAAACCTGTTATAAATCATCCTCAGAAAACAAGACAACTCTCCATCACAGAAGGGACCAAGTCACACAAGTTCTGGCTGAGAGCAGAGGCACTGATGTGGTGGAAAAGCATCCACTTAAAGGACTTTTCAGCCTAATGGACAGCAAGTGGTGACTGCAACTGTTCATCTTGAGTCTGCTCCATGACAAGGTTGAACAGGTTAATTAGGACCACCACCTGTGTTGATAAACTGGCCTCATATCGCAGTGAGCTACCATTAACATCAGGTACCACTTAGAGGCAATTTAAGAAGCTACTGACTTTCTCCCCCAGCCCATCAATTATTACCATCTAGCTGTGAGAGGGACGTGGGTAAGGAAAACAGTTCTCTTCAATATGAAATTCAGCCATTTGGCATGAACTGTGCTGGAGGTGATTTACACCATCTTTTTTGACTTCACAATGATATGGATTAAGAACAGTTGCACTACTAGTAACTGCTTCAGTCAAGAGATGTGAAGATTTCAGAGAACAGATGAGTCAGTGGGTTTACCTTGAAACTAGGATAGCTAAACCAAAATGGCTATTGACAGCCACACTTCGCTGATGAGGCCTGTACAAGAACTGGCTGTACTTAGACGACTTTTTAATTTGTGTGGGCACCCATGCAGTGAACCTTTAGTTTTTAATTCATAGACAAGCAGTCAGCAAAACCAAAATAGAACACAAGAGTGCCCAGGAAACAGGAAGTTCCTGCATATCATAGTATTATATGGACTACAATAATTCTGATTTTCTCTGTAAGAACCAAATACCGAATTTCCTCTGACAGTCATTTAATGTTCAGGTCATACTTTTTCCTGGTGTTTCACAATAACAAGCTCTCCTTTGCTCTAGGGAATATAGACACTGCCAGAGTTATCAGTGTTTTATTCGGCGTATCATATGGAAAACATGTAAGTGTATTCCTTGGCTCGATTCTTATGAGATCCAACTCTTTAGGAGTTCAAGAGTTCTTCCATTACATCTTGGTTTGTACAGTGTCAACAAATTCACACTGCAGAGATACTGCCACAAAGTAGCTCACAGTACTTACAATGAAATTTCTCATTAACATAAAAGACAAAACCAGCTGCCAGAAAAACACATACTAAAGCCACTACCAGAGCTTTTCCATTTTAGATGAATGAAGCAATAGCTTCTAAGTCCACATACACTCACATAAATTATATTTAGTTATGCTTGTATGTTTTCGTATGCTTTAAACTAGACTACAAAAATGAACTGAGCACTGCACTAGCCCTCTGCTGCCAACTTCAAGGTACAGTTTTGGAAGAACTATGGCAACAAAGAGATGATCTGTTCATGTCACTTTTAAAGCAATGCAACTTTCCTCAGTTTAGCAGAACTACACCCAAATTGTAGTCTACTGAGAGGACAATCTAAAACTAAAACATTGAATTTTTTGCTGCTCATCTTGTCCTACAACCAATTTGTCATGTGTACTGACTAGTCTCCTACTCCTATATTATCTCATCCATACAATTTGTTGTTAAATGTATTTGTTCTCTTTAGAACAGTTTTCAGAATGCAAAGTCCTTATTCCTTACCTTTTTACTAAATCAGTGACTTTTTGTCCCCTCTGTAATTACATAAGAATAATGACAAGGCATGCCAGAGACAGACACATACCCCAAGAGGTCTGGGATGGTGTCCAGAAAAATGACAGTCTAATTTCTCAGATTCTTCAGCTCCATCCGCTTCTCCTTCATCACTGGACAATCTGCTTGTTATATCTCCTCCCATGGAAGGCAGTGGCAGTTCTGGTACGTACCCACTGTGGTTTGAAGAACTGTTGCTGTTTATGCTATTTGCAGATGAAGGTCTGGAAGGAGAACATACATTTAAATCATCAGTGTTCAAAGGCTCTGCAAACCTACCTGCTGGGATCAAACATCCAAGTAAATGATACCAGAAATGATCATGTTAAAAAGGACAGTAAAAGATACTGAATAGCTGACAATTGGTCTTTTCAGAAATATATCATGGGGTTATTATCAAATTAAAGTTAGCAGAAGCGTCTTTGTATTGCCTGAAGTTTTAAATTTGCCATGAACTTGGGTTTTGGATCTTGAGAGAAGCAAAATATATTTTAAATGCAAATAAAAATCAGATCTGTAAAATATTCTTACGCTGCACCATTACTCTGCTACTTGATTAATTCCAAGGGTCCCATTATGAAATTATATTTCATACTGAAATCTTCTGAAATTAATGTACTAAATTTAATAAAAATGTTTAGCTGATACCCACTACAGATAGATTAGTGAGTGAAGTAACTGGAGGGACCTCTCAGAGCATGCAGTTTTTCTTCACCTTTGTCTAAAATCCACCAAAACAAAGTAGAAATGCCTTTGCGCCACAGGGCATGATGTTGCTTTGCCTTTCAAAAGTAGTTTGGAAACAAATTAGATTAGAAGTGAGGGTGGAAAAGGGTCTCAATTACAGTCTGTACAACCAAGCACCTCTGGAGACCTCTGAGGCTGGAGGAGATGTCCACATTGGGCAAAATCTGAAGATGATCTTCTGCCTCATGAATTCACGGTCTCAGAACACAGCAGTCACTAAACCTGGGGACAGGTGCCCTCTCCTGACTTGCACAGGGATTGCTCAGGGATGGCATCAGCTGGGAATAACTGAGGCAACTGCTGCTGCAAGGGATGGATTGTTCCAGTGCTCTGCAGCCTTCAGGAGAACTCCAGAGGGTCAAGCCAAGCCACCTTCAGTGAACTCAGAGAGCTGTGCCTCAGCAGAGCAGGGAACACTCACAGAACCCCTTCCAGCAGCAGAGCCACAGGCTGGATGGCTCCCATAGACAAGCAGAAAGGCAAACCAGACAGGATGACCCAGGAGAGGCACCTCAGCAGGAACAGAAGTGTAGCTGTACAAACACAGCATATGATGCCTAAAGTGCTCCTCCTCATGTGCTACTATCTCTGCAATTTCTTCAGCTGGCTTTCATGGAATTGCATTCCAGTTTTGCTGCTTTGACTGTAACACTTACTAGAACATGTATCTGTAAGGACTGTGTAAGGTCACTCCTTTTACAAGAATTAGGCAGATTCACACCAATTTATCTATGGGTATTCTTTCATTGACCTTTCACTCAAACCCTGTAAGGCCCCCCTTTGCCACTGGAGGAATAATTTCATTAGGGCTTGGTGAACACGTGGAAAACATGTGAAATGGCTGTCTCTATAAGACTTGAGAGAGCAAATACAAGAAGAATCTCTTTGAAATAGGGATTGCCATAGTACAAAAGCCCCAAAATGAGCATCGAATCCTGAGCAAGGCTTCTGCAAAGAAATTAATGATTTCTTAATGATCAATTTAAAAATGAACAAAACTGACTAATTTAGCTCTTTGCACTCCAGCCAAATCTAGTACCAAAAAACCCCCACAAATAAACAAAACATAGGGGAAAGTTTTCCAGAGGATAATTAGAATTCAGCAGATCAAATACCTCATACTATTTTTTGTAAAGGGATGCCTTCAGAAGTTTGCATTGTCTTTCTGAAGATTGTTTTTGTCCTTTCTAAAAAAAAATCTTCAAAACAAGGGAAGATGTGCTATGGACGGTGTCATATCAATAGTTTCAAATCAACACCGAATTACACCTTTTTTTACAAGAATTCCATTGATGTAATTGGCGAAGTATTTGTAGAGAAAAATTCTACATAAATGCGCAGAATTTCACCTGTACTTCACTAATACCCAACACTGATTCATGTAAATAAGACTTTTATTCCTAAAAGTGCCCGAATGACTTGAATATAAGCTTCCCTAATTATTACTGACCATTTTAGCCAAAAAATGCAGGTAGTCTGAGATTCTGAGCCAAAGATGGACACTACCCCTTACCTCATTCCCAATCATACCACAGGCTGCCACAGACAGATTTAGGTTAATAAAAGCTAGCAGAAATTTTTATATTAGTATGTTTTATTGTGCAGTAGCCTAAAGAAGTATTAAGTGATACTGTCTGAGCTGTGTGAAAGACTAAGAAATTTCTTACAGTGCCTTCAGAGTGCAATTCCACACTGGAGCACTGCTTACCTTGGAAGTACAGAATTTGGTGGTCTAGATTTTGCAGGAGATGTTACTTTAGATTCTTGCCCAGAGTTCACTGAGGATCCTGACAGAGAGTCTTGTGCTGGTGTGGGCTGGGTCTGATAGCTTTCCCTTGCAGACGGTGGATGCTCTTTGTCTTTTGCGACTTCTTTTTCCCTGGATCGAGCTTTGTGTTCAGCTAGAAGGATGTCAAACTGTTTTTTACGGCCTGGAACTGCTCGTCGATGATTAAGTGAATGAGTCTAAAAATAGGGTGGTTAAAAAGCATTTGTGTGTGCATGACATTATTTATGAGTCCTCTATACTTCTGATACACCACAACTCTAACAGATAAAATCTACTTCAAACAACTTTAGCCACAGTTATGGAAATAAAGCTGCTATTCCACATTATCTTTGATGATTTATGAAGTCATTCTTAAGAAATGCCAACATCAAGGCTAAAATTACTTTTTGCAACAATTTTCATATAATAGACTATTGACTTACCTTTTCCAAGACAGAAAATAGAATTCCAGTAATTTTAAGATATTAAGAAGTAACATCATTGTAGCTTTTGGCTTACAATGAAAAACTGGTTTCACTGGATTGAAAGACGTGAATACATTTTAAAGCGAATTTCACCGATCATCTCTACTGACAGGCAGCACATACACATACAAATATTCAATATAAATATCTTACATTGCTGCTACTTTTTGACGTGTTACTACTATCACAAGGGCAGCCTCCAAGTAATTCATTAGACAAAAATATGTTAATTTTTCTAAACTAAAAACTGACTATACTTCAACATTGTTGCACACAAGAACCAAAAAAGAAGCATTTAAAATAATACTTGGGCTTCTATGTGAAACGTTAATGCTTTCTGCATAATAAAATGACAAGAAAAAAATATTTTTAGAAATATCAGTGGAATAATGCAGATGCTCTGATTCAAAGAAACAGAATTACTCAAAAGAATTACCTGAAGACAGCGTCTGAATACCATACCCATTGTCTGTAAGACAGGAGCAGGTATGACCTCTCAAACTACTGTGGTAGGATTTAAACTATAACAAAGCATCTGATATTTTATCTTCTAAGAAAAATACCTTGCAGGTGAGCGATCTTGTGCAAGGTTTCTTTGTTTCAGGATCCAGTACTCCACAGTGTTTATTTGGGTCAAATTCTCTTTCTGTTTGATGGGGGAATGAGAAAGGAGAAAAAATAGATTATTACAGAAGTTTTAACCAGAGTAGCTTCTGATTTTTGCCTGATAGAACTTACTTCAATCAGGTTCAACCTGAACCACCGATCCCTAGCCCAGCATCCTGTAACAGTGCTGTGTGCATCACTCATACAGGTGTGCATTTTTTTTGTCCTTGCATGTTTGAAACTATTTAGAGCAGGATTTCAGCCACAGATTACATGACAATAAGCCTGCTTACAGAGCTGTACTCAGTGGAGTGGCCCAAACATAGGACCCAGCCCAATCCCTGTGACTTCCATTCCCTCTCTAACCCAGCTGCCTCTGAGGCCCTGAAATACAGCAAATCTTGCTCCTGAGTTGGGCTAAAACACATATGATGTCACAAGTGCTTTGAACAACACTTCTCTGACAAACTCTGGAAAACAATCCATAGTGTCTCCAAAGTAAATGCAAGATTACTGGTGGCATTTTAAAAACAAAATTTATCTAAATCTGTCCCCAAAATCTGTATAAAAGTAACATATCTGTTAGTTTATATTTGTCTAAATGAAGAGAGGCATGGAGTTTATAGTTTGCAGAGATTATGAAAACAAGGCATTTACATGAGTTCTACTCATGATTAACATTAAAAATGCATTAATATTTAATATGATGTATTCACATATTTAATTTTCATTCATATTTTAATATTTATATACCACAGAGACAGCATCACGTCCTTTAGGTTATGTTAATATCATTTTAGGAATTCCACTAAGAGCTGTAACAAAACTATGGGCATACACTTTTTAGTTTATGCCACCAAAACCCCTTACCACTATCTTCACACACCTTGACAAAGTATGGTCAAATTGGCAGACTGGTTTGCTTCTGTTTGATAGGGGAATATAAACTATTTTCCAAATCCTATTTTAACTATACAGTGGTGTTACAGTCAGATATAATAAACATCCTGTACTCAAATATAACATTTAATCAGAGGATCTAAAAATTCTTTATAAACAAACAAATAAGAGCTAAGAGAAAGACAGTGATTCACAGCTGTGTTGCAATGTTATGACAGCATCACAGCAAGTAGAACAGCTGTAAGGAGAAAAGTGAGGCCAAATAGCCTATGGTAGACAGCAACTGTCCTCCAGATAATAAAAACTGCTAGCAGTTTTATGTATTCTGCTACACAGACTTAAAAATGCTTATGCAAATATTAAATGGTTATTTTATTGACCTATTAGCAGAGACATACCAAAAAGTGAGCTTAGAAAAAACAGTTGGCACAGTTCTTTGGTGAAATCTACAAAGGGATTGAAATATGTCACAAGTAATTGTAGTTTCTGGGGCATTTACACCACAATAGAAACAGAAAAGTAGCTGCATATGACTCAATACAATAAACATTTTTTTTCTACTTAATGGATGAAAACACATGTTCATGAACTAAAGCAATAAATTACTCCTGGGGTTTGAGTGTAAGATGTTTCTATCACAGATTCCTGAATCACCCATCTAGAAACTTTCAATGCAAATGAAAAGAACAAACTTAAATAGACTATATGGACTAATAAACATGCCTTCAAATGAAAAATCCTGAGGGCAATCATAAGGCTATGGGAAATGTTCTGAAAGTCATGGAGCAAGGACTGGTTTGGACCAACAGGGAAACATATTTCAAAAATCAAAAGCTCTCCAGATTGCTACTTGTCAATAAGTGTCCCAGCAAACTAGGACTTGCAGGACTGATTACAGCAAAGCCAGTTATTAGGAAAACATATACAGATAAAGTCAGCATAAGGAATTATAGTCAGAAAGAGTGGAAACCTCCACCACTGACTGAACAACAAAATAACATGCTCTTCCCCAAGAAACAGAAAATACTGAACAAACAGGGAACCACTTCTCCTCCCTGAAGCATGTGTGGCTGTTCCAGAGAAACCACGAACACCAAATTGCCAGCTACAGACATGCCTGGTTTGGGCAATACACTAAACGAAGCTCCTCATCTTCTTATCAATAACAAAATGCAGCTTCTGACTACTTCTGTATTAGGAAACGTGTAGAGTGACAACACCCAGACTCCCGTGCACAGGCATAGCTTGAGAGAGATGTTTCTTTGGAATGGATTCCACTTCTTCATGTTGAGTGGACAACATAAAGAGCAATTGTTATAACCTCACCAAAAGAAGAGGAAGGGCCAAAACTGAACTGTCACAAACTCCTGTCTGCAACACAACCGTTACTCTTGGTGTAAGTTCAGCATCTGACTTCACCCCAAAGAGAACAAGAACTAAGGAAGATTTAGGAAAAAAAATATTTTTTTTTTTGTAGTTTGCTACTGGGAAACACTGGTCCACTTATGCTGGGCAGCTACAGACTGTCTTTTGTGGTTCCGCAAGCTGTTTCCTCTCCCACCAAGGACAGTGCTCCTGAAAAGCGGGCAGGTTCATTCATCACCCAAACAACCACCATCTCTCAGCAAATCAAAAACCAAACTTCAATCACAACTGGGGAGATGGTGAGAAAGAACAGAGGTTGCTAAAAAGGGAAGGAAACAGATGTAAACTGGCCAAACCTATTAAGGAGCTTCAAAAATTAACATCTGTACAGCTCCAGAGCAGTGGACTGAGGGAAACTTGAATCCCCAGCCTCTAATTCATTCTTTTAACATGAAATGAATGAAATTACGGAATATCTAAAATAATCATCTCATTGACCTTCCAAGATCTTTTTCTCAGCCTTTGTATAATTCTGTATAATAATGGAGAGGAATCCATCATAGTGACACCCAATCTACAGGCAATTCATCTCCAGTGCTCTCAGGACTTCTACTATTTGCATCATTGCTAAATTATTGCATTGCTGCATCAATACTCGAGGCACTGGAAATACGACTGAACAGACTGTAAATCTGATAATGACAGAGGAGCTGTAAAAAATCTCAGTTCTGTGGATTTGTTAACCATATGAAAGTAAACACATGCCTTTCGGGGGGCTCAATCAGTTCTGTGCAGAAATTTCCACTGGTGAGATATTCCCTAGTCTAGAAGATACTGGAAGTGAGAGCTTAGACACAGAACAGCACAGGAGTCACCTCCACAGAAAAAGCCAGCAAGCTGAAGGAAGGCTCTACAGAATTCTCCTTTACAAACACATTTCAGCAAGCACTTGTACAAAAAAGTACAAGTATTACCTACAGCCCTGCAGTGGTACATGCATGACATGAGGAAAACCACTCTCAGTTTCAATTGCCCAAGGAGGAATTCAGGATTGATTAGCTAAATCAAGCATCTAAACCATTAAAGGTAGTAATAGGTTAAAAGGAAGCAGTATTTTAAATTAATTGTAAAATAGAGAGAGTTTTTATTAGATTAACAAAATTGGAACATAGAAAGTGAAACATAAGGGTTAAAGCTTAATCTTAAGCTCGTTTCTCATAATATTTTTTAATTTTGTGAAACACTATAAATGAACAACAGTTCTGTCCTCTTATACACCACCTTCAACTAGTCAAGAAAGCATTCAGTGTACTGAATCCTTTGAGGCAATGACATTGTTCCATGCCCCACACAGCCCTAGCAAACACCTCACACTGGACTGGAATCCAGCCAAGGTAGCAGTACCATAGGCTAACTGCCAAATTTGAGAAAATGAAAAAAATAAACCTGATATTCAGGCAAAAAATAGGGCATACTCATTAACTGGAAATGAAACCGTTTCTCTTGTACAACTTATACTTGGTTCATAACTAGTGCACATTTAGAAATCACGTGAACTAACTTTGTGCCAAAGTGACGACCTAATGCGGATCATGCTGCCATTAGCAAAATTAGCCTTTCAGTACACACAAGAAGTTCCTGCCCGAGTCACAAAGTACTGCCAGCTGGTGAATAGACCCTGCACAGCTTCTGGAGCTGCAAACTTGAGTCAGTTACTTTTGCTTTAAAAAAAAATAAAATAAAATCCCTCAAAACACTTTGTTTCTTTTCATTCAGAGCAAAAACTTGTTCTCAGCTTTAGGGGATAAATTCTCTACTTGCTGCCCAACAGCTGGCATGGGTCACCTACAGGAAACTTCACAGAAAATAATTCTTCCTCCCGATGGATGAGAACCTTTCTAAGGGAGCCTCTGCTCTCTCACATCTGTGCTTTGGTGGCAGGTTTGGACAGGGACCACACTTCCTCAAAACTACCCTGCCTAAGGCCATCCAGGGCATTTCCTATTTAATGTTGCTGCCTCAACTTCACTGTTCTGTCTTCCTAAGAAAGATAAAGATCCCCATGCTAGAAATGTCCCCACTCATGTGTGAATTGCAGGAGGGTAGGGGAATTATGACTTTTGAGACTTCCCCAGCATTTCCCATATCTTCTTAGAATTTTCTAGTATCAAAAATCAAGAAAAAAGATTCTTTAAAAAGTCATGCCCTGGAGGATAATAAAAAGTCTTAGACCTATTCAATTGTTCAACTTGATCATGACTGAATTAAAGTCAGCCAACCAAGGCACATTTTCTTTTGTTGCAAACAAATCCAAATCCCATAATGGCTTGAAGAAGTCCTCTGCCTTTCCATTTTAATGAATTTACTTACTTAAAAATTTATATTTGGCCTGTTGACCAGTAATTTCAAGCTAAACAGAATGTGTACTTTGCAAATACTTTACACATCCTAAGACTGTGAAAGCTTTTTTTTCATATATGCAAACTGGCATTTTACATTAAAAAAAAAATCAAACCATATAGAGGCTACAGCATTTTATTAACTACGTTATGAGCTACAGAAACATTAACAAAGACAGACAGACTACCTCAACAGATGAACTGTAACATCACTCACCTGAAAGTCTTTTGTAAGGCTTGTTACTGCTTTTAGTGCCATTTTGGTGTTTCTTGTCTATTGATGGAGCTACAATTCCTTTCCCGTTTAGAATCTTTTCTGGTGACGGTGGCACTGACTTGGATGTCAAACCAGATTTAACCAAAGTTGGAGCAGGTATGGTGGATGAAGAGGCTGAGGAGGAGGTGATGGTGGTAGTGGTTGCAGAATTCATTTTAACATTGGCACCATCTGCCTTCACTAGGTTAGGAATTTTCTCTAGACTGACTACTGGAACAGGAACGCTGCAAAACCAAAGAAAAATCTTCCGTACCAAAGATTTACAGTTACTGAATCCCCTTCCACAGATATAAAAAGTTTGATGCAAGCAACACAGTACCTTAAGACCAGCTACCAGTACCTTAAAATCAGATACTTGGTACCATTATTGACTAGTTTTGTTCAATCAAACATTTACAAAACCAGGCACCCGTAAAGCCTGGCAATATAGAGAATTAGGAAAATGAACCTTTGCATTTTTTTAAAAATCCAATCCCCTATTATTCATAAGCAAAATCAGTATTTGGTACTAAGCAAAACATACTGCTTACAAATATGGTCTCATGTCTTTAACACAAGCACATACCAGATACGTGTATGCTGTACTAAACCCAGCATGATTACAAAGCAGTTTGCTAATAATATTTTTAAACAAACACAAAAATAATTAATTTTCTCAGATATGCCTGAATGACATACAAGTTCTGGAAACAAGGAGGAAAGACATTTTAAGCAGTCCCTTTAGAAGTATTAAAATCCTTGATGATTTGAGCATTAGTACAATGTATTTTTAATAAAATCTTAGGAACTTAAAAATAAAAATTCCCAATAAAATTCTGAGCTTAATTGTCCTTTTTCAGAATAAAGTTTGCAAGAACTACCTTACTCTAAGTTAACTACCACCACAGCATACTTGTGACATTAACAAATCTTACCTTCTCAATTTGGCTGTAAAAAAGATTGAGCCGTGATTTTTAGTTCCAACAGTATTTTACCATTTCTGGGTTCTATCTGCATGAGGAAATATCCAACAATGATAACTGATTTTTGCCTACTCAACCATTCAAGAATTGGATGTCTTGTGACCACCAATTAATACGTAAATTATATAGCCCTTCTTACTGAAACAAACAGATAAAAATTATCACATAACTATGGTTAGGGAGTTCCCCACATTCACAGCTCACAGATAATTTCAGTCTTTTGTGTCTGAAAAATGGCACCTTCGCCTCACCTTCCTGCAGAAGGAACGGTTCATAGGTGTGGAGTTTTTACAAGCAGAAAAAGATGATTTTGAGATGGCATTCTCCATGGAACACCATTTGGAAATATCAAAGCAGGGCTCAAAATAAGTAAAGTCTTGACCTTCCTGGCTCTGTTTGTCTGTAGCTGCTGAAGACCATAAACAGAAAGTGCCGCATGTGGCTGAAGCAGACTCTCCCACACCCTCCAATCTTTCTTCTAAGCACATTTTAACATATGAAAATGTACAAACTTTGATATAAACAATAAGTATACACAACTACTAAGAAGATTTAGCCACCAAGACATAATCTGGAACTGGAATTAAATTCTATGAAACTTCCATATATCCTGTGGTACAATACACGGAGCAGTCAGTTCGTCAGAATACAGATCCGACTGCAGAGAAATGTAGGTCACTGGCCAGTAACTAAGCAAAAAAATGTACCACACTCACAAAATCAGAACTGCATTAAGTCTTTCAATGAATGCAAACACGTAGCTATGAAAGGGAGGATTTAATCCTCTACTTTTTTAAACTGCCCTGAATTCATTATTTGTAAGGCAGGCAAAAATTATAACATCTCAGTGTAGGAATTATTTTTTTTTTGCCTTTAAACAGATGGCAATTACATTTTCTGAAAATAGGAGAATTTTATTCTACATCAAGTACTTTTACTATATATAAACTCTGTAAAAACATATGAGCAAATCTTCATGCCCAGTTTCTAAGATCTACCTTAATTCTAAGTAGTGATACACAATGAAAAGGTCAAATGTATTATCTGGTCCAGTAGTAAAATATGGTTAATAAAAATGAAGGTTTTTTCTCTGTTCTGCAGTGTTCAGAACCTCAAATCCTAGGGCACATATGGATGGATCACTGTGATAATGAAAAACACCCAGGGGAGGGAACATTTTCACTTCGTTTTGTTACAGATCAACAAGTCAACCTTCATTATGCATTTCATTGCAGTGTAAAAGAAAAATACTCCAGTATCTGAGGACACAAATTCTACAACACTCCTGGCACTCTACAGTAAATTACCTGAGATTTCAGAAGCTACAGATGATAATTTCTCTCTCTCTTTTTTAATACATATATATATAAAAGGTACTACATTCAACAGTGAGGAACTCTAGTTTAATCTTAGCGTAACACACAAAGATAAATTGATAACCAAATGGCAAACTTGAAGCTGCACAGGATCAGTGACCGCAGGCAACTATTAAGGTCTAAAAAAGTAAATAAATCACAAATGCTTATATTTATATTTGATTGTTAAAAAGAGTCTTTTCCCCAAAAAGAGTATTTTGAGTAAAAATTTGGATTTAAAAAATTTGATAGAAAAATGCAAATCAGGTTTTTAATTTTATGTACTAAATTTTAAATGGAATTTTTGAATTAAGAGCTTGTTTAGATTTTTTAAAGACAACTGTTGAAAGGGACAATTAGAAAAACAACATGCAACATACACAAAAATCGAGGGAAAAAAAAATCTGTATTCAGTAAAGACAAATTTTTCCTGACAAAAAAAATTCCAATAAGAATAGCAGTATGTACCTAAAAGGCAATGAAATAGTTACTAGAAATGTAACCATGTCAAAAACATTCATTTTTTCTTCTGTACTGAGAAGGAAATAAGGTAACTCTCTACAATCAGATAAAAATGCTTTTTGATTCCCTCAGTAAGTGTAAAGTGCCAGCTGAAAACTAATGATTGGTTGGTTTTTTTTACATAAGGAAATCTGCATAATGTGGCCATGAGTTCCAAAAGAGATGGAGAGATACTGGGTTTCAGCATATTAATTTCTAATTGAATCTTGGAATTTTTGGCAACTGAGAGAAGTTAGCTGACTGCTGCTCTTGCATCCACACTGAAAACCCAAACCAAAGTGTCTTGGAAGAAATAATGGAAAAGCTAATAAGAATAAACTGATAAACAATTAGTCCACATAGTTTTGCTGAAAATCAAATCTTGGCAAAACATCTGGTTTCACTTTTTGATGAGGTTACCAGTTAAGCTGAGAAAGATAACTGTGATAATATTCCAATTTTTGAAAGGCATTATAAAACACAAATACGAACAGCTTAAAAGCAAATGTTAAACAAGATGAAATTCAAAACTGGTTTTTCAGATATTATGATTCATTAAGGGTGCTTGCTATGGTGGCCTTTTAGCGATCATTACCAAGCCTGACATGACTGAAAACTTGGGTGGATTTGAGAAGTAACTATAGGATTACTGGTGATAACATTTTCTGATGGAATGAGGATTGAAGAAAACTAAACAATGAACAAAGACAGTTAGAAGAAGAAGAATGGAGTATTTGGTAAAGCTCATGAACTCAAAAAGACATTTTAATACAATAGAATGTAAAGTTACACGTGAAGTAACAAGCTGCTCAGTCTGCAGCAAAGTACAGAGAAACACACTGGAAAACAGCGACAAAAATATTTAGTGGTCGCAGTGGATAAGAACATGAGCTTTTATGGTCTTACTGTGCTTATATCAAAGAAGGGATAGGGCAAATAAGATCAGGGAGCAAAAACAGTTCTCACATGTCCCTGGTTATACTGGTACTGGAATATGGCTTCCAGTGTTGCTGACCAGTGGTACAATAGCAAGGGTGATGAGTTAGAAGCGAATGAGAAAAACGTTACAAAAATGTCTGAGAGCTACACAAAGTGCTTGAACAAGACAGGCTTTAGAGGCTCATTCTCTTTTTCAGATAAGATAACACTTCCTTCTGTTTTCTCATGTTTTGTCAGGCAGTTGGACTAGATGATCATTGTAGGTCCCTTCCAGCAAGCAAGAAAAATAATTGTACTATGTCACAACACTTCTCATACCTGGAGCTCCTTATTACCTGTTTTCCTTTCTTCAGGTTTTTAGAAATTATTACTCCTTGCTGTTATGTATAAAGACTAGGAGATGATTAAAATATACTTTGAAAAGTGACATCATAAATTTTAAATGCTCATCCACAAGTACAACTTTGCCATCCTATTTCTCTTTATAGAAAGAGTGTCAGTTCTCTTTGTATTGATGAAACCCACATAATGTTCATCTCATTCTCAAAACTCCTGGAAGGCAATGGCTAAGCTTTGTGGAGGGACATCAAGGAAACCCGCTTCCTCTGGTATCTCAGGGCTAGCTTACTTTAACATTTTACCCCAATTTTATACTGCCTTAGGATCATGGATGGGTAAAAATTAAGACCCTGTAGTATCACAGCACCTAAATCCTCAATGGCAGCACCCAGAAGCTGTCCTGGGGCACAGCAAGCAAAGCAGCATCCCTTGGGCAGGTCAGGAGTGAGGGAGAGAGCTCCTGGCTGCAGGAATGCCTTTTATACAGGGTAAGTATCTGGGCTATGCTTATTAATTACAATCACTTGTTCATTATTATTGTTATTATTACCAATCATCTTATTCTTTTCCTTTTTCTCTCTATTTCCTACCCTTCTGCTGTACCTCTTACCATCTCGACTGCAAGCTGCAGAAAATGATGGGTTGCATTTATCTCGTGCACAGTGCAGTGGTGCTCCAGCTCTGCTCCAGTCTCTAAGCACTGCTATATTAATAGCAACGATGTTAGAGAGATACAGGGGGGAAAAAAATCAGAGCTGACAGATATTTCTGGATGATGTATTCACAATAACACTTTATATTCCAACTACAGGAAGGGAAGTATTAAAACAGCAGCTAAAAAATGAAACAGCTCCAGATCTCTCATCTGATCATTCTGATTATGCTTTTTAAAGCATTAGCCATGAAGCAACCTGGACCTCTGCAGCACAACTTAGAACAAAAGTGAACAACAAAGATGTGAAGAAGAGAAAGAGCCACTCAGTCAATAGGCAAGACGATGCCTCAACCAAAACTATAATGAATTAAACAATGAAAGAGTTGGGTCTACATGAAGACAGGCATGGCAAAAGAGAGATCTACTGGGCCATTCCTGAAACACTAATTGTAACATCTAAAATTTAAAGGAGATGCTGTACGAAAGAATCAGACAAGACCAACAAAGGTTATTCCAGGTCTGGAAAGCAATCATTAAAGTGATACAATTCCTGAATTAAGTTAATTTGACAACTGTCTGGAAGAACTTATGTCAAGTAAATGTTTGGTATGAAACTAGAATGTAACAGGCAAAAGTGCCAAACAACAGGAAGATTCTGAGGGTCATAAACCACAACACACTTGGATCACAATGAATCCTATTTGCATTTTTGAGACAAATGTTTTTGTGTCAATTGAGTATTTCTTTCTAAAAGACAAGCTAAGAAATTCTATGGCTTGTACAAGACAGAATCTTAAAAAATAATAAATTTTATGCATTATTTTATGAATTATTCTTTCTCCTGAAAAAAAGACAGATCTGCTGAATATTTTCTGGAATTCTAAATAAATATTATAACCCTCTAATGGAATAGGAACAAACACTTTCTTCTGTAACAGCTGTCAGCTCTCTATAACCTGTGATGGTTATCAGACAGATTTTATTCTTTAACAAGTCATATAATCTAAGGCACTTAATACTAAATTTGACAATTTCATTGATCTTCGTTTCAGAGTGTTTGTGATTTGTTATGTGATAATTACAATACCTTTAACTACTGTGTGCCTCGTTTTTCCCCACTGGTAAACAAAACCACAGTATCATCTCCCAGCAGAGCTGCAGGAATTGGGTAATTCTCAGGTACAACTCCTATCATATTCGTTGCCAAACAATTAACAGAGCAGTACAACAGTTTTAAATGGCTAAATCTACACTATTAATCATCAGTAAATATTTGGGATGTTCCCAATAAAGGGAAAAGGGATTGGTGGAAATGCTCAGTTATTTTGTTCCCCTTCCAGCTTTTACTGACTGCCAGAATGCCATCTGTTGCCAGAACGGAAGATATTGTTTATAGATTCAGTTAGTCTGCTGAAATGTGGATATGTAAGTTGCTGTCTGTAACAGTAGGATGAGAAACTGGTTTTAGTCAATAGTGTTAATACTCTGAAGTCCTTTCTGATTTTCTTTTAATTAGACTTTAGAAACAAAGTCCTCTCTTGTATAAAATTCCTCTCCCACATTCAGAGAAAAAAGTCACTATTTAGTCAATAATATTTGGGTTTAAGTAGTAAATGAACTTACACACAGCTGAGATAGAGGCTACTCTAGTTAATGTGTGTGTGTGTGTAATCTAAACATTCAGATTTTCTATTTTCAGAATTATTTACCATAATTGCCCACAATGCTCATCATACTTAAAGAAATGCTGGATTCCGATCTACAGGAAGAATAGATTTTGATCAAGTTTGTTCTAGTGCAAGGTAAATTCTACAGCTAGGCAGAAGCTGCTGTCTTTGAAACCATACCAACCTGTGCGTGTTTCAGGAAGCATGAGCTATTCATTTAACATAATTTGAGTTTATGCTTTGTCTCATGAGTGAATGGTTTGCATTAATGATTTACTGCTTTTAGGCAGATGTGTCCAGAAACCCTGCCTTAAATCATAACCTTCTTATGCTAGATGCTATATATAGAAGGTAAGAATCTCTACAAAGTAATTAGATAAACCTTAAGAAAAAGGAAGTCTCTCTATCTCAAATTTACAGACAGAACTGAAGCTGAAGAGACCAAGGTGTAACAGAACCAGGAAGTGAACACGGATCTCAAGTCAATCTCAAGTCACCAACCTAGTGACCTAATCACAAAGCATCTTTCCTATAGATAATTAAAGACAAAACAGTTTCTTAGGGGATAAAATAGTGACCCAGTTCTGCTCTCATTTACATTTTTGCAACTCTACTGCTGCCATCACAGTCACGGGAGGATGGGCATGGCAGTCTCAAAGCCTGCCTGTGTATATATATCACAGTACATGATGTAAGACGCCCTCAAAATAGTGATTTTTGCAGCCAGAATTTTCTTCTGCCATCTTATAAGGCATCAAACATTATCGAAATACAGAATGAACTTCAACAGCAGCTGCTGCTGAAGATAAAGGACTATAACCAGTAAATTCTCATGAACATCAGCTAAGCCAATATTAAGGACAATGCAAAAATTATCCTACTGTTTAAAAGCATCAGTTTTAAGGGCTGATACTGTAATGGAAGATGGGGCTTAAAGATAGCAAATTGGGTCAATATCCAACTTGCTATATGCATCTTAGAAAAGCAGACATTTGATGGAACATCAGAAAAGTAATCCAGTCCTTTTTCCTCTTCCTGTATATAATTTTTTCTTCATTTAGAAATACCCCAGTTTCCTCCTTTAGAAATGTAGAGACTTAAACCGTCAACTTAAGTAAGATGAGAATAGAGATCTTTTTTTATGATTGTGATACATGGAGATATGTTGATCATCAACATCTTTGGTAGCCATTATTTCGGTACTTACCATGGTTTATCCCGTGACACTTTTGAAGGAAAGACCGTGTGCTGTTTGCTACTGGAGGTAAGTAGATTGTCTTTGGGCGTTTTGAATGGCTTTGAGTTGCTGCTGACAGGGTTATGGCCGCTGATACAGGATTTCGGTTTCATCTGTACTAGGGATGTCCTGGAATTACAGGCTGGAGAAGCTGGAGAAGGGGAAGGTTTACACATTGAACCGTGTCTTCGTTCTGTAATGGAAAAGGAATAAATTTTACAACATTTCATAGGCTAAAAGAAAACATGGAAATTGGGAAGAGGAAATTGTTCCTCTCTATGCTAGTTACAATTTTATCACTCTAAAGAACACCAGTTCATTACTATCTTGAATGTAATAAAGCCAAATGATAAACAAAATCAACTCTGGGAAGTACTCTGAAAAAAAAAATAAAATAGTAAAACAAATGGTAATAATCTACCAGGAAATTTCACCAAGAAATCTCAAATAATTTCTTAAGCAATAAGCAATGACTGGCATCTGTGTGAGGTGCACTTGGTGCCCCAAGTCTTTCATGTCGAGAAGAAAGAGCAGAATGTGTAACAACAGCTCAGATGACGGTAAAATGATCTGTGACAGACATGAGATTGCTCCTATAATGGTTTATGAAGAATTCATGTTACCTGGTTATTGGACAGATTATTTTATAACTATCTTGTTTCAAGCTTAATGGGAAACCATAAGGAAAAAGCAGGAAAACTTGAAAAGCAACAAAAAGTTTACCGCTCCCGGCCCTTCCAGAGGCAGGCTCTGCCTGGTTTGTATCTTGGAGGTTCTCTCCAAGCACCATTCATGGTAAAAATGTATTGTTTTCGACACAGAGCAAATGGCAAGTGCAAAAACCCAGGAATTTTATGTCTCAATTACAAACATGGTATCTGGAGGTGAGCACTGCTCGCGCTGCACCAGAGGCCTCTGGAGCACTGCAAAAAGCAAGGCCTGGCTGTTCCCACAGCACAGACCTCAGGACAGACAGGCTTCGGTGAAATTGTTTGGGTTTGGTTGATATTAGTATTTTTTAAAATCTAAATGTCCTATTCCTGATATTGCTAAGTATAAAGATTGTTTTCTATGGAGGTATTAGGCTATTCTCTACAGATCATATATTTCTTTAAAAATCATGTATTTCTCCTGCCTGGTGCCTGGCCAGATCTATGTGCTGCAAACAGTGGGCTTGTGCTGTGAACTTAAGCACAACTACACAATACTGCAGAAGACAGGAGCTGTTTTTTGCTGAGAGGTGCTATAAATCCCTACCAGTCCTGTCCCCCACCTGTGGGAACAGCGGTTCCCCAGCCCCTGACCCGGCAGCCAGCCGGCTCCCGTGCTTCCCAGCCAGAGGCAGCAGCAGCAGGGACGGGCTGTGGGAAGAGGAATTTTCCAGTCAGCAGGGCTGTGCTCAGTGGGAGCTGACTCCAGCGTGCAGGTGCCCAAACTCCAAGAGCCCCCAAGGCAGGCATCAGCCAGGTACCCCCCTAGTGACATAGGAATCAAATGTAGCAAGTGGAATGTAATCACAAACAAAGAACTTTGGAAAAGCAGCAGTTTCTCCTTCAACACGCAGCAATTCTTCCTCGCCTAAAGCCTTCAGCACTTATAGAATCCAAGTGGGTGCTACTCTTTGAGCCTGAACAGCATCACCCAGTCAGCCAAGAGCAGGTAAGGGAAGCAACAGTGACCTGCTGCTGCAAGGGAAGGTTTTGTATTTGCATCATCAACCCTATGCTCCCTAGTTTGATATTTCAAGGATAACTAAGAAAAATTTTCCCACAGAGAAGCAAAACATGACAATTTCTCTGGCATCCTCACAAGTAAAAACTTGCCAGTAGCACAAGGATTCATCCATGATTAATCTGCAATAGGCAAATACCTCAAGAACAAAGAGAAATGCTTTAAAAAAAGAGAATATTCCAAACTGTTTCTCTCAGATCTCCAATAACTAAATAAAGGCATTTTCTATTTAAGATCAAGCACTTCCATATCTTCACATTCACAGCTTTAATTACCAATGTTGAAATTCCCTCCAGATTCTTCTGCAACTGAAGAACAAAGCAGTCTTAATTTTTTTCAAATACTGAAGTATCTCTCCTCACTCCCCAAAATGCCAACTGTCATTTGCCAGTTCTCACCACAGACCTCAGTTTGCCTTTAAATGTGGTTTGCAGGATGCAGTGAATTTACATTCATTTCACCTCACATTTGTGGCAACAACCGTGTAAGCTATGCATCTACCTCTGAAATGCAGAGTTCCATTCACAGAGCATTGATTTTGTTCAATAATAGTTATTATTTCAAGATTTACCAACCTTCTCAGCAACTCTTTAATCAAATTTAATTAGCTTAATCAAAATTTGCAACTTTGCCATTAATTGAGGACTGATGAAAAGGAATTTCTATGTAACCAACAAAACCAAGCTGTATATAAAGTAAAACCCAGGATAAAACATTATTTCCATACACAAATTATATAAATTCAGGATTAATTACTCAAACTTTTGCTACAGCTACTGGTTTTCTCAAGCCTGACTGCCTTCTAGTAAACTGTGTCCTCAATATCACCCCTATGGTTATGTTTAGAAATGAAATATATTACTTTGTTATTAAAATTAATTTCCTGGAAAGATGAACATTCAAGATACTATTTTATATATTTATATTTTAAAGTCATCTAAGTATCACATGCCATAGCAAGTTCTTTTCTAACAGTCTCTTTGTGCTGGATTTTTAGTCAAACTAAATGTTTGGTGTTTTTCCCTAGACAACTTTCTCAGTTTATTAATTCCCAAGAGCAAACCAGTACAATAACCTTGGATTTTTTTATGCTAACACAGAAAATGGTGGAAGAGGCACTGATGTGATATGACAATATAATAAAGTGCATCCCACTATTTTATGTGGATGTTTACTTAAAAGATAGGGAAGGGAAAGATTACACGATTACTTATTTTAGCTGAGTGTGTCAGATTGGTGGTCATTCTTGTGATCAGAAACAGCACCTATATTTGGCATTTCCTTTTACCTGCTCAAACTCCTCTTTTGCCCCAGAATATGGCTACAGAAAGTCTCCCACCTTTTAGACAGACTCTAACATGTATTTGAGATTCACCCAGCTACTCTTAAAATTTCCTAGAAGTGAAATGGAAACTCTGACCACTGTCAAGTCATACACAAGAAAGAATGTAAATAGCCAGTGCCTCACAACCACTGGTGTTTTCAGATACTGCTCAGACAAGTAAAATCTGCACATTTACTCAGAAAAGTGAGTGTCACTTTAGTGTCAGCAGGAGAAGATGGCAGCAACACCTTGCAGGTATGGCACAGTGGAAAGCTGAAAGAGTAGCTCCCTACAAAGGGGCAGAAAAACCATGTTTGAAAACGGGGAAGCATAGCCACAGGAGCCTGGATTTGCCAGAGGTGTCAATTCTCAGGCAGATCTTGATGATGGGGACATAAATTGTAACTAAATATTGATATATTCCTTCTCAAAGACTATCAGGTTGCCTGTTGCTTCCTCCTTCCTTACTGTGTATGTGGTAGTGAATCAGCCTTAGACATTGGTAATAAGTTTCAGAGAAATAATGATAATATATGACAAAACAAGAAGGCCGTCAGCTGTCAAAATCAATGGCTTAAAGCAGGGTGGTGGTGGCTTCTCTATCAGACTGACTTCCCTGGTCACATCTGGTTTTTTTTAAAAATTTTGTACTAATTTGTCTGTTTCTATTTTACACATATACAAGGAATTACACACAATATACAAATCTGCTATTATACAGACTAATTAATAAACAAATATGTGGATAAGAGACATTTGCACATCAAATAGTTGCTATAACATTAAATATTCACATACTAATATATTCGGGAGACAATCAACTATCTGTGTTACAATTTCTATGCTCACTTGCAGTTCATATGTAGAGAGATTAGATCTAGCAGTGCAGGTGAACTTGCACTCACACAGCTGTGGCCATGGCTGCCCCTGTTCACATACAGCAGTGGCATAGTCAGTGGACATAAGTGAACGTAAAGTATAATGAAAATTTTTGCCCCTAAAGATAAAAAATCCTGCAAGGCAGCCAGAAAACTAGTGATCACACTCTTGACATGCTAATGTAAATTCTCTACACACTTTTCAGTTACTGCAGAAGTTTGCAATGCTGTCTACAAATGCATATTCAAGTTTCAAAGAGAACTTTTCTGATTAAATACTTGCAAATGGATGTTTACATTCCACAAAAATAACAACGCATATTCTGTTTTGTTTCTAAATACCAGTTGCTGTCAAATTCAAGAGCACAGGAGCACAATCAAAGTTACAATCCTCTTTACCACATTAATCCTTCTGCAACCTCTCAGATGTCTCAGTGCAGCTACTGCAGCAAGTGACAAGCAACATGTGACTCCTGCTGTCAAACAGTTAACGTATTAATGACATTAATCTTGGAGGAAAGTTTAACACTCTCTCACTGAATTAACTGCACTTTCTAAAGAATCAACTTCAGATCAGTATCTGTTAGATATTCTAGATTTATAATTAGAGTCAAGAGTCTAAAAGCCCAGTGCTACATAACATTCTAATGCACACTGCAAACTCTGCATCGGTAGCATTGCAAATGATCTTAAACTATTCCAGGAGATTCTCCATGTCCTATGGAAACATGGATATAGTCCAACTTTCTCAGCCAAATCTGAATTGTTTGTAGACATGAAGTCCTTATGTTGTTAGAGACCTAACAGTCCCTGAATCTCCAAAGCTTCTCTCCTATGCCCTTGTACTCCATTTCTAATCCTCCTTCCTGCACCCTGCACAATGCAACTCCCTACCTTTCTCCAAACCTCTGCTGCAGCTGCCAAAGTCCTCTAGGTTTGCCTTTAAATCTGTAATTCCACTGGATCCTCTCTGACAGGTCACCAGGGAATACTAGCAGCTGTTTTGCAGGAAACGCCACATCTCCTTCTAATCATAAGCAAAAAAAGCAAAGCAATAGAGGGGCAACATGAGCTTCAGAGCCACAAACACAGCGTGTGGGAAAATGAGGCAAAACCACATTCTGACTAGAAAGTCTCTTCTCGAATTTTTGCCTTGACTCTCACACAAGATCAAGCACTCACTTAGCTCACAGCAAACCTTACAGACGACACTACAGCAAATATGTTTCCAGACAAATATGCCAGACATAGTAGTTTTCTATCTAAACAGATCTTTATGTGATCCTGAAACTGCAGATATCTCTAATTTGGACTACAAACAAAAAACATTTCCTAGTACAGCTCACCTACATCCCTTCTTACCCAACATGCGCTACTCAGAATCGATCAAATCGGGTGAGCAGTTTTTGCCTGCAGCTAAATGTCTTCTCCATCAATACAAGACAGAAGATCTTGAAGGAAAAAAGTCATGATACAATTTGAGCAAAGAGAAAGACATGCCTTTAGTCTTTCAGCGGAGGTTTTTTTCAGGTAGTTGAAACAAAGAAAAAAATTCCCTCTTAAAGTTGTCAGAAGACAGACACTAGAACTTTGTCAGCACCAGTCATTTTGAAACATTACTCCTGTTTAGCATGATTCAACTTCCTGCGTGCAAGAGGCCTAAAGCAAAAATCAATTTAGGTTGACCCACAAATAACTCAGAGACCCAGTGTTATGCATTATAACTTGGTATTACACTTGGTAAAAACAAGAAAAATGTAATTGCTAAAACTCAGAAAAGTAAGAGAAAGTTAATAGTAAACATTTACAGAATAATAAAACTCTTTTTAAGCTTGTATTCATCACAACGTGTGAGTTCACAGCCCTTTTACTTAAAATAGAATAAAGCAACTGATCTGACTGCCCTTAACACAATAAGAATACTGTTTGTTATTCCCCATTTATAATATTTAAGCAGATGGTAATGAAATTTAGTATCTCCACAATGTAATTCTGTAGCAGTAACATATCACAGTCTTGTTGATAAAGAGGTTACTTATGGTAAGTCATATACGACCTATGCATGAATTAGTTTTTCTATTTACAGTATATGCTGAAGTGTTTTGTTGCACAGGCCTTCACTATGCAAAGTTGAGCAATGTATACTTACAATTTCAGTAAACAGTAAATGAAACCTACCACCTTGTACTGATCCCAGTTCAGAGTTTGCAAATGTACTTGGCACTAATCCTAATAAAACCAAAACAGAAAAAAACCCACACATGCCCGAAAAGCAACAGCCAGCAACCAGAAAACTGAACAACTAAACTCTTGCAGAAATGTGTCATCCTGCAGTAACTGGCAGCTGGTTCATAACAAGAATTCATAAACACCTTGTAAGCACTTTCATTTTGCAGCCACAGTCTGAAAAAAAAAAACCAAACTAGCAAAACCCAGTACGTGAGGTTAAACAAAAATAGAATTGGATTTGATGTTAGCAAACTACAGCATAACATTGCAAGATCGAAGGATAACTTTACCAGCTTTTTTGACAAAACACTATTCCAAGTCCAGCTGAAAAAGTTTGGAAATAATATCCGCAAACCGTTCCACCCTTCTTGCGCTGCGCACTGGAAAGGAAACAGCACAGTCGGTTTCATTTTGATACTTCTTGTAAACTGACAAAGGAAATAAAGTGCCAGCTCCAACCCCCAGACTGATCCGCTGCATAAAATGCTGCTCAACAATCGCAAGCTTCATTCCAGGTCAAATGACATAATTGGGAAATTATCAAGTGCTAAAATAACCACCGTTCTGCTGGTGTTTATTTACAACAAACACAAGCTTTGCTTTCTGACAGAAACCCACTAAAATGATTCTCCATTTCACAAAGTCTACAAGTGAGTAGGATCAGCAAAATTATGCAAAACATCCTGCTAGAAGAAGAAATGTAAACTGAGCCACTTACAGAGAGGAGCAGGCTGCCAACTTAATCTGATTCTACGACGACTGTAAACATGTACTTTTGGAACGTGAAACGATTCACATTGCCACAGATGCCATCAGAGAAACACAGCAACGTGATTAGGTATTCTGCACACAGGAAAAAATCAGGCAGATGACCTGCCGCAGCAAATACCAGATCAGCGCTCGCACACACCAACTGTTTTGACTACAGGCACTTGTTAAGCACCAAGTTTCGGTCCTACCAGTTGGACACCAGAACTGAACCTGTGCCAAGAACAACATGAGCTGAAAACGGCTGCAGGGTTAGGTTTTTTTTCTTTCTTTCTTTCTTTTTTTTTTTAATAATTGTTGATACAACTGAAGTAACTGCAGAAATGAACTGAAGTGCAAAATTAAAAGCAGCAAAAACCACTGTGTATATTTAGAGGAAGACATTGCATTTTTACTTCCTTGATTCAGGAAAGAAGGAGAGTGCTTGTGTGTAACACAGAAGGATGAACCTGCTGTTTCCCTGGAAAAAAAATTATTTATGGGATAACTTGGCATTTTTCAGGGTAATTATAAGAGACAGAAGAAATAATCTCTTGAATATCACTAAATTACACTTAAGTGGCCAAATATCTTTAAAATGGCCAAATTCCATAAAAAGCCAGATACTCAGCATTTCCTGGAACATTTCCATTCCTCTTCAGTAAAAAGCATGGAAAGAAAAAAAAAAAGGGTCAAATAGAACTCCAGCACATTAAAAAAAAAAAAAAAAAAAAAAAAAAAAAAAAAAAAAAAAAAGAAGCCTCAAATAGTGGAACAATTATCCTAAATGTAAAATGAAGCTTCTGTGTACTTGTCTGCTTTCTTTATAAGGATTTTGAGATCTGAATATGAAGCTCCAAGGTATCTTTGAAGCATCAGAAAGACAGGAGAACAATGGAAGTGTGAATACCCTGCCCTGGTGACAATGTCAGTTTTCACATCATTGAGTTGGAAGTCCTAGATTTAACTGTAGTACCAAGGCCTGTTTCTGCAGCTAAAAAAGGGGATATTAATGATTTAGGGTATTAACTTGATTAAGAAAGGAATTGAAGATTTAAGCAGGAATTCGTCACTTCTGCAACGACACAATTCCACACATGTAATCAGCATTTGCCACCTGACACATTACTGCTGCAGAAAGAATGACAATTTTCAACTCTAAGTCGTACATATTTCTCAGTTCAGCAAGGCCAAAAATCCCCAGGCAAAAAAGAAATAATGGAGCAAGCAAATCCTGGCTACACACTTTTTGAGTGACAGTCTACCAAAGAAAAGCAAGGAAAGCTTATGTACAGAAATTTCCCGTTCTGCTGGAGGAGATGCTCTGGTAGTCCAGCATGAAACTAGTGAGACATCCTGATGTGTCTGGGAGAGTTTGAGCTAAATACCATCTCACACCTCGTGCCCAGGGCTTGCACCACAAGGACAGCCTTCACCACCCTTTTGCACCAGTATCTTATTACCTGCTGACCAGTGGGGATGACATTCCCATCATTTTTTGTACTCAGAGAACGGAAATGTATTATCAGCCTTAAACTTAGGACAGATACATCAGGTGAAATGCTAAGATATTTCTAGAAATCAAGCCAGGGTACTTTCAAAGGTAAGCACTACTGACAAATCAGACTTTTGTGGATGATTTTATATGTGAAGAGAAATCTTTTACTTGGCTATTTATAGGATGAAAGAAAAATTATCTTTACTTTTAAGAGTGAAATATACCAAGAGGAACAGTTTACTAAATGGACAAATTTACAAACAACTCACTTATTCATTCCTTCAAACACCAAACTTAAATAATTTCACTCCAGATTGTTGCAAATAGAGGAAAATTTAGTATTGCCATCCTCTCATGCTCCATGCCATGTAACAGACCTGTTCCCTCAGACAGATCTTTCACATTCAAGATCATCTGATGATACATATTTTTATTTATTTACTTATATTCTCAAATAAAATATTTCACTGTAGCTCTATTTCCATCTTCATTACATTTACAAAACAATAAAAAAGGTAACTTATGTACATTATTAATTGCGTATTTCCCCTCAACTATCCTAAACCAGAAAAGTGTTACTTCTTTAATGCTTTACTTAATCCAAGGAAATAAAATGACATTTCTTGTCAGAGATAAGAAAAGATAAGCCATCAAAGAGTAAGATGGGACTAATGAGGTGGCTTGGCAAAAAACAATGATGCACTATGACTCTGAGAAAACAGGCTATTGTTTTAAAAATACTTATGTTCTTGATCTGGTTTTGCGCAAAACAGGACTTCAGATTTTATTCAATATCAGGATAACATGTCAGTAGCTCATTTTATCATTCCTGAGAAAAAAACTGATATAGAAACAGTAACTTCACTGAAATTGGCCCAGAATAATGGCTTTGCAGTACTTGCATATAATCTATTGCTTAAACCTTCTGGCTTTTCCTGTTACTTGGGATCCAAAACCAGCATTTGGTGCATCAATATAATTCTTAACAAGCTTTTTTCTAAACACAGAAATAATGGCATTTTTTTTTTAAAAAATACGTGGGTTTGAACACTAAATTTCTTCTTCTCTTACCCTGAGCTTCTTTGCCTCCCAGCACCTTCACCACCATTTCATCCCCTATCCACAGTCCTTTGCTGCTCCCTCCAAAGACATGGGATAAATTCTGTTTGGTCTGCAGGTACAAGCTACAGGTGTGCCACTACCACATGAAATACTGCTCTCTGGGGCACTTTAAGGTGTCTCTTCACAGGTGCTGATTCTCAAAAGACTGCTGAAACTTTGTATTTTTATCTATTTGCAAATCAGCAAATAGTTAAAAATTCTTAGACAAAATAGGTATAATCACATAAGGCTTATTGCTATTACTGTTGTTATTACTAACATCATTATTACAATAATTAGAATCTTTCAGGAAATTCAAGTTAAAAGCTGTATGTGATTTTTTTTTACTTGCCTTTCTGTGTTTTCCATTCCTCATGGGTATTCCCAGGCATCAAATTAATTCCTTTGGAATATTTAGACGTCTTTTCAAAATCCAGGTAACCAAACTAAGCTCAACTAAGAACACTGTTTTGTTTTAAAAATTGAATTGATTTATATTTAAGTTTCAATTTGCTTTATCAAAACCTGCTACAAAAGCAGCATAACTGTCAGTTCAGAATATTTCCTCATTCCAGATCTTTTACATAAATTAGCTCACTCATCTTTCAGGCACACTTACCTTGCCAGACATAAGAAAATCTATTATTTAGAGTGCTGTATGAATATCCACAAGTGATAACCCCCTAATACACAGCCTCCAAAGTTAATATGCAAAGTAACTCCTAGAGGTCACTTATTCATGTTTTCCTCACTACATACAATAGCTCTTACAACAAGAAACCAAACTCCTAACCTTCTACAGAACAAAACAAACACTGAAAGACATACCCAAATACAAAAGTGGGTTTATAGGGCATTTTTAATCTGTTCCTCTCCCTTAAAAGTCTCTTTAGTTCTATATTTATATACAGCTTTAGAACTAAAAGTTGATTTCTACTTTAACTTGCATCATTTATGACTTCTAAGTGTGCAAACTAAAGAAACTCAGACCTAACAGTACATGAATGAAACAGATACAAATCAACCTCTGAGAATCCAAGTGACAATTACATCATATTGTCTCTGCATGCACCTCTTGACCACTCATCACTGCAACGAACTTTATGTACTAGAAATTCTTTTGAATAAACTATTTATCCATTCATAATGTTAACAGCTTTCCCATCACTGCCCTGAATGAGAGCATTTTATGTCTATATTTTTAAATGTCTATATATATAAAAGATTTTTTATCAGATAGGCCTTTACCCAGTTTTTTCAAGCCATCAGATAACCAATAACAAATTGAGACTTACAAAATTTGCTGGAGTGTGGTCAGTTGTTTCAGACTCCATATGAAGAAAGGTCACACATCCATTAGAGCGCAGATCTGAATTTAGGGTATTCCAAGTTTGTTCACCCACTGATGTTACCTCTGTTATGGATTACTGTGGCAGGAATGGCACAGGGGAAAGACAGGTGATTTCTAGTACAACTTCCTACCACGGTGCATGAACTGCTCAGGAAGATTCAGCTGTGACAGCACAGCTGTGCAATTCAGTTTTCCACTCCTACTGCTTCCAGTGCCTTGAACAACCTGTCATCCAGTGCAGGTGGTTCCAACTTTCTATGCATCTTCGCAGAAGCACACACCCCCCTATTTTAGAAGAACTTTTAGGTAAAAAGAAATGTGTAGATGCTCACCAGCTGAAGACACAGGATATTTTTCCTATGAGGTGTTCTAATTACTTTCTATAATTACTTATATAAGCTTATTGGGGAAAAAAAAATCTCATTAAAACAAGGCATTACTCAGAACAATTCTTGTGAGTTTTAACACAGACAGTAAACAAACAAAGCAAGATCATGAAAACTGGATTTGCTTGCAAGCAAGTCCATATAAAGGAATCATTTTTACCTGAAGATATTTAACTATGATATATTCAACAGGATATCTCTGAGAAGAAGTATGCAAGAAACACCTTTACAAGACAGCAAATGTTTGATGTGTATCAGTCATTTTTTTGTTTAAACTATGAGTCAATTTGAGCATAGGCAGAACATTAGGATGATTATTTCCTATCAGGACTTAGGGGGCTTTTTATAGTGCTAGAACCTGTTTTCATCCATGCTTGGTGTAACATTTCACTTCAGGTGGGAAGAATGAATAGTACATCTGTTTGTCAAGAGAAGAGAGTAGCCTTTGGTCAGCCAAGAAATTATTACAGAGGGAGTAAGCTTGGAAGCCAACAGGAAGAAGAGAAAACAATTTTAAGACAAGGATTTCAAAGTGGGTTATTTATAGAGTCAACACTCAATTATCCATGGTCAGATTATCTGTACCAGAAATGCAGAAACAAATCAGCTCCAGCTGGGCTCATTAGCCTAGGTGCAGCTTGGTGCAAATGTTCCTATACTTCTAGGGACAACGTGGGTTCAGAAATTATGCAACATCTTTTTTTCAGCAGAAGACTGAAGTCCTTTTTTCAATCTAAAGTGAGTCACTTTGTTTCCATATAGCATTTCCAAAGGCAAGAGCACTGGGGAAAATGGCAAAGACTTCAGACGAGGCCATAGCCTGGCAGTGTTACCCCTGTGCTCTGGGTCCCAAGAAACGTTATTAACTCAGGCACAGTGTCAAGCCCGAGCTGGGCGCGCGCATTCCTGCACCCTGCGTCAGGGCTGCAGCGTCGCTGGGACGCCAGGGAGCTGTGTGCAGACAAGCACAAGATGCTCGTGACAAGGCAGGAGCCAGGCACAGGCCAGCATGGCAAACAGCAGTCACCTCAAATACAGCTGGGGTGGCCTCCGTGCAGAGGGACTGAGCTGTAAAAATCACTCGAGATTACAATTTAAAGTTAAGTCTTTTAAACCAGATATTCTAAATAAGGGAAAACTTAAAACACAAGCGCTTTCCTAACTGTAAGAAAAACACAGCCACAGTAATATCAACCCAGCTTGAAGCTGTTTTCCTGGCCACAATGCCAAAAGCGTAATTGACAGTGAAATACAAAAGTGGATGGGGAAGGAAATGGAAAAAATCCAACATTATGTTTCCTACCTACCAATTGCTTCCTCTGAATCAGACTGTGTTCCTGCTCAAGGACTGGAACCTTTATCCATCTGTTAGGAGACAGCAAACTCCAGAAGATACTTTGTACTCCTTACACTCTTCTGGAAGTTGTCCCTTCTCATCAAATTGATGCTGCTATAGTTGAAAGAAATCCTAATGTTTAGAGATAACAAGAGATACTTCTAAATTAGAGGAGTTTGAGATTCAGTTTATTTTTTTTCAGCAATGGAAGTCACTTGACCAAAGAGCCAGGAAAAGGACAACAAGAAGCATACTGACATGAAAAATCTCAGCTATAATCAACTGACTCCAGCTTGATTACAGAGGAGGAACTAAACTCTGTATTTGGCAAATGGATCACAGAGCAAGTCTTTTCTAAAGCTTTTTGCTGAGTCTGCCAATTGGTAGCTAGACAGTACAGCAGACTTAACCAGCAATGGCTAACAAGTGAACCAAAACTAACCAGGCTGGAGCTATCACCCCCGGGATCTGGGATTTGTCTACTATATCTAAATACTGAGACAAAAAGGTCTGTTTACGCTGAACAATTCAAGTAGTTTCAAACAACAGTTAGAAATAGAGGGTAATGGAGTGCATGATGAGGTAGAGGGTTACCTATCTCACCAGAACATCATTGTAACACTTAAGGAAAATTGCATGTCCTAAATCTACAACCTTATTACTGCTCCTTTTCTGCTCTCTAGTCCCAAATGTCTTAACTTTCCAGCTTGCTTAAGGCCTGAAAAAAAAAAGTAATTCAAGAAAAAAAATAGTTCAAAGGCAAAATTTACTACAATAGATATTACTTACCACAGAACTCTGGCAGTTTTAGTTGTTCTTATTTCTCCTTACATTTCAGATCCCTAAATGCCTACTGCCTAAAAGGTGATAGGAGTAGAAGTTACAGGAAGTCTGCTGTCTTTGCTTTTTTACGTAAGGACGTAAAGTTTATTCTTAATATTAGGGACTAATGTATTTTGGAAGATGTAACTTTTAGCTAATAGAACCAAAGGACAGATCTGCTGCTGCACAGTATTTGCAAGTCTCATGTAGGATTTTTCTCTTGGAATACATACTAATGAGGACAGCAGCACAAGCACCAGAAGGGAGAGGACTCAATTATTGTAAACAACTGGGAGCAAAAGACTGCTAAACATTCAACAATTCACATCAACAGAAGGTTTAAAAGTCTTTACCTCTTGTTTACTGTAACAAGATTAGTTCAACACTTCCCTCCTCTGCCTAGTAAACTAGGAAAGACTGTAAATGCAAACTCACTGCACTAACTTACTGCCCTCTCAAAGTACCAACTACTATAAGGTCTGAGGAAAGACATCCAAAGACCGGGGGTTACTGCCACAGTAAATTTCAGCCTGTAACTCTCAGGTAACTGGTTGCATATCTGTCGAGCACACAGATGAGAACTGCACTTACATGAACTTTCTGCTCTGCTACTGCTCCCTCAATCCAAGATATCAATTCTAGCCAGAAACTTGATTAGCAACAGACTAGGAAACAGTTTCAGAGAACTTCAGAGAAGGCACTTACAAAAGGGCAGTGAACTTTTATGGCCTGAAGGCCTCAGCGTGGCAGCTGGCATCAGGCATCGCATGTTACAACTGCAGTCGTACAGCAAATCAGAGATGCAATTTCTTTTTCTGCTCTTCCCTTTCAAAACATTCCTGGCACACCTTTGGCTTGAACCTGGTATTAATCCGTGGCTGAATTACAGTGTACGGATAGAGACTGGACACATTGTATAACATAACCTTGAGTCTTTCAGCAAATGCTTCCTACAATAGACTGCTCTCACCCTGCAAGTACATCTGTGCCCAGATGCAGCCTCATAGATTCAATATACTGAAATAGGCTTGTTGAGCCCTCTTTCCCAAGCAATCTTGCTTCATTTTCTGTCAGGGACCTCTCTTGTTAGTAATTTTATGCCAATTTACAAGTTACAAGTATTACATGCAATCCCTTTCTCCCCCTCTCCCCCTGTTAACTGTAAAATTATTAAATACTGTAGTTACATGGACTACTTTTGTATGACTTCTGTCTTCCCCTTCATAATTACCTGTCAAAATCTGGCACAATGTGAGTTTTAAACAAATTATGCTATGCTGGTTTTGTATTTTAATTAAATATAAAGCAACACTAGTTAGATACCTCAGGACATTTCTTGCTTTACAGAAATGAGAGCTCATATAACAGCCATAATACTTCACAGACTTACACAGACATCACCTCTATCCAGCAACACTGGTTTTGGATAAACAAGTAGGTTTCCTTTATTCTCCTGAAAGCTCTAGTATTAATGTCACTTAGATTTATAACCATTTAAAAAATGTAAGGGAGATATGGAACTTTAAGTTTTTCTCCTTTTAAGTTCATTACAACAAATAGATGGAGGCTGTAATTCATGCACACAGCAAGTAATTTAGCTGTAATTCATACCACAGCATAGCAGAGGTAAAGTGGCAATGCTGACATTAAACCTGATACTATTTAGCTCTTACAACTTGCAGGTAATCCCTCTCTTTCCAAGAATTTCACACTGAGAGAAATCAGATATATTTAAAGAATAATTCAGTATAATGAAAGTGCTCACTTCCTTTTAAATTAAACTTACACATCTAGAACCATATCAAAGCTTCCAAAAAGCAAACACTGAGCAATTGCCTTGTTCTTTATTTAAAAAGCTCTATGGAATACATATAAAAGAGTTCATTAAAAAGTTGACAGCTGCCAATTCAAGAGTCAGCAGTTTCCCGCTATGGTGGCACATTGTGTTTAAACTGCTTTGGTACCACTGTCATGTGGTACCAAATCAAATTTTAAAGAACACTATGAAATACATATTTCTAAAATACTACTTACCTATTACCAATGTAACCAGATATAGTTTACACCATGTTTTTAACCACATTGTCACATATGAAATATATGTAGCAAGGCAAAACAGAGAACATACAAATACATACTATGCATAAGGGACAAATCACAGTAACTTCTTTGCATATATGGGTCTTGTTAAGTTTCTATTTACCTGCCTCTATTTTTCTTCAACTTTTCAGGCACTGCTGCAAATAGAGTTCAGTGTCTGCTCTTAAGCTAAAAGTCTTTGCAGCAATTTGTGTAGATTTTTGCAGATAAAAATAAAAATTAGATTAGATTCCAAGACTGTAAGCAACGTGAGCTATTGTATTTGCACAACAGCATGCTGATACAGTTGGGGAAAAAAGTAAAAATAATCACAGTACAGATAACCAAGGGTCAAAGTTCTGGTTATGCCTGAAGTTTCAGTATTGACACTTCCTGTTCTGAGTCCAAATACTCTTAATTAAATGTATTTTGTCCTTCAGTTCTGAAGTAATGAACAGCTATTCTCTCCCCACCCTCACATATCCACTCCTGATTTCGCTCACATTACTGTAAACTATCAGGCCAGTTTTAAAAGGTCTTCTGTCCACAAGAGGCACTGCCACACCTGGTCACGCAGGCCAGGGCTGCGCTGAGCCCCGGAGAGCCCTCCGGGAGGGGGCGGGAGCGGGAGCAGGAGCAGGAAGGCATCCTTGCGCCCTGGCTAGCTCGGACACGGCCGGTGCTCCTGGCAGCCCCCAGACACGCGTCACCTCCCTCCTAGCCTCTGTAACCCTGGGGATGCCGCTCTCCAGGAAGGCTATGTCCTACAGCCTCACGCCGCTCGACCTCGGGGGCAACAAAGGAAGGCAGGGTCTGTATGGACCCGGACTCACATTGACCCCGCTGTGCCACCCCCCAGCAGCCCCTTCCGCCGCTGTGCTGGCAGCTCCGCCCGGGGGGCTCCGGGCCCTCCTGCTCCGGGGGATGCCGGGCCGCAGGCGCCGTGGGCGGCTGGGAGGCTGCCGGGAGAAGGGCCGGGAGGAGGAGAGCGGAGCGGAGCGGAGCGGAGCGGAGGAGCGAGCCCGCAGCTCCCCCTCCCGGGCCGCCCGCTCCGACAGCGCGCTCTGGCCCTGCCGTCCCCGTGTCCCTGCCATCCCCTCTGTCCCTGCCGTCCCGCTGTCCCTGCCGTCCCTGTGTCCCTGCCGTCCCTGTGCAGCGCCACGGGCAGGGAAAGCCCCAGCAGCGAAACGCTCAGGATCGGCACAATTAAAACGCAGAACTTTTAACCGCGAAGCCGCCATATCATTTATCACTCGATTCCTCTCCTGAAAAGTTGTCAGACTTCTGATTCAGTTTCGGAAGGCTTAGGAAAGCCAGTCCTTCGAGCAGCCAATGTGCCAGCAGTGCCACAGCTTCAGTCACCGCCAGCAAGGATATGTGCTCCATCCACCTCTCCTGGCCTCTAGCATTTACTAAACTCCACACAATAATGTATAGTATATATGGTAGTTAAACATTAAGCTTCTGAGGGTCTGATTGTCTTTGAATTTTACACAGTGGAGTACAAGTGGACCCAGGATTAAGATCCTGCTATAGTCAGCTGCTGGATAAACACAAAGTTCTTTATCCCCTATTTTTCTTCTTACGAGTATTCCATACTCACAAACGTGCAGATGTCAGAGCTATGGTGTCACCACCTGAAATAAAAAGCTCCACCACCAAGCCGAGCTTTGCTGTGGCACAGCTCTGTGTGTTAAAGCACCCCTGTGCCAAACGCTCAGCCAGCTGGCTGCTGCTGGAAATGGCGAGTTCCCCATTAACCGGAAATACCTCCTTTGGCATAAATCTCAAGATTTGGAATAGCAGTAGGTTTAATGTTTACCTGATGCCATTACAAGTAATTTGTTTCAACCAGACTTAAAAGAGCAGCCCCTCACCTCTTCCCACATGCATGCAACTCCTCTTGCAGCCAAATTGTTGTTGGTTTGTCCACTAAACCCAGCCAAACCCATCCATTTGCAGCAGATCACCATGGGACCCCAGGTTCAATGCAAATTTATTCTCACAGCTGCGTCCAACACGAAACACACTGATAAATGCAAGCTCACATCACAAGGTATTTTAAAATGTTTTAGGATTAAATTCCATATATTTGCACACATGGACGGAGCAGTGTTCCCCAGGAAATTTAAGCTGGAAGATGTGCTCTGAAGTGCTGCATTCCCTCTGTGTGCTGTGCACCCTCTCTGACTATGCAAGAATCCTAGTGGGGCAGAACAGGAATAGCCACAATTTATTCAAGTTTCTTAATCACAGAATCCTCTTTCTGAGGCCTTGGAAGAAGACAGGGAATATGAAAACAGAGAACCAGAACTGTCAAAGATTAGGTATGGTAAGTAAGCTCTTCAGAGGGCACTGCAGGTCCTTCTGGCAGTGATTTCAATAGGGTAGAAGACATAACTGGATTCAAGACATCCTGACCTACTGGATCCAAAAATGGTGCCCAGAAATTCAGCCAACAGATCTTTGAAGGTGCATAACCAGTTCGTTTGTGGCTTTGTTTGTTTGTTTTGTTTTTAATTTAATTTGAACATGAGGCTTGAAGTAAAAAATAAAACAGATTATATGTTTGAGGCATAAGCCTACCTAAGCAAAATAGTCCTGAATACTTCTGGGATTTCTGTGCAGGAAATCATTCACTGTAGGTATACATGCCTCACAGAAGAGGCAATCACTGAAGCCAAGGAATAATGAAACAAAATAAAATATGGCAGGATAAATAAGCAGAAGAGAAAAAATAATAGGTATAGAAATAATAGGCAAATAATATCAACATGTAAATAAATAATAAGACAAATAGTTAGGTAAAAAGTTTAAAACTGACTGGGAAAAAATCCAGTAAAAATATATGCTCATAAAAAGCTCCAGCAAATCTGAGAAACTGAAGGTTGAAAACTAGGGGTTGTGTTGTAAACTTCCATCATTTTATGGCCAGGACATTAGACACTGCTAATACCTATTTGTATGTCTCAGATTCATGCCCATGGAGCAGCTGTCAAAGCATGCTGTAACATATAATCCTGGGGATCCATGGGGCTGCAAGGCTGCTGCAAAGTCAGGGGTGATTGCTGCCTCACGTAAGCATGTGATAAAGGTCATATCACAGGTCTTGAACGGCCAGTAAGACATTTGATGGTTGTGAATGTTTAAAATATAACAGAGGGTCATGTTAAGGAGGGATTCACTTCCACATAGAAGCAAAACAAAGCACCAGAATTTGAAGGGGAGTTGGGAATATGCACACACAGTAACCATGCAAAGAATCTAGCAGAAGTAAATTCAAAGTGATGCTTTCACTATCTGAAAATAAAAATACATCTTCTGAAAACCAGAACTGATATTCGCTTTCATTTAAGATATGATCAGGATGTTGACAGTTTTCTGTATCTTAATACTGGACATTTCAAGTGATTCATCAACAGGTCACCTAACCAAATGTTTCAGGAAGTGATAACCAAGACTTTCATTTTCAATTTAAAAAGGGGAATTTATCAACAATATCAAGATATTTGAAGAGGAAAGGACTTCTACACTTAAGCTGAAGATCACAGACATTTACCTTATAGACTCATTTTTTGTAAACAGTTTTCTATACACAATGTGATACTAACAGACACAGTTTGTGCTGACAGCAAATTCTCCACTCAATCATAGTCAGAAAATATTGCACATTAAATAAGTATTTTCTAATTGTAGAATCTTAATAAAGAAGTTTTGGCACAGAATCCAAAATCTGCAGTAAGGCTGAGGATAAAACAAGCCAATACTTACAAGAAAAATTCATTGTAGGTAATATGGGAGTGGAAAGGTTTGGGTTTTTTTAAAGGACCATTCTGTTTGCTCATTTTGCAGGCTTTAATTAAGTGGCTATGAAATACAGAGTAGCTAAGAGTGATTCCTTTGTAATGTGATTTTTTCCGGCTATAAATGTGTTTCTGGTTATAGTAGTACTACATAAAAACCATTAAGGACCCTGCCTACTTACCAAAGCCTAGATATAGACATTAACTTCCCTGATGTCAGCATGAAGTTAGGATATCAGCATGTTTTAAAGACTACCTTGAAAAGACAACATTTAATCTCTGTAGCTACTTTTGGACTGACAAAGTTGAGTTTGTCCCTATTGAAGAAAAAAAGTGGTATGCCGGCAGCCCTTTATAGCAACTCTTTTATGCTGTGCATCAGAAGAATATTCCCACAGAATTTTCAATAGGAGGCCCCAAATTTAAATATTAAGTGCTTTCCTGATGGACAGTGGCACTATCAGACAGCTTGCACATTTAAGCTACTTGAATCCGGGAACGTTTCTTAGTATCCACTACATGGAGACTGCCTAGTCTGGAATGCATTCCGGGACTAAAACTTTAAAATGCAGGAACAAGAGTCCAATCTGTTGGGAGTACACATGTTTCTTGCTAAAGCTGTGCAGGCCTAAAATAGTGCCAAAATTAATTTTGTTTCCTCATACTGCTAGGTAGGTCAACAGGCAGGGGTTTTTTCCCACTTAGAAACAAGGCTACAGCTTTAGGAATTCAGCACCAGCGAAAACAACAGAACAGACTTCAGGCAAAAACTTTAACCTGACAGAAAAACAAAACATCAGCATGTATATTTGAGTGGCAGCTGTATGAAGTGTTTTGTTTTTGTGGCTGTATATTCCTCTCACTCTGAGCCTCAAATCAGGTTTCTTATGTTTCAATGCCACAGATATTTCAGCACCAAAGGACAGAAGAGGGGTGTTGGAGAAATGCAAGGCATAGTGCTTGAGAAACACAAAGTTGTATTAATTTTGCCTGTGGAGATTATTTCAGAAGAATCTCTAAAACTCTAGCCGATTGTTTCTGTAGACAGCTTTTAGAAGCTACCAATGGGTATCTTATCTAAACCACACTTAGCAGAAATGAAGAGAAGGGACACAGATTTCTAAGAATTCCAAATATCCTGACTCAACTCCTCCAACAGGCCAAGCATCTGATCCATTTTCAGAAATACACTCCACAAAGCTGTGTTCATGGCCTACAAAACACCCCTGTTACTCTTAAAGCATTAGAAATCTGCAAAAACAAATCAAACTCTTGTACTGAGGAAAAGTACGAAGTCCCTACTAATAAGTGGTACTTGACACTCAGTTATGCTTACATTATGCCTACAGATCAGACTGATGCCTCAACAATCCTGAATTTTCGCAGCAGCTCCTCCAGAAATGCCATGGGATTCTGGCTTCTTGCTTAAACGCTTGGAAATGAAAAGTGAGGAACACTGCTTTAGTTGAGGAGTACCTTAGTCCTCCATAATTCACTCTTAAATCCATAAATTAGACTATTATTTTTGGAAAATCACAGACAGACTGAGAGATATCCAGACTGGAGATATTCCCTTTTTTCATTGCTTGCCCCCTCTGTTTATCTGAGGTTTGTCCATATTTGAGGCAAGGAACAGCTACTCGACTCCCTTTCAATTGATTTCAGTCAGTCCTTGCATGAGGTTTGCTCTGTCCTTCCCATACAGAGATTTATGACAAACACAGTTCTTTTCTTTTCATTCTTCATTCAGGCCAAGAAGATGTTGCCCATTTAGATGTCAATATGTATACAAATCCCATTTTAAAAACAGCTTCTAACAGAGTAAGAAAAGACAACCTTCCATCTGCTTTCTTAGGAAAACATCATCTTTTCAGAAAGTGTTTATTTAATGTCTAGCACAGAATTTCTGTTTCTCAGTCAGGCTCCCTAGGGGTTCCTAGAGATCAGTTTCTCTTATTAAAAACAAACTATTGTAACAGCAAAATTTAGAATGAAATTGCTTCCATTTTGAGTTGAACACAACTTTCTTGCTGTACATCTTCTAATCCAAACTACCAATGCAAATTGAAGTACCAAGAAACAATCACACTGTCTCTCCAAAATAGCTAGAGTTAATATTGTAAATCCAGTCCTTGTTCTCAATTGCTTGTAAGTTATGATTTCAAACACTTGGGCACCTCATCAGTGCCATGGAGTTCAGCAGAACCACTATAGGTGCAGCACCGTGCTTCTGTGCTTCTATGATAACCAATGGAACTAACTCAACAAGGAATGAATGTTCCTCCTCCAACACTTAGACCTGCAATTCTCCAAGTGAGTTCATGGAGACAATTGATTCTCCAGTACTTCTCTCACACAACTTTTTCCACTGCTCTATGGCTGTGAAAAAGTTTTTGAGTATCCTTAAATAATGCTTACATGTTAAATGACACATAAAAAGCTACTGAATTCTCAAGTAAAATATACAAAAATAGCATTTCTTATAGGATCAATGATGCTCTACATTGAAGTGGTTTCTGAATTTTATTACTTTTTTCCTCATAGACATATTGCTTCCTTAAGGTGTTACATGGAAAGGCCTCAAATGTATCCTTTAAATACTTAAAGCAAACAAGAACAAATCTGTTGCTTGATGTGTGCAATGCTGCATATATCTTCACAAGCACCCCAACATCACATATATTTCTTAGTTGTGAAATTATTTCACAATCCCAAGTACTAGCTGGTATCTCTTGCTGACTTAATCCAACTGATAATAAAAGGTTTATTTCAATTAGTCTCACATTAGAATCACTGATTTAGATTGAAATTAAATTCACATAATTTTCATGTCCTGTGGGTATGCATGTTTTGACAGTACTGTAAAAATGTGCTGCAAGTTGCATAGAAGTTGATTGAAACCATCAAACCAGTATTTAATTGCTTGCTGACATGTACCTCAAAAATAGTCCAAAATGGATTTATCTGAACATACAAATGCACACGCAGAAAACACATTTTAAAGTAATCTGCATACATTGAAGAAATACAGGTTTGATTGCATTGTTAATTCCTGAATCACACACCACAGCTTTTGTCCACCATTTGCTCTGTGACTATCTGTACCACCTCAGACGTCAAGAATTCTTTCTTCCATGTAACGGATAATTTAAAATACCACTTTTAAAATAAAATAAAATAAAAAAAAACATTTTAAGAAAAGTTATAAACATAAGAATGTCCTTACTTCTTTTGTTCTGATCCTCAGCCTTTGAAAAACTGCAACATCTGTGCAGTCTCATTAAATACATTTGTTCAGATAATGCACAATAAAGGCAATCCATAAATAAAATTCACAAAGTTTTTGCAGAAACTTGTATTCGATCTCCTGAATTCAGGCTGCAGAAGGCAATACTTTGGATATGCAGTCCAGCAGTCCTCACTACTTTTTCCCCACTTAAATCTCATTTTCTATAAATTTTTTACTTTGATCCTAGTCAGTCAGAATGTGTGGAGTTTTAGAGTTGTCTTCTAGACTTTCTATGTCTTTTGATAATACAGCTTACCCCACACATTAAAACCTACTCCTCACCACATCCCTCTTTAGGGCTGTGAATTCCTGTTAAGAGAGGAATTTTGTTGGGAAAAAAAAAATAGCATGCTGCCACCAATTCTTGAATCACAGAATGATTTGGGTTGGAAGGGACCTTCAAGATCATCTTGTTCCAACCCCCCTCCTGTGGGCAGGGTCACCTCCCACTAGACCAGGCTGCTCAAAGCCCCATCCAACCTGGCCTTAAACACTCCCAGGGATGGGGCATCCACAACTTCTCTGGGGAGCCTGTTCCAGTGTCTCATCACCCTCACAGTAAAGAATTTCTTCCTAATATCTAATCTAGACCTACCCTCTTTCAGTTTGAAGCCATCCCTCCTTGTTCTGTCACTCCATGCCCTTGTAAAAAGTCCTTCTCCAGCTTTCCTGTAGCTCCCCTTGGTACTGGAAGGTGCTCGAAGATCACCAGAGCCTTCTCTGCTGCAGGCTGAACAACCTGAGCTCTCTCAGCCTGTCCTTATAGCAAAAGTCCTCCAGCCCTCTATTCATTATTTGTGGCTCTTCTCTAAATTAGCGCCAACAAGTCCATGTCCTTCTTACGCTGGGGGCGCCAGAGCTGGATGCAGTGCTCTGAGTGGGGTCTCATGAGAGCAGAGCAAAGGGGCAGAATCACCGCCCTTGATCTGCTGCCCCACACTGCTTTTAATGCAGCCCAGGATACAGTTGTCAATATATCAATGTATTTACGTCAACAGTCTGTAGTTACCAACCACAAAATAAGTAGTTGAATCTTGACAGGCACAGCACAAAAAAAGGACCACTTTAAGATACATTCAAACAGTAAATCTTTCATCTTCAAGGTCAGGTGTCCTTTTCAAAAGATATGCTTTTGAGATTGTAGTTTAGAGAAGACAGGCAGAGCTGAATTAATAATTAATTGCTGCTGCTGTTCCCTGTGTAAGTGCTACTCTGAACCATGCACTCACCCTTGCCGTCACCTTGCGCCACCTCTGGCATTCACGTGCTGCCCCAATGGGTGAGCTTAGCTTGCTAAAGCAGCAGAAAGCTAACCAAAGAAAGGGGGAAAAGGTGCTAAGCCACAAATAAATCAAAGTGAATAGCCTTCTATTATTCAATAACAAGGTGAATAGTGTCACTAAAGGGTGAGATAAGCAGCAGGTAAAGAAGAGGATGCCAGGACTGGGTAGGAAGGGCAAGGTTCCCTCTGCAGCAGCACATCTTCAGATCCATTCGGGTGCCCATGAGATGCTCAATGAATGACACTATACCACAGTGACACTCAAGAGAGCTGTATATAGGGTGCTGATGTCACCAACAGAGAAAACATCCTGGCAGGATGATAACATTTTAAAGTTGCTCAAGGTTTTGCTGCTTTTGAAAAAGGTTCTTGCTTATTTTACATGGACCATGGTCACCTCTTGGAAAAGAGCAGCACTGCACTTTGTGTGCTCTCACAGCTGAGTCTCCAACCTGGATCGGCTTCCAATCTTTACCCATCAAGGTTCAACAGTTTATTCCCATGAAACATCACTGACTACTGACCTATTTCAAGCAATGTTATTTTGGAAAACAATGGCAAGTGTGACAGTCTGGTATCAATCGCCTGATACTTGTACCATGTTGGCTGGTCTTAGTTAACCTACCTACCTTCAGTTATGGCAGGAGAGAGGACATGAAAAATATAGTAAAAACAAATAACTAACTCTAATATTTTGAGAAACGTGTTCAGGAGTCTGTAAAGAACTGGATACAGAACAAGAGAAATTCTTCATTCACTATCACTGTGTATCACCAAGAAAAACTGCATTTCATTTTCAAGAGCAAAACACTAGAGAAACTTAGAGCTACTGGACTGCAGACCTACTTCTGCATATCTAAGGTAAGACTATTAGACAAATAATAGAGAGGACAGGGAATTTTTTACAAAGCCTCTCCATGACTTGGGATTCAACACTATTATACTATTAGTACCCTCCTTCTGAAACTAATACAGTTTGTTAAAAAAACCCCCGTAATTGTGACAATGAAAACATTTTGCATTTTTAATTTGCCTCAGAGTTTTCAAATAAAATATGAACTGGAAATACAACAGTTCCACTATTTATTTTTTTAGTTAATTAAAAATCCATTCTTCTAGTTAAATTGAGAATTGAAAAAAAAAAATCAGTTCTACATTCCAAAAAAGTTTCACTATACCAAAACTGGTAAGTCAGCATGAAATAAATAAAACACAGGTTGCCCATTGGAAAAAAAAACCCAAAACATAAAAGAGTGTAACACTGTTAGTAATAAAGTTATAAATGTTCATTTGCACCACAAGCAAAGAGGTTATTGCATTTCTTACAACACTATATGAATATTCCACACATTAAGGAAAGAAAGATCACTAAAGTAACAGACATGAGGAAGCCTTTCGATAATGTAAGGATGGATTACAATAAATGTTAAAAAAGCAAACTGCTACAAGTCTGTAAATGGCTAATCCACATTAATAAAACTACTACTAAAGACCACTGCAGATAATAATTTACTTTAGATTAATATCAACTAAGTCGAAACATATTTTAATCTAACAGTGTGGGTTACATTTCAAAATTGTTTAGTCGTTTTTGTCACCAGCACGATCTAATGTTTCTAGGAATGCAAGTCATTTTTACTAGGCAGCCTGCTGCAGACATTGCTGGAACTACATAAAGTTCCAGAAAAACTGGGAAAATTACCATCCATATGCTTTCAAAAGCTTCCTGAACACATGAATGAAAGCTGTGTTGAGTGGCAAAAGTCACACAATTTGGAAACTAGATTAAAGGAAATAAACAGTGATTTATTTGCAGTGTATCCTTTTATTCCACATAAAAATGCTTGTGCTTAGTGACCAACACTTGGTCCATTCTTACAAGAAGGTACCACTGCAAGGACGTATTATGAAATAATCTTTAAAAAACGAACTATGAGCAACTACTTTAAAGAATTACTTTCATGCACACAGCACCAGGGAAGGCAGTGATGACTAATGGGGAGAGGCACTGCTCGGCCAGCCAATCCCACAGTGTGGGGGAGGCACTGCATTCCAAGGAACACTTGCAGGGAACATAAGGCAGATACTCTTATATCATAGGGAAAATATAGGGCAGTAAAACAAATAAAGTTGTTCAGCCTTTCCTCCTGTAGTATTTTCTTCAATACAATTGAAACAAATTGCTAAATGTCAGTGCAATTTTACAAAAATTGCCTTTATTTTCCTTATGTAAAGCCAATACTGAATGGGCAGTGTTTTCCACATAGATGTCTATACTGTCTTCACCTAAAGACAGGCAAGCCGAGGTCTCCATGCCTGTTCCACATGAGAATATGTGCAAAGCCCACATGATAAAATCTTGCATTTTGTAATAATATTGATTTTCAAATTTTCACCATTCTTCCTTTCTGTATGTAAATCAAACATTTTAAGACACAGTGCAGTTTCCTATGCAATAGTTACCACAGCTGTCATTTTTCAATTTAAGTAAGTTATTCATTACTACAGCTTTACCCAGCAACACTTCTGATGCATAGTTGTAGATGATCTAAAGAAACTTCTTGGTCTAAGTTCAAAAAGCAGAGTTTTAGTTCTTGTAAATAGGTACACTTTCTTTTTAAAAACAATAAAAATAGGCAACATTTCAAACTTTCCAGAAGCATCTTCAGGTGACCTGAATCAGACACTTAATACATCCAGCTGCAGTCTCTAATGCCACAAAGAATAGAATTAGCTAACATTACGTTGACCACCTTGTATCCTGTCAGTGGGAAAGGAATGGCATTAGCTCAGCACTGTGGCCATTCAACTTTAACAAATCTTGGAAAACTTACATGGAATTTCTTGGCAGAAACTTTACAGACTTGGAGCCCCCAAGCCATTTCTTGCAAAGAAGACCAATATACATCCTGCTAACCAAGGGGATCTCAAAGAAGTCAGCTATACCTGCATGATGTAACACACTTTGCTGTATTTTCCTTAAACTTGCAGGGTTGAATTATTTAAGAAAAAAAACAATCTCTCCTAAAACTAATAATTTAATGGAACATTTTAAAAGACTGTTGGGACTGATCCGTGTTGTTCAGCTGAAGCTGAGCTTCAAAGTGAAGCATATCAGAAAAATGAGAAAGGCAAAGCGTAACAAGTAAAACCAGCTTAGGTCAATAATGATGCTGTCGCATCCAGTGTAAATGTCTTATGTGAATTGCACTAAAAAAAAAGAATCACAGTTGAAAGGGAAAAAAAAAACTAAAAAAGGAGGGTTAGAGAGGGTGAAATAGAGCCTTTAAAAGCCTGGAATGATTTGCAATACAAACACTGAGGAACAAGCAGCTTCCTCTTTGAATGAAGAAAGGGTCTGACCTCTTCCTGTGTCACAACTCCCCACACTTACTTAATATGATTTCTACTGGCAGTAAAACAAACATCACTTCTATCACTTTCACAGACATGTGTGCACCAAAAAAGACACCATATTGTACTACATGCAGTTTTAGAGAAGATGGAAGATGTATTTGAATGAGCATCTTCAGATCTTTGTTCTCTAAACTGCTCAATAACATTACATGTGATGAAATAGCTTCATATATTAACATTAACTTCATTGTTACAGCCACATGTGGAGCCACCTAAAAACACAAAATGACTGCTACAAAATTGACAAGAAAACCACAAGAAGATCATGAAGAAAATGGTACCTTGGCATCTCACGCAACTCCAAAGGTACACCTTACATAGCTGAGTTAAGCTGTGCTCTTTGCATTAATTTTCTTCACAGACATGGCCATGTTACATCTGCAGTTCGCTGACTCTTACACACACACACACACACACACACAAGTTTCCTATGATTATGTTAGCTGAAACTATGAAGTTTGTAATACTTTTTCAAAAAATGAAAGTAGTAGTGGACCCCTCAATTCCTGTTTGAGTGGAGCACAGTTTGCAATTGCCAAAGCTAAAGGAGAGAAGGCTGCAAAGTGAAGGTGTGACATGCTGCCGAGGCAGAGAAAACAGTTTTGTTAGAACATAAACACGTAAAAGCACCACCTGTTTTACTTGTTTAACAATTGATATTATACAACTCCTACTGCAGAGTCAGCTGGCGTTCATATATTCTTTTCCCATTAAGCAGAACATTCTAACAGGCAATTCTGGCTTTCTTTAAGTGTTAAAGAAATTAATTACATTGTATTTTCTTTTTTTTTTGTGTTGTAAGCATGTTTTTTGGGGTAAAAAAAAAAAGGTCAATGTAACCCTATGTTAAACACCAAAGTTTAAAACAACAAAATCAAGACATTAGGCAATTCTACTAAAACAACACTAAACTAAGTTTAAAAATTGAAAATATTTCTGTTTTATAAAATGAACTATGGAGCAAAACCTCAATTAATACCTAATGGTTAAAGCAAGAACTTGCACTAAACTAGCTGAAATTTTAGAGTGTTCAATGGGATGTATTTGTATCCACAGCTCTCTTTTGAACGGTGATACTTGAATCTCCATGTATCATTTATTTGAACTTTTTCATCTCAGCAATACTATGTAGCTAGAATTGTCACATTCAAACCTATCAGTTAAAAACAAAAATTAGACCCAATTTATCTTCTCAAGGAGTGCTTCTGCTGCAAATGCCAGCAACAACTTTGCAATTCCTTCATAAAACTGCATCACGTCATAAGCAACTGGAAGTAAAGCTGTCCTAGCGCAGGGAATACTGAGTAACTTGAACCCCTCTGAGGATGAAAGCAAAGCAGAAGAGGTTGAAGTAAATTTTGCCAGGTTTCACTGACACAGACCTGAAAAAGCAGAAAGAGGGCAATTCACCCTTTCCTGCCTGCATTTCCAAAATCTGTCTCTGTATTTTGACTTTTCATCACATAAAGCACTAACAGGCTACTCACAGGTTCAAGATGACTGGGCATCCTCAAATTAGGGCAGAAGCAACAATTCAGCTTTGTTGCCTTATGTCTCCCTACAACAGTTTGCTCAGAGTGCTATGAGAATGACCACAGGAAGGCAGGAAAGCACATGGATAATACTGGTACCAAGTGTCAGAGAAACAACTTCAGAGAGTACACAGGTAGAGTCTTCACTTGATCCATGCTAAGTGTAAGATAAAATCTTTTCAACTGTCTAAGAACTCCTAAACTGAAGGATGAATGAATAAGGAACACAGTGATGTCAAAACTACTAACGTCTCTGAGACATGGTAGTTCAGCCTTTGTAGTTCTATTTCTCTAGTTTATGAAAATAGAGTGAAAGCTGTGAACATAACGTGGACTGGATATGCAAATATCCTGACCTGCCTCTCTTCCTATTTCCCTTAAAAAAACCCCTGAACCCTGCTAAGTGTGTTGGTTACTGCAGCACTGCCTTTCATTCCTATTCCTTTTCAGATGCAAAGACAGGCTAATTGTTATCTAATTTATTCCCAGTCTGCCAGATAAGGCATAAGGAGAAGTAGGGATCTGGGACAAGGAAGAGAAGAAAGCCCAAAATATTCCAGTTCTTCCCAAGTCTGTTAGACAGACACCAGATGAAGTTTTCAGGAGTCCCAGGACTTCAGCTAGGATATCTGAACTGTGGCACTGGGGTTGTGTGTGATGACCTTATGCATGCCTTTCCTCTGCTCCCGGGAGGCAATAGAAAGGGTTGTTTTTCTAGCTTTTTGTTGTGGTTTGGTTTTGTTCCCCACCCCCCCTTCCCTCTCACCTCTTTGCAAGAAAAAGACTCTGACCTCAACAGGGCAAATATTACAGGACACCTGGAGTATTATCATGCCGTGTGTTAGGGAATATTTAACTCAGTGTATGTACATGTATAGCCCTTAGCTCTCTATAGCCACCAGACCAACTGGACATGAACTATGTCATGGAATCATAAGGGAACGCTCAGGCTTTATCAACCAACACACTGCTGGCAACTGCTGCCTGAGTACTCCGACCACCCTTAAAATTACTTTATATTCACAACACATCAGTAGTTATCCCTGGCCCAGCAAACACAGCAGTTGATATTATTATGGCTTCCCCCCCGACCCCCCATCAATTTACGATTCTGTGACAATTCTGTAACTGGCTTTATTTCTCCCTTAAAATCAGTGACTTTGGCTTGGTTCAGTGAGTGGATTTGTATTTAGAATTCTGACAGATAGAATAATAAGTATTTCTAAATATATTTTTTTGTTAAAAGGTCATTAAGTGCTAGGTCTCTAACCAAGAGAAAGGTGGTAAAAGGGAGATGACTACTTCCCTGGTAAAAGCACTCACCTTCTGGTAATCAATCTGAACCCAAATCTTCCCCTCTTCATAAAAGGGCTCTGACAAGAGGATAAAGCCTTGTGAAGGGTGTTGAGGGGGTGTTTTCTCTCCCCCTCCTGCTCAAATTATTTCAACCTTTTATAAACACATTTCCTGAACCACAGATTAGATGCCAAGTATTTTACTTGTCAAAATTAGGGATTAACTCCCCCTCTTACTCTGTTCAACAGCTGTTTGATTATTTTATGCAAAATAAAAACATCAAAAATAAAGAAAAAAATCAGTGTGGACTGGAACTTGTGTTTTCCAGTAGTAGAAACACCCAGTCTCTCAAACTGCAGGTTTGAACCTCTCTCAATCCTTCCCATTCCTTTTCCATATAAAATATCCAACTGGAGAAGCAGGCAAGGCCCTGAAAGGAGAGCTGTTCCACCACTCCCTGGCAGATGAGATATCCTAATTCTCATTAGCATTTCTTTATGGAAAGGAGAACAAACACCCATCAGCACTGAGTACCCTGCTTAAGGTGCTTTTGATTCAACTTCCCTCAGATTAGGGAAGAAAAGAGTAAAGAGGATGTCCCACATTGCACATTAACTCTTCTCATCACCATACTGGTGGCTAAAGAATCAAAAATAATTCTGCAGACTTTGAATTTAATGTCCTCTGGTTTTTGTTTTTTTTCAGTCTTCTAAAAGAGATTTTACCTCAGGCCAAGTGCAACACTTCACCTCTACAGGCATGGAAATTAACTTGGTAAAAAAATGAGAGAAAAATTAGTTATACTCAAGCCACTTTTTTAATGTGAAAAACCTCTGTGTTTTCTTCTTCAGCAAGCTATAGGAAAAAAAATCCCATTTTTTCCAATTGCATCTACCCAGGAAGTGGCAATAAATCACTCCCTAGTAGTTATTCCAGAATTGAGGCTACAAATGTATTCAGGGTACAACAAATAGATCAGTCAACATATATATATACATATATGAATACATACAGAAATGCATATACAAACATAGCCATATATGCACTAATAAAACTGCTTTGTTCATAGTCCTGGCAAAAATGACCTTCATGGTCCTGTAGTGTCAAAGGATTTGGAAATCCCATCTCCAATGGAACCAGTGGCTTGGACAAGGGAAATCCAATTGACACAGTCTATTTAAACTTCCAAGTGAAACGAGGCCATATATACACATTTCTTAAAGGAAAGATGCCTGCTGTTGAGACAGAATGAAAGGTTGCAACCCTCACCCAAAGGCTAAGAAACTACTGACAGAGCAAGAAAAAGAGGGTAAAAATGGTCCTCAAAGAATTAATTTAGCAATGGCATTCAGCAAGAGCCTGAATTAGGGCATATTCAGAAATGATTCAAAAAAAGGTGGCAGTTAGTCAGAGAACAAGATCTTTGGTATATAATGACTCAAGAGTACTAGAGATGAAAATCAACAGATTGCAGAAAGACCTAACACTGACCAGTGTAATAAAGCAGGAAATTAAATTAAATGTAGAGAAATGTAAAGACAGAGATGGAAGAAGAAAACAATCTTCACTTTATATACAAAATTATGGTCTCTGATTATTACACAGTAAAGAGACACTGGTCTTGTTAACAGTTCTATGAAGTCTCAATGATCTATGGTGATAACAAAGGCAAACCAAGTATTAGGCAAGGAATACAGCACATCATGCCCCGGCTTTCCCACCTTCAAAAATGTTTAGAAGAGTTAGGCAAGATATAAAAACACATAGCAAAGACATTTGGAGTTTCCACAAGAGTGACAATTAGACAGATTTGGACTTGTCAAACTGGCTGAGTGATGACAGGGTTACAATGCACATTTATTATGAAGGTGGACAGGAAATGATCATTGCTGTTCAAAAACAAACCAAAAAATGAGGTATTTCTTCACGCAGTGTATAGCTAAGCTTTGAAAAACCTTTCCATGGGACCCCATAGCTCTCAAGTTTCCATTAAGTTCAAAAAACCCACTGGGTCACCATAATTGATTAGCAGCACAGTGACAAACACCAGACTTTTCAAGGTTCCAGTTTTTGCTGCACCATTTCTATACTCATCTTACTAAATATGCAGTTCTGCACACTGCTCTTCCTCACGATCTTACCTGTCTGGTCCTGACTGTGCCTTTCCTGCCCATGAAAAAATGCTGAAAACTTATACTGCTCATTTCAGCATTCTCGTTACATTCATCTGGCATTAGACAGTGACGAAAAAATTATTTAAACCGCAAACTAATCCTTTGTTGTCCTAGTCAAATTCAAAAGTATTATTTATTATTTCACTCATATATTACAGTTTTCATCTATCTATTTCAAGCCACAGAATAAGAAACACTTGTCTTGAAACTCAGTTGGGCATGCACAATATTGCTGCAAGCAGTGAACGAGGATCCACAGTTCATGCAGTCCTGTCACCAGCACACACACACACACTAAAGTCATCTGAAACACCTGTAACCAATGCAGACCTTTACAGTATCGTTGGCCAATTACTGGTCCATGTTTCAGCTTGCACAGATGTACTCCTGCTTCAAAATTTTGAGGTGAAAGTGGCACTGAAGTGAGACTCCTCCCTGCCAATCCTAACCAACTGAATTAAAAAAATGAAACAATTTTTCAATCACCAATCTGAAACCTAAAACTCCATTAAAAAACCCCCAAACCAAAACTCAAATTCTCTAGTTACACAATTAGTAAAGCACATTGACGACACACTCGTGTACAAAATATGTTATATAACACAGGGAATGAACTGAAAGTAAATGTATCAAATAATGATACATTAATGCTTGCCCTAAACACATTTTATATAAGTAGGTATTACTTATACTTCACTAGTTGCAGAGCAGATCCTAGGCATGATAAAAGAGTATTACACAGAAACAAGAAGTCTGTCCAAAAAAGGAGGTGGGGGGAAATACGTTATTTCCCAGAACACTAGTCAAAGAAAATGTTTCTGGTCAACAGCATCACTAGTATCACAAACAACTAGCTAATGAGGCAAGTTTTCCACATTTTATTTAGGCACCTTAGCAATAGGTCGGTTTTGGTGCTGGAAGCTAAATCAAGTATTTGACAATTAATCACAATGAAACTATGCATACAGTAAGGTGAACCAGGAGCCTATCATCATTTGCATAGCAAATTTTAAACAGTTCTTTCATTATATCTCAAAGAATATAATTTCATTAATCTATCTAAATTAATGCAAAATAAATTATTTTGAAAACAGAAGTCTACAGTATGTTTAACCTACCTGTAATAATAAAATATGTTTTAAAACAAGGTCTAATTCAATATTTTATGTTTTAATGTGACAATTATTACATTAATATCACCAGTTGAACAGAATAGCAATAAACCATTAAGATAATTATATGAATCACTACAGGGCTATGAAATGGGAAACACAAGGAGCTTCAGCTGTATTTGAAACGATGAGAACTTTTAAGTACAGTATTCTATGTCTACTGTGCTTTTAAGCACAGTATTCTATTATTCTACAGTAAATTTTATACTATTAAAAAGAAAATGTTTTGAATAGTTTTGGCATTAGTCAGGTACCAAGATGTTATGTACTACTACTACTACTACTACACTGAAATAAACAGAACTCAGTAGATTATGAACATGAAGCTGTGACAAACGTTTGCATACTAGATGAAAAAAATCATATCAGTAAACAAGAATAAATACTTAAAAGATTAAAAAAATATAAAAAATCTAGGATAAATATTACTACTGAAAACTGTGGGAAAAGTAGATTTGCAAGCCTTGTACTAGCTAGATTATCACAGGTGAGATTTCCCTCTACTAAAAAACAGCAAATCAAAAAATTATTACTTCATAAAGGACATTTAATGTAACTATTTCCAACTTGGAAAAAATAAAGCTCTTGAGCTACAGCCCAATATTTCATTTAATGCACATCTATGAAAAAGGACTTATGACTACCCTGTCATCTGCCTGCATGCCAATGGATTTTTGTATTCCCCACTGCACCCCAAGTGGCCTGTGGATGTCAGAGAAGGCAATGGAAACATTGTCGGAAAGAAGTATTTTGGCCTCTCAGAAGTAGCACTTCTGGAACCTAACCTATTAAACTGCTGTTCCAGTTTGCTTTCCACTCACCGTGTACACAACCAGGCAGCTGCGAGGGCCAGAGCAATATTCTGGGGTCACCCAACCTCCTCCCAGGCCCGGTTCTCCAGCTCTGAAGGAAGCCCTGGATGCCCAAGATGAGCTGCAACTCCAGCCCCACCTGCCACCTCATTTGCAGGCTCAGCAACCACAATTCATAGCATAGGAGATGTTCATCTGCCAAAGAAGACACTACCCAAAAAAAGGTGCTGCTGTTTCTGTGCAGAAAAGCCAAGAGTCAATGGACAAGAATCAACTTTATGAGCCAACTTATAGTAAAAAATTTTAATACAAGGACAGTAAGTTCCTCAGCTTGTCATATGCTTTGCAAGAAAATGCTAAACGACTACCCACCAGAAATTGCAATAGTCAGAAAATTAACTAAACCCAAAATATTTAAATTACTACTAAAAGGTCAATGGGTGGGGCTATAGGCAGATACGACTTCTACAGATTTGAAATGGAACTTAAAATATTTGGTAGTGGCTAATTCAAATGTTAATACGTTCTATAACATATGCAAAATGAGACACTATTACAAAAAACCACCCCATGCTCAAAAACCCCACTGCATCTTCCTTGTCTAATCACATGCAGGAAGTACAAAGAGATAACCCAGAGAGGAGACTGCTCTTAACACTCCTATACTTTTGAATATAGTGAAGAAACAATGACTCGGGTCTTTGTGAAATTCAGATTCCACTTCAAATTTCCTTTCTTTAGAGCGCATCACAATTTGATATAAGAAGGGATTTGGTTTTGCTTATCTTTTACTCACTAAAACACTTCCAAAGAGTGACTTCAAAAAGCTCTTAATTCTGTTTTGGACTTTATTTCGGAATAGGACCATGAAGTCTTTAAAATTATTTTAAAAAACATTCCTTCTCTAAGATGGAAGGCACCCACCTTTCTAAGACTAAGTAAGACATGCTATGGAAGCCTTCAAGCCAAATACTTTTAATTTTGTCCAGTTTTTACAGATTCTGATAGAAAATTTTCACTACATTTTTCTCCTCTCTCCCACTATCACAACCCCCATTCCTCCACCAGTGAAGCAGCTGGAAGACTGATGCACTAAACACAGCCCTGTAAATTATAGTATGTAGGAGATTAAACTTAAGCCTAATGCTACAGTCAACCTTCAACAGCTGAGTTCTATTAATGGACACTCCTTAAAAGAAATCCTTATTGGTTACTATTTAAAACTACAACTCTATTAAAATCTTGACTGAAAGAAATTACATGTGATATGTATCACCCATCACTGCCATGACAACACCACCCAGTTCAAGTATGTACTTCATCATTTACCACAATTTATATGAAGTAAAAAAAAATACAAAATGGTTCAGTAACCAAATACTGTCAATGAATACATGATATGAAAGAGATAAACTAAGTTATAATGATAGGAATTATGTGTAAACTAGAACAATAAGACTTCCAGTGCACTGAAAAGCCCAGTGCCATCACTGCTCTTTTGATTTCCTTCCTATGTGGATTTATTTAAGATCAGCATTGCAAAATTACAGCAGAGTCAAAGCACTGTAAAGGACTTAATAGAAAACATCAGGGAAAAGACAATTAATTGATGTTTCACTTCCAGACTTCCATTTCATATGCAGGACCAGAAATAGGGGGAGGGTGTGTATGCTGAATAGCAACTGCACACACGTGTGGCATTCTGTTCACTGCTGAATGTCTTCTATTGAATACTCACTCCTCTCAAATGCACAGTCCTTTGAGATACAACTCTCCCAAGTGTTCTTGCTTTCTCATTCAAAGAATCTTTTGAATGAAGAAATTTTCAATTATTGACAGATCAAACTAGGGCCAAGTTATCTATGAGAAGCTGCCAGCTTCCTACTTACACTACTTGTTGACCTTGTAACGCTCTATATATCATATCTATTTCTACATCTGCTTCCCTGTTTTAGGCTCTGTCACTGATGATGAATTAGTAACAACAAAGAAGAAAGCCATTGAAGCAATGGGGTGATAGTAGAAAATATATAAAAAAGCCAACCCTATCAAATACTGTGCTACTTGCTTCTAAGAAAGCAAGTCAGCAGGTCTGAACATAGCTCCATTATTAATTCACATGCTAGACTAACAAAAGACAGCACAACAAACTCCTTCCAGCCTTGAGAAGGTCTCAACAACCTGCAGTGTGAAGACATAAGATGTGGCTTTGAACATCAGAAGCACATTTTCAGTCCCATCACAATTCATCCCTTGGATGTGGGTGTTACTCTCTACATTCAGGTTCACTTTGTCTGGCACAACTCTGATACAAAAAGCATGTGCTGTCTTGCTTTAGTCTGGGTTATGGTGTGCCTGGCACTTAGGGCATTTTCCTCTCTTAGGAGGTGGAAGGTGAAAGAATAGCTCCTAGGTGGTAAGGCTACCAAATCCAAATGCCTTGCTTCCTGGACACGTAAGTACAGACAAGGTAAGACTTTGTTGTTGTTGTTTTTCTTGAATGAACATGGCCTTGTCAATCTATCACACTGAAATCAGGAAAAGGTCCAGGACTGTAAACAGTCCTGGATGGATAAGCACAGCAGACAACACTGAGGTGACCAACACTCTCATGCATACAAGCAGCTATGAAGGATTTTTCTTTATTGCCTCATTTGATTCAAGTATTAAAATGTCAACTGATTATCTTTTATTTATCTAAGTGCTTTTCTGAATCTTTCCAGACTCTATCAGCAGTTAGAATATAAACAAAGTAACATTTTGTAAGAGAGTACACAAAGACAGAATTTGCATTTTTGTACCTATTCAGAGTCTCAAGAATTGCTGACACTCTAAAACTATGTCAGTCCATGAATCTGTAGGGAAAAAGATAAATTCAGGAGGAGTGCTGGATGGTCCATGCAGTGGTGCACTATTTAAATTCGATGGGAATGGTGCAAAAGATGGCTTGTGACCCGTTTCACAGCATCTGCCATTACGCTGGGCTTCGAAATCTTGCAATGACATGGACATGACAGAGCCACATATACCACTGCAGCAACTACAGCTCAGGTTTTCATCACTGACAGGAGACAGAGGTTTGCCACTGGCTGTGCTTTTGTCTTGAGAATAAGATCCCTGGCAGAAAGACTGTAAAGCTACTGAAAATTTTTTTGGAAACCAGGAGTTTCCTATTTAAAACAATGGGAATGAAAGTTGCAGACATAATCAGTGTATCCTAGGCAATCACATAAATAAAAACGTACATATAAGGTACACAAAACATTCAATTCCTTCTGTACCCACCACTACCAACAGAAAACTGAGAGTCTTGTCAGTCTAGCTGTTACTGCTTCTGTTTTGAACAAAAAGCCAGAGGGACAAGAACATTTTTTATTATTTTAATTATTTTATGCAGTGAAACCTAACCATGTGACAAGCAGAAAGTTATTTAATCAATAATTATATCATATAACAAGTTTTGATGAGGCTATGAAAAGTGAAAATCACAGTAACAGAAGGAGAATCACTGAAAATGTTGTTGTCCTTGAAGGGCACAAGAGTGCCCTCCCTGACAAAAGGTCAAATGCAGTGGGTAAAATATTAACAATCACAAAATCCCAAACAGCTGTATTTAATAAAAAACCAAGGCATTGAATAATTGAAATTATAAATACTGAGAATAATCTGTCAAATATGACAGTGATACCTGTATCAAAATCCTTATGCAAAAAAAGATGCCAACTAGTAATGTTCCAGCTAGTTTTAAAAAAGCAAATAATTTTTATTCACACTAAACTCAGCCTCCTTGTCTTTAATCATGGTTCATTAAATTGCAACACACAGCTAGCACAGTGTAAAATACTAGTCTGAGTAATTCAAAATATATAACTGCTTTTAGGAAAATAATTATGATAGGGAAGGGAAAATCATTTATTTATATTCTTCAGTACTTCATTACTTTGTGGTTTGTTTTTCTTTTAAATGACACTTACACAGCCAAACAGAAGGATAGAAATATCCTTTTGCAACTTTCATAAGGACATGAAGATGTCAACTCAAGGATTTGTAACTCAGAAGTAATGAAAATCAAGTGCAGGGTTCTTTAATTTTTTTAAGGAATAAAAATATCCTAATTAGAAACCTGTTAAGAGAACCCTAGAGACCGGCAGCATAGATATCAATGAACCTCCAATAAAGAAATTACCAAAAGAAGAGGTCTTCATGGTCATTTCTCCTTGACAAAGCAAAACTGGTTTCCTCTCTATGCTATAACTTCATCAAATGGGGATCTTAACTATTCAGTTCAGTAGGATACCATCCACAGTTTTGGAAATTGTTCCAAATGTTCCAGAGGATGTTTGGAAACTTTCTTTGATGGTTATACTGCCATTATGGTTTACCCAAGCTACATTACTTAGGTTGGTTAATTCACCTCTTTCCTCCAACTTTGTTCTTTAACACTTTACCATCATTAATTTATTTTCTCACATTACAAGTAAAAGTCAAGATATTTTGACAAACTCTCTATACGTACAGTGTGCCAGAATTACCTTTTGTGAGAGGCTTTCGTTTTAACAGGGAAAGGCCAAAGTTAATTTCTTACTGTAAAATGTTAGTTTCTTACTCCAGAAAACATTAAAAAAGTATAACCAGAACTGTACCTGATGCTCTTTAGTCTAGCAAAGAACAATGCAGTAAAAAATATGAAGCATTACTCTTTCTGGGGCCAAAGGAAAATGGAAATGTCTGCTGGGAAATAGTACAGGTGCCACCTTAACAAGTATTTAACGATGACACAGAACTGGAGTTAATAGAAGTCACAGGGACAGAGCTCAGTATAGGCTGGCAACCAAAAAATCTCATAGAAAACAGATGCATTGGAGAAAAAGCCCTAAACAAGCAGGACGTGCATTATTGTACTTCAGTGTTGTACTATGGTACTATATTTTTGTGCCCCAAGAAGTGGTTTGTATCTTCATTGAGGATGGCATTTGAGAACAAATTAAAATTTGTTAAAAATCAAAACTAAAATTCCTCATATACTAAGTACACTTAAAAATGCTACAAGCTGCATAACCAGATTGACTTTTCATTTCAAACTACTTTGTGGACAAACAAATACAACTACATGTTTGCATATTAGAAAAAAAGATGTTGAACCACTGCAAGAAGTTACTAAAAGGAAATGGCTTCAGAAGCAAACAAGAATATTTCAGTACTCTTGTTGATGACGTTGTTATACTGTTCTCTGAGTGCACAATTATACTGAATGACCCCAAAAAATTATTTGATTTACATGATTTATCTAGCAGCCTAGAACAGCAAGTCTTTCAAGTGGGCTTATGTCATATGCACATGAATGGTTTAATCCTTACTAACAGATATAAATGTTTATCCCACAGATACAAGAATGTGAAACTGCTCTTCAAAATAATTCAGTATTTCTCTTACTTAGGGGCTTGAACAGATCTACCACCTTACAACACTGAGCTTTAACATTGCATTCACAACATGTATTTTCAAGTCCAGCAAGCCAGGCTTCTAATTAGCCAGATCTCTTCTTTCACCTTCCTGATTTCTGCTGTCTAAGGTTGTATGATGCACTGCCTCCCATTAAAAATACCCTGAACTGCAACCAGATTTTTCTCATTTTCTGCTTGATATTCAAGGAATCAAACCCTTAAAAGTTAAATAACATCTGCCTCTAAAATCTCCTCAACTTCCCAGAGCCAAGGATGGCTGCCACATGTCTGAAATCAGAGGCAAATGAAACAGCGGTCTTCTTACACTCTGGAGAAAGGCAAATGCCAGCAAGGGCTCAAAAGAAGTGTTACAAAAACGTTTGCTAAACTAAGCATTCCAGTGCTGCTCTAAAGCCAAGACCTTCAAGTTACAATGCAGGGAAACTAAAAACATAAAGCATGTGTCTGGCATGGACCTAATTCCTTACTGAGAATATGGACAGGATCTTACCAGGGATATTAGCAACAAACCACACTTTGTGGGAGATTGTGGAATAGATCTCTACAAGACCTTGTCAGTAGCAATAAAGACTCCCCATGACATAGCCTACAAGAGCCAAAAAACCAGTAGTGGCTTCTAATACTTTCTCATTCCATTGCCTGTGTTACAACTTCGAAGCTGCAATTCAAGACATTTAAAATAATGCATTTTATGGTAAATATGACACACTAAACACCTCATGCTCATGAGGTGTCATACATGCTCAGCATCCCTGAATTTACAGATATAATACTGCATGCTCTAACTAGTCTAAGAAAATCTGATCCACCAAATTGGTGGTGTCCAAAGGTGATAATACTCTAAATAAAACAGAAAATTCAATATTTCTGCTTCACAGAAGAGCCCCATGCAGCCAGAATCAATGTCTCAAATGAAGCCTTCTCTAGACCTTTCTCAATGGACTATTGATATCATAACATATCCAGTGAGAGACTACTCAGCCAGAAGCAGCTCATGGTTGATATCTTTTCTAATGGGAGATTTTTATCACTTTCTAACCAGACAATGCAACTACAGATTAATTATTAACATCTGTGTGTAGCTCTCCTTTAGATCCCACTCATTTCCTATGAAAACAACTATGTGTTACCGGATGCATTTCACATATACAACATGAAGTACTTTTAACAGATCAATTTTTTAAAAATAAATTATTAGTTCTATTACAGTAATTCCCAAAACCCCCAAGAAACCTTCTATCTTCTAAAACTACTTTTATATGGTTTTAGTACATCACCGTTACTGCTTCTTCTTTAAAACAAAATACTTTATATATTTAAAGCCCTTTCACAGGCCTTTCAGCAATATTCCTGGACATCTTTCCTGAAACAAGTCTGACTAGAGTAACTACAATCTTCCAGGGGTAAGACCTTTGGTCAATTATTTTCAGTATTTATTTTTTTAATACAGTCTATTTTTTTTCAAGTCTTTATTGACTTTAGGCTCTTAAAGCAAGCAATTCAGAACTTAACATTCAATCATTCAGTGTAAGAGGACTGCTATAATGAAGATGAAGTAAAAGGAGTTGTATAAATAGTGGAGTAATGAAGAAAAGAGAAAAAGAAAAAAGGACAATAACTCACAGGATCTCTGCAGTTTACAGGCAATACACTAACACTCATGACAACTCCTTATGTAAAAAGAGCTCAAAAAGTCCTTTCTAACATAGAGTAATTTACTATCCTCTAGAAGTAACATCATTCTATCTGCCTACTACATGAAACCAGGACCAACTTTCATACTACTCCCCAAACCAGGTCACGTCCAGGAAAAATCACAACTATGGAAGGCGACAAGGTGTTACACAGGTTCTGTTCTGCAGCAGGTCTTTTACTGATGCACAGTTCAATGCTTATGGTGTCCACTGTACCTATGACAACATGCAGAGAAACTTTCCTATCACTGAAAGAATTGTAAGATACCTGAAGCTGTGCAGAAAAGAACCATAAGACTAAGTGCAAGGAAAAAGCTTAAAAAACCCCAAAATAGTAGGATGGCTTGTTAAAACACTAAAATCAACACCTGCCCCCACCATTAAACTAATAAGTCCTTCTCACCCTGTAATTATACTTCCAGATCTTTCCTTATTCACTGGATATTTCACTATTACAAATTTTCCACAATTATTTCAATCTAGGTCAAAGCTGGTGGCGAGTCATACAACTGCCTCACAACATGAATGCAGCTGCTCCTGCTTGGTTGTTAGTATTGTGTCCATATAAATGCAAGGCAGTATTTTGATAACATGTCTTTAAAAGTAAATAAACTTATTTTCTGTCCATCCCACTTACATTTTCCCCTTACTGAGTAGCTTTGCTGTCAAGAAGACTGAGAGGAGGACAGAATTTGTGAAGTTTACTTTTTGTATTTAGGCAAGGAAAATCTCACCCGTCCTTTTTTTTTTTCGAATGTATTTAATTGATTCCATCCTCAGCACTAGCTGCCTTTCATTATTATGCAATCACCTTCAAATTATTTTGATTACACTAAATCTGATTAAACCCCATGCAAAGATAGCTATTCCAGTCACATTTTGCAATCCTTTAAAAAAAAAAGGATAAAGCAACAAAAAAAAATCACCACAGAAACAAATCACTGGACAAATAACAAATAAACCACCAGATAAGTAATAAACAAACCAGACTTTAAGATGAAGTTTTTCAGAAACCGAAAGTAGTATAAAATCAATACCAAAAATTTCTAACTGGAGCAATTTTGCTTACAAATCGTCAACATAAAAATTGCCATCTCACTGTTGTCATACTAGTGGAGAAATAAATATCTGCATATTTCTGCTGCTTCTCAAGATTTTCTTGAAAAATGTTAATTTAAGAAATGTGACTCAAAATGCCAATTACATAAAAAACTAAACCCTATGATAAATATAAAAATAAACCTTAAGTATAACTATGCATAAATGCCATCAGAAAACAATCCATAACATCCAACCTCTAGTTAATGCAGATCAGTATCACAGACCTCACTTTGCAGCTTTGATAAAACACAATCCAATGTTAGGTCATAATAGTTTTAGCCTAGCTAGTATCTAACTAACAGGATTTATTTGTTGTAATAGGTTAATTTAGTATAACAAGTTCAACGTGAAAAGCTCAGCTTCTAGAACGACTAATTTAACTTCCTCTACAGGAAATATGTTTATTTGAAAGCATTGCTGGCATTTTCTGTGGAAAGAACACAAGATAACCAGAAAAGTCTATCTGCAATGCCTCTGTCTTAAGAGAACCATACGCTAGTTTGGCACTGTAATTCAGGAAAGAAAACATTCACTTACCGCAGTGTGACTGGAAAACCTGTGGCTTGACTACCTGATTGCAGATATTGCACACTACAAGATAGAAATCATCATGAGCTGGATAATGGCCAAATAAGTGCATATCTGTGGGAAAGTTAAAAATATATACAAGAATTAGAAATTATGCTTTAAATATATATTAAGAAAAAAATTGAAAATACTGTAGGGCCACTACTGTTATATTAATTTATACAAAGCAAATTTATACACTGCTCCATAAGAGCATCTTACTAAAGAATCTTAAAGAGACTTTTTTTCCCCCTCTTTTGGGTCTCAAGGTCCTGTACTAATGCTGCAGTCTCATCCCTCAGTCTGAGTCAGAACACAGGCTTCAACACCTTTGTCTCAACACTCACTGCCAAGAAGTGGAATAAGCATTTCTGTATTGGTCAACTGTTGAAACAGTAAAGGAATATGTTTATAAAAATCTCTGCCTAAGGATCCTTTTAGAAAACAAGTTGAGGGGGTTATGCTCCACATTACAATATTCCAAGTTTGACTATAAATTCCTAAAGTAAGGCTCCTACTTAAAAGCTAGTTATAGTAACCAAGGTCAAGGATCCTACAGCTTAAAATACAGTCAGGAAGTTCATGACATGCAATGAAATTTCTGATTCTATGCAAATGCCCTTCCCTAGGTCCAATGCCCTGTTGTTTGCTCCCAACAAATACTCTGGGATGAGACAAAGTCAGTTAATGAGGTATTTCTCAGGTGATGGTATGAGGAATTTAATGAAATCCAAAGATGAGTACAGTCAGACAATGACAGGCACTTGTCCCTCAGCTGAAACACATAATGCACTACATGCATTCTTAAGCCATTACAAACAGACTAAAATGGGCCTAAACTACTAATTGAAGGCCTCAGAGCTCTAACATTACAAGTGAGGTAACCTGTTCCACTTTGCATTGCTATAGCTTAAGAACAAGCACATATACTCATCTACCACAACTCAGCTTAGAGGGCAGAAACTCCAGTCACTTTTATGCACTCCAGTGGGGTCATGTCACCATGCCCAGTGCTCTTCAGAATGGTGTTGCTGCATTAGTAACCCCACGACAAGTATCGGCCCCACAGATCACACTCCCTCAGAATAGGGCAGTGACATCTTTATTTAAGGATGTTGTAAAATCACATTCCAGTGTTATTCAGCAGCATCTGAAATCTACTACAGAACTTGCAAATGCAGCTTCTGACTCAGACTGAAATATCAACCTGGCACCTTTTAAACATGAGAAAAAATTAGAAGATCCCCAGTGAAGACAAACATGTACAACAGCAGCTGTGATTGATGAATATCAACAACTAAATCCTACTTCTCCAGTAAGTCATGTGTTTCTCAAAAACAGTGATTTCTTTCAAAAACTGACTCAAACAGGTACCTTATTTCATTAGTTCTTAACCAAAGCAATCATTTTGGCCCTAGAGCTATTTTTATAAGCAATTCTGCCCTGGCCTGTCCCACTGTAGCTAACATCGCTGCTCATGACGGCAGCTGTCAGCAGGATGAAGTGCCGAGTGTTTTCAGTCGTTGGAAACCCCAGCAGAACGAGACATCCCTCTCACACCCAGGCAGTAGCACAAGTAGATCCAAAGAGGCCTGTTCAAGCATTCTTGGGCACAAACCAGTCCCACTAATCTGCAGGTATTTTACAGTATGATATGATTTCAATCATTCCTTCATCCCCTGAAAACCAAAAGCTTCTCACTGTTACTGCTTGCACAGGCTATGAAATCCAGTTGAAAGGTTAACCAGTTATGACCCATTTGCAGTGCTGGTCTTGCACTAACCAAGCCTTTAAATACAGTAGAGCCAGATGAATGCAATCAGCAATTTCAGCTTAAATTTAAAAGAACACCAGTGGTGAGGTGTAAACTCCTTTGGTGTGAAGCCAAAACTGCAGTCAGATTAAATCAAATCCTCCTTACTGATAAAACAAATAAACAAAACCATGCAGGGACTACAACTGGCCTGTTTACTTTATTTCTTGTTCTAATGTGGTAAGTCTGATCTGAAAAACCACTTTACATTGGAAATTCTTAGCTTGATGGTTTTCATCGGAAGCTACAGGTTTCCACTAACAGCACTGTAAACTCCACAGAAAGGAGAATTTCTTCTGGGTATGATTTGACACAGTCTCAGCTCAAAAACATGCATTTAATTACAGCTATGAAATATTTCAAAAATGGTTAAAACATGTCAAAAACTTACAATACTTTTTTTTCTATTTTTTAAATTGTCCAGTGGCAATCTTCTTATGAAAACATACAGACTTTGCCCTTTGCAAACACAAAAGTAACAATTTTTTCCCAGTTTGAATTCCTTAAGTTCATTTAACCTTCACAGCTCTGTATCCCGGTCTTTAAAATATGCCCAGCTCTGAGGCATCTCAGGTCTGGCTGAGTCTGAGTTTTTATGAAGTCTGGCTGCAAGGAGTAACTTATAAAAAACATAAGGTATTAATACTGGACAAATCTTTTCAAGGATATAGGTGGAATAAGGAATCACGTGAGGTTACAGGCTCACACAACCATCTACATTTTCACCAGGCACTCTCAAGGAGACAGAGCAGTGAAGGAAAAGTCCTGGTACCTGTGAGCTCGCTCTGCAACCCTGGCAAACACCATTGGACCCAACAGGTAAAGAGCACTGGATAAAATCTGAGTTTATCATACTGCGCTGGCAGAGGTTGATATGCACAGATGTGTAGGAGAGCACATCAAAATGCTGCTGTGAGAAACATAGCATCAAAAGGTTGAAGACACAGAATAAGTGACATCCTGGAACAGCACTTTGGAAGTTTTCTCATTTTGCAGATGCCTAGAAATAGCCCAATGGAGGTACAAGTGTCTATTGTAAATGAAGCTACTAGCCCCCACCTCAAAAGCCCTCTTAAAATAATCGCAGAATCTCAAGGACACAAGACCACGGGTTGGAAATAAGACACACAAATATACTGTTATTATTGGATCAGGATAGATAAAAGACATACATTATCTTTCAGACTTTTAAGATTTCTTAAAAATCTCACCATGCAGGAATTTTTAAGAGAGGAATATTCATCAAGTCCAAACAGGTTCAACTACCTCTCTTAGTTCATTGATGTTAACAAGATTGACACAAATCTGTTTTCATGATTAAACTCATGATTTGTAAGCAAACACACAGTATATATAAATTATTTTTAATTGAAATTGCACAAAGTATTAATATTGGCTCACTACAAATTCCAATATTTATTAGATGTAATAATATTACAATTGCAATCCAGATCAGAGAATTTACAATGAATAAAAGAACATTTGAAATTAAAAAGAAAGTAGAAAATATAAACAACTATGTATGTTTTCATACACGTTTTTCTGTTTTTAATAAGTATAGTTCAGTGTGACCATGTCCTGCTCAAAAGCACCAGGACTGAAGAGTTATTCTGGACACTGCTATCATGCTTAGATCAGATTACAACCAGTTGACAATTTAGACCTTATGCATGCAGCAGACAATGGCCTCCCCAAAGAAAAAATTATCTTCTAAAGGCAACAATCACACCTCCCTGCCGGCTTAGTCAGAAGCAATAGTGATAAGCTTTTCAGGAAAGATTAACTTTGGGGAAGAAAATATGTGTCTCTAAAGGTAGCTCTGGAAAGACCTCACGGAAAAAGTCAAGACCACTGAAGAAGACAAGCTATAATCAGTGAACAAGGTGAGTGATTATCAAATATCACTGAAATAATTATCAAAGTACAAAAACAACTGGGTGGGACAGAAAAGTAACTGCAAAGAGTATTTATTTTCTACCAAAAACTGCATCCCTCCTAAAAGTGAAACAAAATGACCAGGGGTGGCATGACTCACCCCCACACTGGCATGGCCAGCCCTACCTGAGCCTGTGCCCTGCTGGTTCCCTATGTGTAAATACAGACACAAGTCTGAGACAGAAAGGGCTGCCCAGCCCTTCTGCCAGGTAAAAGTCCACAGTCCACAGCCCCCCTCACAGTTACCTCATTTTACTGGAAGATTCTTCCACCAGATTCAAAGTAGGCTCCTGATGGCAAGAAAAAACTGATAACTTATTTTTCAATACCCACACACTTTTCAGAAGTGCTGTCTACACACAGTACTGAATTGTCATCCCCTCTAAACGAAATCCTTTGCCCAGCCATGTCAGTTGATACTATACGTCAAAAGCCTTGCTTGAAGATGAGCTATTGAACTAATAGGATGCCAAACTGGCTCATATCATGTGAAAAATATGCAAGATAGGTGGAAATCTGAGACAGTGAATGCTGACTGTTGGAAATGTTACTTTCCTGGATTAAAATCCTAAAGAAAATGTTACTTTGTGTATACTTTGCTATGGCACTTGAAAAATAAATAAAACTTCTTGCTTGTAGTTTTTTTATTACTAACATTTGCAAAAAAAAAAAAAAAAAAAAAAAAAAAAGGCAGCTGTAGCCATATGACATAGTTTTGTAGGACACCAGCTTGGTGAAATGTGCATCAAAAACACCAGTACCATAGAAACACTAGAAATTGTTTCTTCTGCAAATTGTGGCACAAACACAAAAATGCAGGTGTCAGATATGACTTGTTATCTTCTCCAACAACACACATAAAGGAATTCTTTTTAGTAACAATCAAAGGCAGATGACTTATATGAAGTTCCTTCTCTATTATTACATAATTCATAATCATTTACATCCCACTGTATAATAAAACACAAGTTAGAAATAACCTAAAACATTATTTCACCACACAATTAAGGTTGTCAAACAGTAAGACCTCACAACATCGGGTGAGAAATCAAGTTTTTAATTATGATCTTTTGCTATAAATTATACACACTTTAAACACTCGCTTATATATCTGTTGCTCCATTAAATATACACACAAGGCCTGCCTGGAAAAATATTAGTGATGTTTAAGTGTCAAGAGAAAGAAGGGAAGGGAGGAGCAGGGAGAGAAAGACTATTCAAGACACACTGGTTAAAAACTAACAAAGAGAAGCTAAAAGATAAAAAAAGGCAATGGCAAAACCAGCAATAGACAAAACCAAATCTATGTGGTTCCTCCAGCTCCTGGAGCTACAGATTTTTAAAGTCTATGTCTAGAAATGTACCAAATATTTCTCTCTTGTTTCACAGAAGTGAACAAGTCTGTAGATCATTCAAAAATTGGAGGAATGCACAAAATCTTATAGTACATTAGGTTACTTCTACATTGGAGATTACTTAAAAAACTAAGTAATTTGAATGGTGAATTGAAACTTGAAACTGAAACAATAAAAAGACATCTTCAGGGTATTACTCAGACAGCAGTTAAACACACTTGCATAGACAGGTTAGGCTTATCACAGAAATAAATGTCACACGCTTTCCATTTAACATCAGCTTATTGTCCCCAGAGTGCAGTTTTCCTTTAGTTTTTCCTTTTTTACTCAGAAACCAGTAAGTTGCTTCAGTAATTAGTTAGCCAATATAAATTGCATTTTACTCCTGAAAATGTCAGTCACAGTTGCAATTAATCACAGAATAATTTAAGCTGAAAGAGATCACAGGATGTCATTTACTCTAAGACCCTGCTCAAATTGTGGATAACTTCAGGGTCAGAAGCACAAAGTAATGCTCAAACTCATTTCTTTTTGATGGAAAAATGCAGGTCCTGGCTAAAGTAACCATGAAATTGAGGAAAAAATAAAAACTAAAATATTCATGACACAACTAACATAGGACCAAACACACCTGTCCTAAGTACTGACTGATGTTCTTTGGGTGTTTATACAAGGAGCTGAAGATCGTGTATGCTAAAAAGTCAAGTGAGAAGAAAAATCAATGAGAAGAAAATAAATACTGGCCTTTTCAGCAACAGCAATAATAAATGAAACATGACAGTGACAAATAAAAAAAAACAAAACACAAAAAACAAACCACAGAAAAAGTAACAAACAGACTTAAGTGCCAGTGTGGTAAAGAGTCAAGGTCATGGTACCTTTAAACCAGCCCAGTAGGGCTGAATGGTATGCTGCCTCCCAGGTCAGAGCAATCAAAAGGATACTGGCAATCCTACAGAATGCTGGGAATAGTTCATTAATTATAGTTTATACAATAAATACTACCCTGAATGACATAGGAAGACTTTGTACTACACTGCCTTATCTAGGCATTGTGAAACCATACCAAAGATATAAGTGGTGCTTTCCATTCCCAAAGACCCATAAAAAAAAAAGAAAACCAAAAGTTCATAATTGGGAACTAGTGATCTAAACAAATATTTTGGATTAACCATATCTGCATATCTTTTGTAACAACCTGTGTTTGGAAGGTATTATAAAGTAAGCTACACAACACTGACATTACTATTTTATGTAAGACACTACATATCGATAAAAAAGAAAAACTAAGTACGTAAAAATGTGGCAAAGCTTTTCTTCTACAATTCTGAAGAGTCTTATGTAATTTATGTAGGCTACTTGCCATCCCAGTCTGAAATAATTTGACAATATAGGACCAGAATTACCCGGACTATCAGATTAATGTATCACAAGAATACTGGAAGAGAACACACAAAACTCATGGGTCAAAAAGTATGCTGCATACTTATGACACCAAGAAATCTCAGTTTTTCACATACTTAAGGTATCTAGAGGATAAGACAGTAGCTAATGTAAGTTTTCCTCCTTAAAAAACCTTCTTAAAACTTCCTATATGTAGGCACAAGGCCCCTTAGCTCCTGGAGGCGGAAGAGAGTTCCTCTGCTTATAGAGTCTTTATTTCACTTTCTGTACACAATTTAATATTTAAACTGATAAAAGTTATGCACCAGTACAGTCCTTTTGGACTCCAAGCTTCATATTCCTGCCCCTCCCTTGTGCTTGTACCACCAATTAACTGATTACACAAGGAGTCAAATTCAAGACAACTCTGAATCAGGAATAAAGTAATACGCAGAAGGAAAGAACAAAACAGGAAAAGGTTTCCCCAGTACTGGGCAACAGGAGGACTAACAGGACCAAGACCAGTTAAAAGCACTGTGGAGTGGCAGTGCATCTCTAGCTTATACTGAAATTTGTCACACAGGTATCTGTGCAATATTAAAGGAAGGCACTTGGGTCAAAGAGAAGTTTTGTAAAACTAAGGGTACTCGCCTCTCAGTTAAAGATAGCAAAAATCACGTTTATTAATTCGTGATATATAAAAACATTCAGAAGCATTGTGGGCAGGGCTACAGAGAAGCTTCTCTGAGTAGCTGCCAGAAGCTTCCCCACATCTGACAGAGCCATAGCCAGCCAGCTCCAGGACCTACTTGCCACTGGTCAAGGCTGAGTCCATCAGTGATGGTAGTAATGCCTCTGTAACAACATAGTTAAGAAGAAAAATGAAAAACTTACTGCACAGAAATAACTGTGGCCAGAGAACAGACAGAGAATATGTGAGAGAAACAACCCTGCAGGCACCAAGTTCAGTGAAGAAGAAGGGGGAGGAAGTGTTCCAGGCACTGCAGCTGAGATTCCCCTGCAGCACATGTCGAAGATCATCAGCTGCAGGGGGAGAGCCTGCATCACCATGAAGGGTCACAGCAGTGCAGAGATCCACCTGCACCTGTGGAGGACCCCATGCTGGGGCAGGTGGATGCCCAAAAGAAGGCTGTGACCATGAGGGAAGCCCATGCTGGTGCAGGCTCCTGGCAGCACCTGTGTACCCATGGAAAGAGGAGCCCATGACAGAGCAGATTTGCTGGCAGGACTTGTGACCCCATGGGGGACCCACACTGGAACAGTTTGTATAGGACTCGCATTGGAGAAATTTGTGGAGGACTGTCTCCTGTGGGACGGACCCCACACTGGAGCAGGGGAAGAACTCCTCTCCCTGAGGAACAGTCAGAAGCAGAAACAACATATGAGATGAACTGACTTGAACACCCATTCCCTGTCTCCCTGCATTGCTGGGCAGGGAGAAGGTAGAGAACTGAGAATAAAGTCAAACCTTGGAAGTAGGGGAGGTATTTTTAAGATTTGCTTTACTTCTCACTATTCTGATCTAATTTTGACTGGTAATAAATTCAACTAATTTTCCTAAGTCAAGTCTGTTTTGACCGTGACAGTAACTGGTGACTGATCTCTCTGTCCTTATCTGAACTCATGAAACTTTCACTATATTTTCTCTCCCTTGTCCAGCTGAGAAGAGGAGTGATAGAACAGTTTTAGTAGGTACTTGCTTCCAGCTAGGGTCCAACTACAACAAGCATATCATCCTATTTCATGTCATTCTTTATGTTTCTAACATTTCAGATTACTGAACTAATCTCTAAAATCAGATTCCTGTTATGTCATTTAACTTTCCAATTATTTTGTGAAATGTAATCAGACAGGGTAATTTTTACCTTTTTGGTTCCTGAACACACTGGTTCTCCTTCCTGTCCTTCAGTTAAAGAGCCTCCTCATTTCAGACATGAAGGGTGCAGGTACTAAGAAACCAGTGCACATTTAAGAAAGGAGGTTATAGACCAGTGAGGTCTGTTTGGATGGTTATGAGAAATTTGGTTAACACTGTCTTCCTTTTTCACCATCAGTTTAAATTAAGGGCCAATGCATACATTAAATTTTCTAAAATATATTAACAACTTTCAATGAACATATGCACTTGGACACTGCAGCCCAGGGCTGGAGTGACAGGGGATAGCCCTGGAAAGGACCAGCTAGAGCAAAGACAGGTTGTTCACCAATTTGGCAATGCTGTACACTGACACTTCTCTTGAAAGCCCACATGGAAGGATTTGGAGAATGGAACAAGGTTGCAAAGCAAGACAAAATACAATTTAACAGGGTGACAAGCAATAAATACTGTGTTTGTAATTGAAGAGGGCATCATTTGATTACACAGTATTTAGTTTTCAGTAGGTAAGTGTAATTGTGACATGAACATGAGGCAGTTGTAACAATTTCTGTAACATCAAACTATTGTCTACAAAGTAGTTAACCACTCATATTTTTCTTTGATGATCATATTGTGCCAAGTAGCTTCCTTGACATGAACTTGGATTTTAAGTTGGCTCCCATTTTACATCTAACAACATATTCCAGGAACTAGAGCAATGGCTGACAAACTCTACTATTACAAAACTGTACCAAGTCAATACCCAGAAAAAACATGATGTTATGTTGTAAAATATATACCAGTTAAACATATTAAAGGGTCCAAAGACAGCAACAAAAGCAAAAAAACACCCAAACAAATCTTCCACAAATCAGTTACAGAACATGCCTCAAAAATCTAGGTGAGCAAAATCCAAGGAAGAGACTTCTCTTGCGTTCAAAAGCAAGCTAGAAGAATCAAAGTAAATGTACACAGCATCTTCAAGTAGACCAACAGGTGAAGAGTTAGATCTAGCTTTTGGGCTTTAAGCAGATGTGTGCCTCCAAATGTCTCTATTTCCCTACACCTACAGTTAGTCTAATTAAAGATATCACCTCCAGCTACAAATTTCATCTTGCTTATGTCTGGAAATCTTCAAGAAAGTAATAGTATTCTTAAATGACAGCAAAAATTAAATTACTGCGGGCAAGTAAAAAAGACACATTATTTATAAGGATCCAGACTATGCACCCCATTACCAGATACAGAGGTGACATCCTCTGTGTAGAACATACAGCATAACTATTCCCAGACTCCTGAGTATGGAGAGCGTGGCAGAAACCTGATGAGGAGACTTTCTAACATTGCAGAAACAGTGGATTTCTCTTAGATCTCACTCATATCACTATCAAAAACCTTGGAGAGTAAGAATGACTGCATACAGGTGTGCATACGAAGGATAGAGAGTGCACAGGAAGATTATCAGTCTCTGCATTAGACTTCTGATTTCTCAACTTCCCACAGGCACACGTAAGGGAATGAATGGCTGCACATCATCTTCATTTTCCTCACAATTCAAAGCCAATGTCATGCACCTTGACTAGAGTCCCCACGAACCACCATATACCAACAGAACAATCCCTTCATCCTCAAATATGTATCAGGAGAAGTCTCACTGCAAATGAGATTTGTCAGCAAAGTAGTACCCTTCATGGATGATGGCACTAAATTTCAGCTCAGATTGATGTATGGCTCTCTGGAATTAGACATTTGACCTTCAGCAACAGTTAAGAGGGTTGTACCACATCCGCACTTTCTGCAGCATGTAGACTCTGACAGCTTCTCTGCTAGGAAAACACACCTTGACACAGGAAGAGATGTCATCTATGAGTTAACTACAGTAACTCACAGAAATATAGTGTTTCAGCTTTTGACTTTTCTGCCATAAGATGGTTAAGTTTTCTGATACATATCCAAGTAAACTAAAGAAGCAAGGAAACATCATGAACATACTGGTCCTGCAGAAGTAGTAAGGTGAAGATTGGAGTCTGAGCCAGAAATGGGTTTCAGAAAAGCATATTGGACTTCTGCAAGTCATTGGTGTTCTGAAAATTCCATTATGTTTGTCCATCTAGAGCCAAATGTGAAAACACAGTATCAGAGACAATTAGGGAATCTTTTGCTGGAAAGACAGGCCATTCAAACAGTCCTACCACAGATCTAAATTTCTGATAGCCTGGCAGCAAGAGTTTGGCCAAGAATGCTAAAGGGAAAGGAGACTTCTTTCCTCTTATCTGTGATGAAGGCTATCTACATCATACCTCTACAGCTGTACTATCCACCCAAATATAGGAGATTTCAAAGACTGCCAAGACTGACACCAGTCAAGATAGCAAAGCAAACAAGGAATTGGGAAAAAGGCTTTTCAGGTCCTTCAAAGAAAAACCTGCAGAATTTGAAGGAGACAGCTTTACTTGACAGATGGGAAAACACACCTACTGTATGGTAACAGAACAACTATTTTTTCAGGAAGTTGCCATTATACAAGATACTGTGGCTTATTACAGAGCCTGTATCACTGCAGGTTATTGACTGGTACCAGCAGACCTGGATCTGCCTGAGTCTTGCTCTCTGAAGGCAGATTTAGTTGGAACACTGCTAACACTTGCAATCTGCATAGCAATCTGCTGCTTCTCTTCACATCTGGGCTGTAAAAAGTTTCCCTTTCCCTCTTGTTATGAATGAGACTGATCTTTCTGAGCTTCTTGATCACTGCTTGTTTTGATCCTGTTTAGTGCTACACTTAACATGAGCAGCAAAGCTTAGTTTGCTAACTGAAAAAGGTGTAGAATGTTTAAAAAGGTTGACACATGGTTAACTTCAGCTTAGTGGTAACTTCCACTGTGCCTTTTGCAATCGGACTTGCCTATCTTGCACTGGCCTTTTTAGCCACCAGCGTGCTTGTAGCAAGCGTGGGTAGAGCCCTCGTAAATCTTCGTTCACGAAGCCTAGCCATGACATGACATGACAGTGGTAACATAACATATTCACTAAGTACAATCTTGCTGGCATGACGTGAAACTAGGGGAGAGCTACAACTATCATCAGCCCCTCCTGACTTTGTATACAGAAGATTTTGAGGCCTCGTTTTCCAAGCCTGTTAGAACTTGACAAAGTTAAAAATACTTGGTCTCACATATGAGACCAGGCATGGACTACTGCAGTGGGACCATCAGCAACATCTATTCAAAGAACCTCTTTCATGTACACAAGACATTTCCTCCTTACAGGACACCAATTAAGGTTTTGAAAAAGAAATAAAAATGCAATAATTTTCCTTCTGGAGAAAATTAAGATCTTCCTCTACTCAAAACAATATCTTGCAAATATCTTTTAATGTTCAAATTTAGTTGACAACTGTTGGCTGACTACCTCAAAGAACAAAATGAGCTCTTATGAGGTTATTAGAATAGCCAAGGAACAGCCAGAGTGACCTGAGAAATTTATTTGGTTCTTGCACGCCTTCTGATTATGACTGGTTGAAGAGGAGAGAGCATAAACTAATGCCAATTTTCCTTCTGTATCACAGCACAATAATCCTAAGCACTCACTATAATCAGTAAGTATTTACTAGTGATGTAGGTACACTATTACTTGATTTCAAAACAGCAGGCTTTCGACATGGACTTAGCACAAAGACTTGAAGCTTTCCATTGTGCAAGTCAATATAAATACTTAGAATCGAAATAAATTAATAGCCCACCTGTAAACTACACATCAGTACCTCTCTACTACACATCACTTTTATAATGGGTCAAGATGAGTGCTAAAGTGTTTTTTCCTTACTTTTCCCCATTTGCTAAAACCATAGCTTCAGTGATCTTATATTAAATGATCTCAAAAATAATGTTTGAGAGGAAAATAACTTCTCTGATATTTATTGATATTTTATCTTTCCTTTTTTTATTTAAGGAAACATGGAATATGTTATATCACGAATTACTAATAGTCATATTAGGAGCTACTGAATATGCCTCAAAAAGACCGAAATCTTTCAAATACAATGAATTTGCAATATTTTAATAATTCCATCATTTGCAGTGCTAGTAATGAAGGATTGCAGGTTTTCTTCTTTCATTTTCCTGTCAATGCACATTAACAAAAAGATGTTATCTATGCAGTAAAAGAGTTCTCAGGAGAAAAATCCAATGGCTGAAAAAACTCTTCACTCCTATTTCTTCTGTGCAGACTGCCATGAAACAAGACTTTAATCCTACAACTAGTGTTTCCTTCATAAACACTCAGCAAGACACAACTGGCACTCATACGATAGCCTGCAAAGCTGTATTATCTTCTGCAGAAGAGCAACTCTGGTTTAAGGCAGTACAACTGGACTGCAGGAGAGAGCTGGCTTAATTCCTGGCTCCCAAACAACATTCTTGCATGACCCTGATTAAATTTTTCTGTGCCTCAGTATCCCATCTCTAAAATCACGATAATATCCTCTTTGTCTGCCCTGCCTGTTTAGATTGCAGCCTTTCAGTATTCTCTTACTATTTGTCCATACACTGCGGCCACAATGGGGCCCTTCATTTTGGCTGGGACCTCACTATGACAATAGAAAGAGCAAGGAATAGATAACTTCCAGTGTGTTTTAGAAGTGGTGTGTGACAATTGACAATTAAGATATATTAAAGTGTTTAAAAAAACATTTTCATATCCAGGTGGCATATATAACTGCAGCAAATATTCTTCTTTGTTGACATTTTCAAATAAAACTTCTGCTGTGCATTCTTTACAGAAATTCTACTTTTTTGAGTAAGAAGATAAGTTACTAAGGGATAAAAAGTCTTATAAAAATGAAATGTTCACAGCTTTCTAGCCCAGCTTTTTAATAACAAGATTATTATTAAAAGAAAAGTTTAATAATAAAGACAGTATCATCAGGAAAATATTTCTCAGACAATGACTAATTTTCATAGCAGGGAAAATGATGAGTAAATGAGCAAAAAACCAGTGAAAAAAGTAAAATCTCTAATCTCACCTATGTCATTTTACAAAATGCTAAGTATCTCATTGACTGTTACTTCACTTCTCCCTACAACCAAAGCCAACGGCAAGAATATATTTTAATTTACCTCTCTTCTCACCCAAAATGGAAGGTGTCTGCTCTTTCTTAATCAACAGTTGGATATTACATGGAAATGTATTGTCTAAATATACTGTCTAAGAGGACACAAATATACACTTACACCAACTCGCTGAGTTTTTACTGTATTGCCTCGTACACCTAGAACAGCACCTCTCTCCAGGAATAATGCCTCTCATGTAACTCAACATTCTGAAAAATTACTTTCAGATAGACCTTCAGTAATATCATCTTTTTCCATCGCACAGTTCCAAGCAAAATGGATTTTGCTCTCTTTCTTGTTGGAGTGCAGATCAAGGTACTGCCTAAAGTGTTCACTGCAGGTTTTTTTCAGTTAGAGGACGTTATGCCAAAGACAAATATATGAGAAAAATTATTAATGGATAACAGAGTATGGAAAGATGAATGAGAAGCTTTCTAACCAAAGTCTGAACACAAAAAAACTCTATGCTAAGGCCACTTAGACAAAACAGTTAAAAAGTTCCTACAGATCGAAGCAGCCTTTAGTTCCACTAACACACAACTCCAGAAAATAGCTCGTTTTAAGAATTCTGCTCTCAAGGGAATAATTATCCTTGCAAGTGCAATCAGTCAAATACTTGTACTGTCTGAAGAAGCATACATACATCATCAGCTCTTACACTAAGATTTATACAGTACACTTACATGCACACCACAAACATTTCCCAGGATAGGAATATGCTCCTACTGGTTCAACACATTACATACAAGCTAGTCTGGTAACACAGCACTGTGTGCTGGTACAGCAGTCTCTTCCCTGTTCCAGGACATAAAAAGCACAATTTTGCTAGACTAACAAGAGGCCATGACAAGAGCCTGCTACACAATTCAGGGAGCATTCTAACCTCCAACAGCCACAATCCTTAAGAGAAGAACATGGTCATGAAGGGCTCAGGTCAATACAAATGTGCATGCCACTAAAGTGTCCATCAAATCTTCAATATCAACATCCTAAAGCATACATACACACTGCATTCAGAGGTATCCCTTTGCTTCCTGCTCCCTCCTTCTTCCAGGAGTGCTACTAACAGTTTTGTCAAAGGAATAGGATCAACCACAACTTAAAGCCGCAGTTTAAGTGATCACCCTGTAAATGGGCAAACTCAGCTAGCAAGACATGCTCATGAGATTTGCTGTCACTGGATGAGAGAAGAAGGGAGGTTGGTTTTTGTTTTGTTTTGTTTGTTGGTTTTTTTTGTTGTTGTTGCTACATCAAGCAAAAAAGGAGCTTTTATAAACTAAAGAATTAACAGAAGAAACTCTGAGTATTTCCCCTCTGAAATATCAAGGTATTTCAGTTCTGAAGACTTTCAAAAAGTTTACAGAGAGACAGTCTAAAGAAACCTGCCCATCTAGTAGTACTGGAATAGCAAAAGAAAGAAATGAAAAGCAATGAAAGACACACGTGCTGCTTGTATATCTCAAAAAAACCCTACACTTGCTATGCTGCAGAGTACCTACTCATAAGACAAACCATTGGTTTAATAGTCACTCAAAGGCATACACGCTAATATAATAAAAGCTATTAATGGGGCTCTTTCCTTTTAATGAAAGATAGAAGCAGTTTATTAGTTCAATCACGTTATTGTTCTGTTTCAATTTCTGCCACACTGAATACTGCACAAATCATATTCCAACCTGCACATGTGCAATTCTCACTATCTAACAAACAAAAAAATCAGCAACAATTTAATTTTCATGTTCTCAAACAGAGACTTGGAAAACCTTCAGACATCTCTTGAGCTGGTTTGTTTGTTTCCTGTACAGGAGAAAAAGACGGCTGTTGTGAAATAAACTACTGAAAATATAGGAAGATAACAGTTTTCCCTAATTTTAATCTTAAGTACATGACTACAACAAGGACCTTTCCAGCTCACTGTTCTTCACAAGAGCAGATCATTTTCCACTATTTGGCAGCAGCAATGACTTACCTAGTACTTGGTTGGTACTTCAGAAGGGTAAGCCAAATACCACAAAGAGGCATTTGAGACTTGAGAAACCTTTCTCTTTAAAGAAAAAACACCGCTTGTAATTAAGACTCAGCAGTCTGAATTAAGAAGTGCTACACTGACCAAAAAAGTAAGAATGTTTCAGAGCCATTGGACCACAAAGGTAGCGAGCCTGCTTCTCAGTGCAGCCCTGAGTCCTGGCTCCTTGCAGCAGGCACACACTGCAGCTTCACTGCTGTTGACACCTGACTGAAATTAGGATATGAAGGGCTCAGACGTTTTTACTGGGGTGCTAAGAACATCCTAAGAACATACACAAAGGAAACTTCACTGAGATTAAAGCAAGCTGCTAAAAATGGGTCTACTCAGTGACTGTCTCGGGGTCTTGGCATGAATGTGCAAAAGGCCAGCAACATTTGCTGACACAACCTGGTCCCAGCAGTGATGCTTTCACCAGCACCCAGCTTCCCAGATTAATCTCATCCACTCAACAGCTCTCTGACATGAGCAGAACACTTAACACTTCTTATGCTGCAGTCTGATGCCTGTCAACTTTGCTTAGAAGGAATGTCCCTTCCAGCATTATACTATTCTCAGGATTTGGGTGTAGCAAAGCAATTGTTCATTTATTTCTGAGGATTGGGGTGTAGGGAGGCAGTTACTAATTTATTTCATTAAGTATTACAGTGTTATGTTAGCTCTTCAACAGTAAAAAAATATCAACAAACCAGTGCTGTTTAAAGACTGCTTCTTCATGTGTTTAGAATCCACGTTTTTACTTCAAGTCTGCTGTGACCTCTAGTACTTCATGACTTATCTAATTGTAGAGTCATTGGAACAAGAGGTTTCCTAGACAGAGTTCAAGACACAGCTTTTCAGAGACACTCTCATTTCTATGGCATGTATCTGGCTTTAGCACTGATAGTCCCTTGAACAGACAGAAGAAAAAGGAGATAGAGAAGCAAAAATACACTGCCATGTCTCGTGCATTTAAGGTACACTCCAGCATCATAAAGCAATAAAAGGTCATCAGGGTTCATGGACAGACACCACTTAGGAAACTTTTTCACCTATCCCATTAAATAAAAATATCTTCCACATTATTACAAGGAACAAACCTTACCCCCATTTACTAGCAATAACAGTATGGCCCCTTGAAGGGTTGTTACTAATTACTGTGTAATCCAACAGACAGGACAGCGGACAAAGGAGGAGTCAAACTCTACATTCCTTCATCCCCTACTGGGAAAACTTCTAGCCAAATTTCTTGAAGTTTTAGTGTCTTTCCCTGTACATTAAGAATAATTATGTAACTCCTAATTAAACACTTGAAATTTACTAATGAAAAGCATCACACAAGAAAAGAAGTAATCCATTATTATGCATATCTGAATAAATGTTAACAACTCATCTGCAAGCTTATGCGATAATTACAATGGCATAAGTGACAGCTAAGTCCTATCACAGCATTTCATCTGGAAAAAACCCACTGGTATTACTTCTTTTCCAAAAGGCAGAGTGCAACAAAATTCAGCTTCTGGAAAAAGAAACCCAACCAGAAAACAGCCTGAATATGGTCAAGCAGCCAAGCAAGTGAACATCAGTCCACTGAAAATTGTTTCCTTGTTCTCCAAATTTTGTGGATCAGAGGCACACTCTGGAGCTGCTTGTGTGAGCGCAAAGAGGCACAGATGCATTTTTGAGGGATGCAACACACCTCAATGCAGGACTGCACTGTGCACCTGCTGCTGTGGGAGGTACCTGCCTCAGGGATATTGCCAGCACTTGGGTAAGAGCTTAACATGGTGAATGAATTTAATGAAGGGCAAATGAATGTAACACAAGACAGAACCGTTATTCTAACCACTTTGGAGACTAAATACCTGAGTATAGAAAAAATGCAGAATGCACTAACACCCTGCTCAGCACAGTACAAGGAATGACCATACATGTCTGTAAAGTGTGTATTTGGAGCATCGTTCACAAAGCCTCTAGTATAATGATGTGCACTTTTCTTCCCATTTGACAGACATGTGAGTTCTGTTGAACTCTGTATCTGAATGGCAGACACCACTTAGTAATGTTAATGAAGCTTCTGTAAATGATTTATCCAACAACTCTGCAAATAAATACCATCCTCTTTTCAAGATCGTAAATATTTTTTCCACCAACTTTCCAACCGGAAGGATATTCTGTAGTTGTCAGAGCAGAAAGGCTGAACAGTCCTTTTTTTTTTTTTTTTTTTTTTCTCCCCAAGCATTCATCATAGAAAGCCTCAGCCTAAGGAAAACTCCTAAGTCCAGAAAGCACTTTCTTTCAAAGTGTTAAAACATAAAGCATCTTCAAAGTTTCTGTCATAGACAGACAAATCCTAAAACAGTTTCATATTTCATTTGTTCTTTTTAGTCTCCAAGTTCAAGTGCAGTATTTAATTTGATACCTAAAATGTGGTCATTTGACTCTGTTTAAAACTTGTCTCTAATTGCAAGCATTAAAGAGTCAAGAATCTTTGTAGTTTATAAAACAGAAGTCTTTTTATTTTGATTATAACAACATGTTTCTGCAATGTAAAAAGCCTCCAAGAGCTATAAAAAAGAAAGCACTTACTATGGGACGCACATATTCTGAGCAAATTACTATGATGCACAGTTACTGCATAATGATACAAGAGAGTTAAGGCAGTCTGGATACCTTACCTATAAAATTTTTTACTGACTTAATGAGTTTCTTTAATGTCTGAAAGATTATTTAATAACTTTATCACTCTACCTACTCTATCTATATTTGCAATACTTGAAGGATACTTGCAGCAGCATTTTAGCTACTAAAAATCTTGTAATATTACCACGTTTTTTCAACATAGTTTGGTATTAGTGAAAAAAGAGTTGTTTTTTTCTTCCTGACTGTATCATCCTACTTGCTAATTACTACTTGCTATTTCTTTATCACTTGCATGGAAGCACTTTCTATTCCATGCACCAGTTGAATTTTATGGCTAACATTCTCAGAGTCATTAGCTGTTAAATTCAACAGCAATACACTAACATTTTCAGTAGAAAACACTGGCATAACTACGATCTAACCCTGGACTCAAAGTTTTGTCTATACCTCCACGTATATAAAGTGAGAATATTGAGTTTCATGTCAGAGTTATAATTTACAGCAAGGAGAATATTACAACTACCTACCACCTACAGTTCAGAAGTTGGCCACTTGGCCATTCACAATTAATTTATTTTGGTTTACAATCAACAGGGTAGCTACCAGATATTAACAGATGACAACTCCCTTTGTCAAAGAAAAGGGAAAAAAAAAAGAAAAAAGAGAGCAATCATGAAAAGGAAACTATAATACCATAAAAATCACTAGTAATAATTCATGCCCAGTTAATTACCAAAACATTCCCCAATTCTTATCAAAATAACATATTTGTAGCTAGCTCACAATCACTGTTTACATTCCAAGTGCTTTAAAACGGCATGTTTCAATAACCTTACAAGGACTTATTCCTCTGAGGAAACAGAGCATTACAAAATGTCAAACTTGTTGCAAAAGCTCTGATGAAAGTGTGAATAAAACCATCTCTGCTGAAATTCCACCAAAAGGACATGCTATACCAAAAAAACCAAAGAATTAGAGCATTCCTCCCAAGTGAATATTTCTTAGTATTTAATGTATTTCAATTTTAAAAGATTATTTATATAATTAAATATTTAAAATATGTAAAAAAACACAGGACTATTTTTCTAGTTCTGTTTTCAACTGTTATTTCACTCACTGGAATTGCATTTAGCTTTATTAAAAGTTATAGAACAAACATATGTTTTAATGACTGAATTACTATATTATCACCATGACATCTGCATACAAGGATATAGGGATCTCCTTAAGTGACATGCACAGATTTGACAGCATGGCTCTCAGTTGCATTCAGAAGACTTCTAGATTTTACAACCTCCAGACATAAATGAAAAAGAAATGTTCTCATTTTCAAAACAGTCAGTATTATGAACTTTTAAAAAAAGATTTTTGGACATGTAAGGTGAGCAAATCATTCATAATGGGAACTATGCTGCTGTTAATGAAAACTTTGTCCTATATTTTGCCATGCAGACGTGCTGAACACACACACACCAAAGGACCTGTAAGCCATCAGCAGCCCAGACACATAAAAACTCGGGACACTCTAAGCAAATGAAAACTTAATCATTTACCACACTTCTTGGCTCCTTCAAACAGATTCTGATGATTTGCAAGCTCCCATTGGATTCACATCAGGCATATCTGAAGCACTTACACATAAAGCAAATTAGGCAAGAGGGCACATCCCCCAAAACCCTAGATGACACATTCACAGAACGCGACCACAGTGTGAATTCCCCCCTGCGACTCTTCCCTATCCTTCTCCAGGGTAATTTCCTCTAACCTCTAGCCCCCTGTGTCCTTTCACCTGCCCAAACCTCTCTAATTAAAAAAAAAACCCTATGGCCAAAAAAGAGCCAGGAGCAATTCAAAACCATGTAAAAGGAGATATGATATACAACACAAGTTCCTTGCTGCAAAGTGTCTCTCTGAGTGAAGCAACCCCACAGGAGAGTCGATTTTTTCTCACAAAAAGAAAATAATGAACCGATACCTGCTGAAGTGAAGGAGAGCCTCCTTCAAGCTATGGAACATGCACAGTAGCATTAAATTGCTACTCTGCAAGCTGCTTCGATCTAAATACAAATTCTGAGGAAAAACAATGCCACAATTCAAAGCTATCGGAGGTTTCAGTACATAGGTCAGTAGAGTGCAGTGCACAGGTATTTCTGTATACATTGTACACTCCAAGGCAAGCACGTTGTCAGTGCTGTCTGACAGAGACCCGGATTTCACTAAGTAAAATCTGGTTGATTAGAAGGACAACAAATTTTAAACATGATGAAAGAAAACAACAAGAAATACAATATAACTATTCTGATGACAAAATCTCTTCCATAAGACACCATTCAGACAGGCACTTCATGAAGAAACAGATGCAGTTTTTATCTCCTCAAACAAAGGAAGAATTAAAACTTAACTTGACAGCAGTAGTGTAAAGTTTGTCTGTCTGGTCAGTCCCTAAGATCCCATATATGAACTTGGTACTCCATTATCTTTCATAAAAATATCAATGGTAAGGGGGATGTAGCCTCTGTACAGATGGAACTAACTACACCGTATAAACAAGATACATGTCTTAGATGAATGTTGTTGAAAACATGTCATGTACTTTAACTATATGCAGTGATTTATTTATTTTTATTCACGTCAGCCTCATATAATTTCCAAATCAGGTGTATTTAACCAAAGCACTCCAGCACACAACTAGAGATTTATCTTATACGTCTGGAGCTAGTCACTTGGCCTCTCTATGTCTCTCTGTTTCTCCATCTGTGATGCTTCACAGAAAGCTTGAGAGGCTTAATTTATTAAGCAGCCTGCCAAGTGCTTTAGAGAAGTGTGTTACTAAAGCATTAAAACTGCATTCATTGGTTCTGAAAGGGTAAATCATTAGCCAAACCAAAATATCCTTAAAAGGTGGCTACACTCCTTAAATGCACAAGTACCATGTTTACCTTATTTGCCTTTACAAAAAAAAGCCTCCAGACTTCAGGTATTTTATTACATTAGGACATCAAGGGAACTGATTTTCTTTTGAATCCCCTTTCTGTTCATTTACTGTTACACTCTCAAAGGAGGTGATAAGCACAGAGAAACGAACCAGTAATGTCAAATCAAAGTGGCACGTGCCTAGCCAGACTCACTGTCCCCAGGCCTCAGGGGAAGACCTCTACTAAGGCATCAACAATGTTTAACTCACAGCAGATGTCAACTACAGGTCGCCTGATCAGGGCAGGAAACAGTTTGGATGTTAATACAGACAAGGGCAAACTGTTCCCAACACCTGCAAGACAACACATTAAATGCTGGCAGTGAACTTACTTAAGCCCTAGACATCTTTCAAAGCACTATTTACATTGAAGTTTTCTATCTATACAAACCCAAGGCACAGGCTTTTGCTCTGTTGTGTTGTTTTTGCTGCAGTATCACTGAAAGAATTCTCATGAAGCCATTCCTGGCAAGAGAAACGGTCCACCTAAAATACTGGCAATGGACAAGGATCATCTAAAAATACCAGTTATATAAAATACAGACAGATATTGACCAAATCCCAAACTCTAGTTCCACTTAAGACTATATAATGTATACTTCTTATAGCTAAAACCAACTGCTATAGAAGAGGCAGCTGTAGCAAAATAAGAAACTCAAGAGAGACCAATAAATAACAGTACAGATTTCTTGCAATTTTTCGAATATCAAAATATGAATAGCCAAGTAAGACAAATAGTCACCAATGTACCACAGATTATAAACAGCTTTCATTTAGGCAAAAAGACTCCCAGCACACTGTATAAAATCTGTAACATCAGATGAGGGAACCTAATTAATGCCTTGAAAGAGGGTCATTTTGAATCATCAGATACTTAAAAAGAATCTTGAAACCCAAAAGCAAACATGATTACAGAAAATTTTCTAAATATATGAATATATGTGTACACATATGCATGTATTTTTAGGATATCTGCCTGTAGATTTTCAGCATATAAATATAGCAACACTGTGGTGCCATCCCTCATCTTGTTCTTGCTAACCTTGTTGAGTGCTTTGTATCTCTTTCAGACAGCAAATGTGTATTTGTACTGCACTTTGCTGCTAGTTTATCCAGCACACAATTTAAAAGATGGTCTGATGCAACTGTCAGGATTGCGTGCTACCTCTCGGCATCTTTAAGTTCCCCCATCAGCACCAAGTATTTCAATCTCACACTTCCATATCCACACTGCAAACCTAACCTGCCTATAGCATCCTGAAGACTCACTACAGTAAAAATAACATTTTTTCCTCCTGACAGGTCAGTGTGGCTCTCTCTCAGTAGGTGACTGGCAATAAGAAAGTAGTGTTTCTGTTTCATCAGATGCAAGGAGATGGACATATTTCTCTCCTGGAACTGGCACCTGACCTATGTGCCATATCAAGAATATATTCTTTAGCAAGTTACCAGGCTTCTGCACTTTTCAAGATACGAACTTTTCTGATGTGACTGCTACCATTTGTCTCCTGCAAAAGCACACAGATATTTTCGCAAGGGGAGTGGGGAAGAGGGGAAGGGCTTCATTGTAGTAGACAGCAGAGGGAAACACATGGCTCAAGATGCTCTGCCTTTTGGTAGGCAGGAGACTGACACAAAAAGCCAAGGAAATAGCCAGAATGATTTGGTGCCATCATGTGCTATATGAGGTTCTGAAGCTTTACATCTTGTTTCTTCTGAAGCAAGCACGTTTGTAAGATGACAATAGTGATCCATTTAAACTTTGAGACTGTGGTATGACAATCTAGAGCATGACTTTTTTTCAACATGTAGCTTATTCCTGTAGAAAGCAAATGAGAAATAAGAACTTTGATGCTCTTAACCTCCAGCTTGAATAATAGCCATGAAGAACAGGAAGGTGAAGACTTGAGCTTTCTACAGTACCATGGAGTTTCCATGTTTTAGAGATCTTTATCTGACCATAACAGTGACATAGCTCTTCCTAACACAGACCATCAAACCTCTGCCTTGGCTGGACAAAACCTGTTGGTAGAGCAACTTTATCTGACTACTTCCTCCAATTTTTAATGAATCTCTCCCTCCTGCAGAGTATCAGTCTGAACTCCTGCTTTCAGATTAGAAATTACCCTTTCTAGTGCCTTACGTCAAAGCAAATATCAACTTTTGTTGTTGTATTTACCAGAGTCTCAAATATAATTTACCTGAATACAAGTATGGATTAAATGATGCTGGAAAAGTTAAGTAAAACAATCATCTGATCGATTTTAGCATGGCTGTTAGTATTCTAACTGTACAGAATATTGGCCTAACAGCAGACCCTGACCCAGTCCAGCATTTGTGAAATTGTGAAAAGAAGGATATATATAGTGAGAGGACCATGACAAGGACACTCAGGCCTAACATTCAGTCCAGCTCACTATACAAGTAACACTAAAGGCAACTCCAAGTGTAAACTTCTAAATATTTCGTAATTACTCAGCCAAGAACTGATGGATCATGTATCTGTCAAGCTGTGCCACATTTTCACAAGCAACAACAAGGAACTGAGGAAGATTTAAATTCCCTGCACCTTTAAAATCTCCTCATGGTACTACAGAATATGTGTGACGCTGTACATTCCCAGACAGAAAAAGCCCAAGCTCACACCCAGAGTTCACATGGCTCTAGAACAGAACACACACTAATACATGTTTGGAACAAACTTCAGCATCCAATTCAGTTTGTTTTAGCCTTTCCAACTGCAGCAAAACCAAAACCAACAAAACCCGTTCTGCAGTACTGACATACTTTGCCCTAGTATTTCATAAAAAGAAATTCAATATTGCCTATTTTTTAAAAAAACCTCAATTCACGCTGCTTTCTTATAGGGAATGAGGGTGAAGAGTTCATAAACTTGAGACGCAGCACATTTGCTTTCCTCTTATTTTATATACAGTGCTTACAACAGTTAAGAGTTCTACTGATGCTAGAAAAACCTCTAAAATGAGGTTAGGTGCTTCCTTTAACCCAATACACAACATTTCCCATCTAAGTTGAATGCTACCTGAAATCAGTACTGATCGGCCTTGCTGTGGGCATTTTCACTCAGACTGGTGATGATTTTACAAGAAAGAGTCAAACTGAATGATGTCAGTACTAATGTCCTTCAAACAACTCCTCCTATCTCCTCAAAAAAACTAGGACAAAATGAGTTCTCACACGCTTCACTAGAAATTACACAGCCTTTTACTCTACCACAAAGATTTTCCTGTTACGTCCTCATAAATCCATGTCTAAGAAGGCAGCATCAGGGAAACCGTGTTGATAAAGGTTTCTTTGCTTTCCAAAAAGTATCAAGTGAAAGAAGGCATTTGGGTCCAACTGTCAATTACACAACCTTAGAGTGAGAAAGCACAAGTTACCTGCAATGCTTTGAGAAGGCCAATTACACTGGTAAATGACTGTGATGCTTAGAATTAATGACTGGGGGATATTAGTGTTTTTGATTACCAGAAAAATACAAAGCGAGACTGGAAAGTGCTAATTCTTCTTTTGTCTGGTACTAAAGGATGGTCCCTTCTCCTGCACCGTGCTAAAAAGCTGACTTTTTGCTTTGATCACCTCCATCTTGCATACGAACTTTTTTTTAACAAAAGAAGCAATTACAATGTATGAAATTTTAGGGAGGAGAAGTTAGAACAGAAATCTTCCTTATGATGTCTACTGAATTTCTATGTTAAAACAGGCCATAGTATTTCATCATATTATTCTAGCTTCAGACCCAAGATTTCTGGCCCTGGCTGAAGCACCATGTGCTTCCTGGGAAAGCACCAGGGCCTTATGTGAGGATTTTGTGCAACAGAGAGTCTACTACATCCCTTGATAAGCCATTCCTATTTAATTGTATCATTAGAAAACTGCATCTTATTTCTAGTCTGAACTGATCTAGCTTCAGCTTTCAGCCATGAGAATCCCCTTAATCTACCTAACAAAGAACCATCTAACTGTCAGATACCTTTGTCCCGTCTAAGTACTTATAGACTTATCAGGTAGCCTCTACTGTCTGTTGATAAACTAAATAGATTGAGCTTCTTAAATCTTCCATTCTAAAGCTGATTATCCAGGCCTGAAATTAATGTAGATTTTTCTGAAGTCCCTCCAGTTTTTCCAACACCAGATGTGGACATGAGAACTGGGATACAGCATTTCAGTAAAGCTGTATAACAAGTAGTAGTATTCACCTCTTTCCTACTCTCCCAGCCGTGCACTTTCAGCCTCCTTCAAGACTGCCTTGCATAGAGAGTAACAAATTAAGTTCATCAATCCTCAAAAGTAATTCTTCCATTCTTACTTATATTCTAGATAGATCTTCCTAATACAACAAATTCGGAATGGACCATGACCAAACTTACTTCCATTTGTTATAAAGAAAAGCGTGTGTATTTTTAACCATGACTGCATCAACTCCAAGTATGACAGAATATATAAATTCAGTGCCTGTATTTTACAAGAGAAAAACCACGGAGAAAAAGATTACATTGCAATCATGTAGTAGTTACCCAATTTAAACCTACCTCTTTAAACTATTTCATTCAATGAACTCACCATTTCCAGCCTATTTTGCACTACAGCGTTCTGATGCTCACTTGTATATTCACCTCTTGAGGTGCTGGGTGGCCACAGCAGGCTTTATTCTCAGCAAAATCCAATGGGCACAATGAAAGATTGCTTCTGGCTAGAGCCACTGTTCTTCTAGACAAAAGGCAGAGCTGCAGGCTGGTCATGGAGGATTTGCTAACGTTATAAATCTACCCATATAGTGAAAATTAATTGTCAGTTATAATCTTTAATTATTACTGTATCACCAGCTAGTTTCCCTTCCTATCCAGGATGAAAAAATAACCCAAGTAAAATCATGAAGTATCTAGGATGACCATTCCCACAAACAGAAGAAAAACTAAACTGCCAAAACCAAAAATCCAATTAGAGATTAAAAGAACACATCCTACTATATCTGGTAAAGTAAACATGGTCCTCACTGGTAGAGCAGGTGCAGAAAATAAGAGAATGCTCACAATGTTTGCACAAGAGAGGAGCAAGCAATCTAGCTTTTGGTGCAGTAACATCAAATTCAGCTTTTAAGTAAGTCAGAAATGATTGAAAAGCACCATACTAGTATATGTGGTGACTTGCTAAAATATAGTGAAGTACGGTGGGGGTTTGCTATAATAAGAACTGACCTATTCTCATAAGCGTGGTTTGGGTAACTGTTCTTTGAGAGAACGATAAACCCCAGCAATGTATTTTGAAATATGGCAGTCTTTAATGAGTAAAATTTGGCGCCAATGGCAGCATTAACATTTGAAAAACAGTAAACAGAGTGCTAGTCAGTAAAGCCTGCTGCAATCTCTCACAGGGAAAGGTAATGTGCCTGGTATTTTACCCTTTTTTTCTCTTTCTTTAGTTTTTTTCCCTGTAAACAAATACATTCTATGTACCTGTATTAACTTTGCAATTTAGAAATAAGGCATTTCTCCTTTCCTTTCCAAATCATTATACAATAACATATTTCGGTGAGGACTGGATTACACCCTGTCAGTACACAGTAGGCTTTCAGCATTTTTTCATTTAATTCCAGTGCAGGTAGGATTGGGCTTTCAGTAGCAGTCATGTTTGTCCATCCTTTTCCAGTGACAAATGGATTAATTTCTACTCATAGCTGGTAGGACACTTTGGGCCTCTTTCCAAAGAAAGGTGATGTATAAACATCATCAGTAGTCAATTTGTTTATTCTCATGACTTCTTCCCATTCTCTCACTCCCTCTACTTCTCACACTGATATGAGTCCCACTTCATACCCTTCCTCTGCATACACACACACTGTCCTGATTATTACTCAAAGCAGCTTCAATATCATGATTTTGAACACAGGGAAATCTCTCTCACAGCCTTGCAGTACCAAAATGAGCAAGCTTTTAAAAGCACTTGTTCCGGGTATTGTTTTCATCACACACTACGCTTGCACATGCTAAGTCAGAAATCTGCCATGAAAAGGGGTTCTCCCCCAAAAATTTCAAACTAAAGAGGAATTCGAACACAACAGACTCACTCTAAGGTTGAAAGTCCAGAACAAGAGTAAAAGCTGCTCAGAATTTTGCACGTCACTTATCTTCTGATTCTGTAATATGTATATAAACAAATGGGCATAAAAGAACTAATACAGAAGAAATGTTGTTACATACACCATGTGTTAGCTTCTCTTCACTTTTTGCCTAGTAGCAAAACTAGGGCACTATTCAGGAGAACAGATGAGGCTGAAGCCTAATAAAAAAGGGAATGTTTAAGTATTTGGAGAACAGAGGGCATGTTTAGGGAACAGAGTTAAGAAAGATTAAGATTTATATTTCAATATTTATGTTATTTTTGCAGTCTGGCAATTACAATTAGTTTTGCTTTCCAGCTCCCAGACAGTAAGACAATATTAACAAAACAGGGAGAGTTTATTTTTACAAATAAACTGCTCTCACTAGGAATATGTTCTGTACGCTACTTTCCGGTGTGCTATACTATCAGCTTTGATGTCTCCTTCCTCCACATCAACTAATTATTCTTTACCTCCCTCAAATTCCTCCTTAAAATAGCTTTCTGCAAGAAATTTTTCAACACTCATAGACTGATTTCTGTCTTCACAACACACACTACTTACGGCTTTGTCTGAAATGGATTATAAGCTCTCTGAAATACAGACCATATCTTGCTGATTTTTAAAGCTAACACTTTTATGTGCATTACATCATTTGAACACACATGTTACACATCTCTCCAGAACTTTTCAAAATCTATACTTAATAACAAGGAACTAAAAAAACTCCAAACAACCCAAAACCCTACCAAAACTCGATACAGAATAAACTCTTACCTTCCAGGAAAGCAATAAAGGTTTACAATACCTTTGATTTGCCAAGGAGCTTGGAAAACAATCAGAATAGCAACACATATCTTGAAAAGCTGGAAACAATAATAAATGCCACAAAATAAAACTTGTAGCATTCCCTCCTTTACTAATGCAGTCAAAAATAATTTTTCCTGATGAGCAAGAAACCCAAAAATATGTAAAGCTGCATTACCTCTGTCAAAATTTAAATACCTACAAGGCTTGGTAACGTTCACACCCAGTGTGTTGTGAGTTATAGGAGTAGCTGAAGAAGACTTACACCAAGCACAGAATGTACGAAGACCCTATTAAAAGCACTATACACACAGCTCACCATAATTTCAAGAGCTGAAACATTTTTCCTCCCATTTCTCATGTTTTTCCATCGCCATGCATTCAGTTTCTTAGTATATTTGCCCAAGGTTCTCCAAGTCTTCTAAAAAGCCAAAAATACAGCAAAAGCATGAATACGGATCCGAACCACAAAACTTCAGAACAGTGCACAAAAACCCCCTGAGAGACTCTGAAGAGAAAATCTGAAGACTTTTCTTCTTTTCCTTTTTTCTCAGTACCTGCATGGTAACACGTATAAGCTGCTGGGATGACTGAACATTGATAATATACAGGGACATGCAGAAAGTTGCTTGGGAAAGGCAGGCAAAGTAATGGATAAAGCCTTCCAAGTCAAAGGATCAGCTCAATGCTCTGTGCGTGAGCGAACAACTCTTTCCCACAGCATTCTCCTCTTCCTTAACCAGATGTTTGGATCTGCTAAAGAGATGTGAAAACCTGAGATAAACTTCTTAAACACAGAGGAGCCTGCATCGTGAATGCCAGCCATTCCATGTAAGACCTCTAAAATCATTAAGTCCTCCTTTCTCAGAGAGAAAAAAAAAGTGCTGTATCATAAAGCATGCCTGCCTGTAGCATGTAGACAGGAACAAGCTTGCTTTGCCCTGCAAGACAAGCAAAAGCCATACAGCCATGATTACTGCAGCACTGCGCCCAAGCTCTCATGATACACCCTGAGCAGCACAACGTTACCAGGGGCCCAGTCCACGACAGTGCAATCCTGTGGCCTTGTGTCGGCTCTGGAAGCAGGAAGCACAAGTCAGTATCAGTATGTGACAGGTCACACAGACACATTATCTACTTATGATGCACTGCAAGGAACAGAACTACTACTTTCATGTCCATCACGCGATGTGATAGATATGACCAGACACACACTTCTCTTTCCTTGAAGGGCTTTTTTTTGTGATGGTTTTTGCTTCTGCTTGCCAATACTAGATCCACCAATCCTGAACTCATGCTCGTCTTAAACATCGATTTTCTTTGCTGTATTCTCGCCTGTCCTAGAATTTGCAGTGGAAAAGAGAACCAGTCTGAAAATGAGGTTATCGCACATTTTCTCTCTCTCCTGCTGCTTACTAATCTGTGCCATTCCTCCATTTGAGCTGAACCCACACCTGCAATTTCAGCCTTTTTTCTTCCTACTTTTGACTCACTCCTCAAACCTTTTCTTTTGTATCCATTTCTTTCTCCACAATAGAATGCAAATATTTATTCCAAGAGAAAGTGAGAAAACATAATAACCATTTCACGTTCTCCCTTCCCACTCTCTTTCTCTTCGTTATAGCTCTCCCTTCTTCTTTGTACAATAGATACAAACCACATCTGTCCCACTCTCCACTTGCCTCACCCACATCACCCCATACCTCACATCTCCTTTCTCCTCCTGCTCTGACAGAGCAGCAGGACAGCAAATCAGTCTTTTCTGTTTTGAAATCTACTTCTGACCCCTTGTTTCTCTACTCTACTCTTTCTGTCCTTTCACCTCTAAGCTCATTATGACCTGTTTGATAACAAATTACACCTTTAATTTGTCTCTAACTTCAGCCTGAGTTTCCTACAGTTGTCCCTTGCACTACACAAACTATTCTTAATAAAATGTCTAAAAACCTTTTACTGTTGCAACATCACAAGTTAATAATTTCCATCAGCCATAACCCTTGTGCATTCTTCATAAAAACTAAATGCCTTTCTGCTTTTGAGGCATTATTCTGTTTCTGACTTCCATGACTCTGCCCTCTTCTGCTGCCCTTCCACCTTGTACCAAACCCTTCACAGGTCACTGGCAGGCTCCTTATTCCTCTTTTGTCTACTAGCAGGGCTCCATTGAGCTATATCTTTTGTCCCTCCTCTTATGTCTGAGGATTTTACCAACACATTCAGTTCCTGAGGTGAGAGATCTCAAACACAGTACACTTATGTCTAAACAAAAAATCTCAGTCTCCCTTTCTGACACCTCTTGCTACTGAGTAGCTGTCAGCTTCAGCTTGATACAGCTAGAACAGAACTTAGATCTCGTCACTCCCACCCTCTTTTCTCCACCACCTCTCTTGATCACCCTGGACAGTATAATCATCTTGCCCATCACTCAGGTATAAAATACAATGATAAAACACCATGTCATCTTTGCAAATGACTTCTCTATTGATTCACTCATTCAGGTTACATCTGCGTCCAAAGTGACTTTTCCTGTCTTGCATCCCTAGGACAAAGTCTTCTCTAAACATTTTCAGAGCTAAAAGTCTGTCCGGGCCTTCACCTCACATTAGTTATTTATATTTTCTTCTTTTTCATATTGACAAACAATATGCTGCTTGTTCACACTGCTCCAGAAGTTCTTCCTTCTATATTGTCATAATACTTTACCATTATTCTCTCTGCATCCTTCTATGCACAATCGTCCATTCCAAATTTATATATTGGGAACGACTCATCTTTGTTTTCCATGCTGCCCTCTCTTAAATACACTATACAGTACACATTCTACATGCTATCACACTATTTTCTCACATTTCAAGTTGGTTCATGATGTCAGTATCCATTTATTAAGCTTTTAATGACCAGCCTGTATTTTCATTCAGGCCAGCTTCCACGCTAGAGTAAGAATACCTTCCCAGCTCTTGCAAAACTACTTCACTGCCCTCTAAACATCACCTTTAAAACTTTCCTTCCACAGTTCTAAGAAAGCCACTATCACACTGAGCAACTAAGTGCTTTTGCTTGTCAATATTAAAACTCCTACTTTGTCATATATTAAAAAATTAGTTCTGTGCAGCACAACAATTTCACAACACACACAAGTACACACCCTTCCTCCTTGTGCTGGTACCCAGCACAGTAGTGTCTAGTGTCTGATGGGGCTGGAAGGCATCGGGATCATGCAAATAATAATACTGCCTTCTTAATCACAGCAGTAACAGATCAATTATATTCATCCAGATCACTGTCCTCTGACTATCTCCATTATCAGTCCCAAACAAACAAGGTTTTGGCTCTGTCAGTGGTTGTTGTGGTGGCATGGGTCCAACAAACTTTTCAGATTTAAATCTTCATAGCATCCTGTTTCAAAAGACATAACTAAGAGCAGCTTAAAAAACAACTGGCTATGCTAATGACCACCTGATAATCTATCCAATCTAGACAATCAAAAGCAGTCAGCCTAAAGGCCACCTAAGGACAGAATACCTATCAGACTTAAAAATGAACACACATAATGATTTACACATCTTTAAATCTCAGCTTCCATTCTGACAATTTCATCTCAAAATGATGACAAGCTCAAATCACTTTACTCTGTCACTGGACAAGTCCAGTCCCATTCTGTTTTGTATTGCTAGAGAAGACACTTTTGATTCAGCAAACCTCTCACCAACTACTACTTACATGACATTAGCAGTGTTCAATCCAAACACAGCTTCAAATTCCTCGGCTCTGACCTCCCCCCATGCCTACCTCCCTGCAGTAGGAAGAGAAAGAATGACTGGACAGAAGACATAAACCACTATAAAACAGGAAAAAAAAAACAAACAACAAACAAACCAACAAACAAAACAAAGAACCTAGCAAAGATCACACAAAATAAAAACCCATGAAGTCTTGTCCTCTGCCAATTATTCTTATGTTTTGATGTTACTTCATCAGTCACACTTCTGTCCCTTCTGCTGAACACCTGCTCCAAGGGAACGGAAAGGGAAGCAAGCATGAACCCCTGTGTACTGTGCACAGCTCTGTCACAATACAACTGCTTCCGTTTTACAGATAATTCTGGAGGAGCCTGGGGACTAAGTGAAAATGCACTAGCCATGCATTGGAACCAGTTCTGCAGAACCTAGAACTTTTGTTCTCAAGTTCTTTGCTGCTTCTGGCTGATGCTCCTTCTGATCTGAGAAAACTCTACTTCTTTTTTGCCAAACGGCCCACATTTTCTAAATACATGAACACAGAAACAAAAAGCTGGAAACCCGAATAATTCTAAACTCTAATTACTGTCAAGAAAACAGATAACTAAGAATATGTGTTGGGCTTAAGCACTGTATTATTCATACAACTTAGTAAAATATGAAAGGAAATTACTGAATAGTAAACACAACACTTCAGAAATAAGGAAGACGTTTCTATTGAGTATAAGACCAAGAGCAATCAGAAAACTCACTTCTCCAGCAACATCAGTGGCTTTCAGGCATAACTTTTAGTAAGCCATACAAAACATTATGATAAAACCAGTCCCTCAAAATCAACACAGAGTGGGACACAGAAAAGAAAAAGAGAGAAATTATGCATGCAATAGTTGATTTTCCTCTATCTCACAAAGGTCGTAAGTAACTGGATGTTAAGTAAGTGCTGGATTCCTCCTTCAATCTGAGTCAGCTTAGTCAGCTGCACAGCACTAAGATAAAAAAAACCAGACCATTTTTACCCTCATTGAATCCACCCTTCTCATCCAGCACGAGAACGATCAGAGATTTCTTGCTGTAGTCTTGCCAAGATACCTCTGTCAAACACCCTTACTGTGTCACAACAGCATTCACCACAGGTTTTTTGGCATATTAATTACCTAAAGACACCAGCTTCACCTGGCATCCTGCACCTTTAACTCCTGAATCAGCTTTTTCAAGGACAAGCTGAAGAACTGCACCAAGTTGAACTCGGAAGACAGAAAGATCCAGTAACTTAATCCATGCCCATATAAACTGAAAATCTTTCTTGCTAGTTATTCCAAAATTACTCATTTGAGTAGTCATGGCACTCATATAACCTTATAGTGGAATTAACTCTTTAAGAAACACTCTTAACAATACACTATTTTTACTGAAGATGATCTTTCTTAGTAATGCACACAGTGACTAACAGAAACTCCACAATTTAAAACAAAATGTAATTTGAAATGTTTTCTATAGCATTTTCCACTGCTTCCACCTCATTTGTACACCTCAGCTTTGGTTAAATGGCTAATATTTTTTGTCCCAAAGGTAAAACAGAATCTGATAATGTCTTAATTTTTAATTAAATAGAACCAAAGGGCCATTTCAAAGAAATTACTCCATTTCACTGCAGGAATGGTTCAGCTCTTGTGTAGTCTGTTTTTTTATGCATAGAAACCGATATTTCATCTATAAACTATTAACCACATACAGAGGCAGACAAACAAGAGAACACACATGTGTTTTAATATCTCAATCAAAATTGGATACAAGAAGTCATTTCACTTTCTGTGGTGACAGCGGGGCTTGGGGTAGACTCTAGTAAACATAAATTTCCCTCTTTCTCAAGTCTGGTTATAAATTACAAGTAGAAGCAATGTCAGAGACGGATCCTTAGTGAGAGCTGTCAGTTGAGAGAGAATCACACATGGTTTCCACAGATGCAATCAGAAGAGGTACCTTAAACTACAGGAGATTTAATCCCTTCAGAACAACTGTTGCACAACTTCATCAAGCTATGTGCCACCTAACAAAACCCAAATTTTTAAAGAAGTCATTTACAGAACAACAGTTTTAGATACATATTCAAAAACATCAAAATCTTGATTCAAAACACAGAATGTCTGATCAGAGAGGCTTACCATTACTCCACTCCTTTTATCCAGTGTGTGGGTTGAAGAACTAAAGGACAGGTTTCAGAAAATAACTATGTAACTATGAGAATAAACTACAATTCTGACTAAATTTTCTGGGCACTATCATACATAATGTTTCATTCTTCCTCTGTCACCATTCGTTAAAACACATTAAATGAGGTGACAGCCAAAACCAGGAGCCACGCCACCCCCCTGCAGAAGCTGTCCATGGGAAAAAAAATAAAAATATCAGAGTCAGATATCATATGCATAACTGATCAGGCACTTACACACCAGAATGCACACTACAATTCAATCCCACTGTCATTTCTCATCCTAAAGAAAATCCCCATGGGAACCTTTGCTCACTGTTCTTATTGCCACCATAAAGATAAGAATGGTAAGAAAAAGTTTCTCTTGAAAACAGCCCCAGCTTTTTGCCCTGACAATTCTCAGTTCTCTCACTCATCAAGCTCCACCAGAATATTACATCCGTTTCAGAATCAGTATCTCCGAAAGACCTTATGAGCTTACAGAAAAGAGACAGAAAATTACAGAATATTCAACCCTCTCTTTTGCCCACTGCAAAACCAAAACCAAAACCAACCCCAAATCACCAACTATGGTGGTCTAAATTCAATAACTTCACCTCTTTCTTTTGGGGCATGTGTTTAAAACCTTGTTAGAATTTTCTTTCCCTCTCAGCCCTTTCCAACATTCTCTACCACCACAAAAAGGTGAAAGATGAAGGTGTCTAATAAAAACAAGAATGCTTTAATTTTTTTTAGTTTAGTATGTTTTTAAAGGAGACAAACAGCACCACTGGCAAACCACTAGTAAACAAAAAAATAAATAATAATTAAATAAAAATCAACTCCAATCCCTATGCTTACATTAACCAGCTGGTTTTGTCTTACATCTTCTCTTCTTTCACAATCTGCCCATAAATAATTTTTGATCTCTTTCTCTTGCTTTTCATAAAGTAGAACATTGCATGTCCTATCCCTTTTCTACTATAGAAGTGTTCCCTACCACCACCTAACCTCAGCTTCTTATTTTTCCAAGGATGATAAAATCATAAAGACATTTTTCTGAAGAGTTAAAAAGATACTGAAAGCAAAACTAATCAGTATCCCTTTAATTTTGTTCCGATGTTGCCAGAGGATTTATCAAAAAGCTTCCATCCGACATTTGTGTGGGAAGTCAAAATAGGAAAAATATAGTATAAACAACTATCCAAGAGATTTAAAACTCCAGTTTGCATGTGTAATTCTGAAGTAAAATAGTGCAATAATAATTGAAAACCTCTACTTTTGCCACAAAATCAGAAAAACCATTAGAATTTTTTACATAACATCCTTAATGTTAAACGATAATGAATCAGTATGGTCAGTGAAAAGATTATCTAAGACAAAACACACACATTATCAGATTGAAACCTCAATAATATAAACCCACTGAACTGGGAAACAGAAGTTAACTATGACACCAAGTACCCAGATACAGACCTAAGTCCCATTGGTCATATTTAACTCTGCTGTAGTTCACAATGACACACAGGATATCTTTTGCTCCTTTACAGCCTATGCCTACCTAGAAACACTCACAGCAGTCAATCCTTGCACATTTACTAAACTGATTAATTCAAGTTCCAAATGCAAACCAAAAAAATCCCATTCTTCTGTTATTTTCTTAAATATTGTATAACACATGCCTCCAAAATTAATGTATAATCAGTTACAGGGTAAGACTGATAATAACAGAACACTGTATCTACCTCAGGCATAGTTACTTTGGTGTTTTACAGGACACAAATTCTCAAATAAATACAGACTTTTTCTATGCATGCTATCTACAAGAAGATCTTTAATTGTTCAATTATGTCATGCAACTTTTTAAAATTCAACTTAAATTCTAAATGCTGCTCCAATTCTGATAACCCCTCTTTTAGCTAAGCCGGTTGCTTGGTAGTGATTTGTCAGATAAGTTACACGATACTGTTTCTGTTTCCTGATTAGATAAGCAGATAAGTTTTTCTTCTCTGGCACAAACATTTATGCATAAAATTTCTCATTTTCTGTGAACACTTGCAACTTTGTAATCCCCTCTCCACAAATCTACACGCCAGTAAAAGCCAACCATGGACAGACTCCATTTGCTGAAGGAAAACTTAGAGTAAGTATTAGCATGCAAAAAGCAATTCTGTCTACAAAACTGAACAAACATTCAGGAAATTTCTCTCCCTCCATGCTGCCTACATATTCACTGCAGAATAAAGGAAAGCAGTGAGCAGCAATTCTGTGTCTTTACTTTTACACTTAAGATGGGGCACGTGGCTTTAGTGCATCTCCTGCATTACAGAAATGAACGGCACAGTCAGCCTGTGACTCCTTTGCTCAGGGATGTGCTCAGAAGTATCATACCCTTGAGCAGGTAGAGACTTGGCAGTGGGTGTTTCTACCCACCACCTCCAGGGAATGTTGCTTCCCAGGTCCCAACCTGGGCCAAAGGGAGGAGGAAGAGCAGCCCACCACACATAGAGCACACAACCAGAGAGGAGGCAGCGAAGCAGGGATGAAGCTAACTGGAAGCACTTTTTGCCACCTAACACCATACTTTTCTACAAAACCAAAGTGAAATACCTTGTGGAGGTCTGGAGGAGACCACTGTCTTCCCACCCATCATGCTCTGCACACAGTTGCATTAGTCTAAAAAGACTCCTTTCTTAACTGCTTACAAAGGAATGGCCACATAAATCTGGTCATATCAGCTTAAGATGACAAAATGCAGACAAATATGACAAGAAGTAAGTGCAGAGAGGTAAGATTTTACACTATCTTTATCAAACAGGACAGTCATTTTTGATACTTAAAAACCTGTCTGTCGTCCTCAGTTACTTGATACAAGTAACATTTGATTTTTCTCAGACACAGCTTACAATCTCCTGGCACCACAGACGCCATAAAAAGGTCTACTCAAATAGATAAGAAAAAGGAGTTGGGTTTGGTATTCAGACCTATCACGACCACAACCCTTGTTTATGAACAAAGCAGGCAAAAAAACCTCAACATGTCACAAGACAGTTGTGTGCAAGATCAGCATAGAAGCACAAGCATTTCTGCAAATACATGAGCAGTGTTTCCTGCAGACCAATCTAACGCTTCACATTTTTCCCCGCCTTTATTAATAAGGATGGTGAGGCCCAAGAAGATTTACAGTGGGTGTTCAGACACACAGATGGGTGTGGTAACAACACCTGTATTAACAGACTGCTTAAAAGAATAGAGTAGAAATATTTCAACACTTACTAATTTATTCAAACTTCATGGAAGTTCTTTCTAAGTGATCTAACACAAGTTACTACTTGGAAGCAATAAAATTTCTAAGGCTTTTTATTTTCTAAATATAACAGTCAGATTTCTTTTTCTTAAACATTCATATTACGACATAAGTACTATAAAAGCTAGTAAGTGCTTCACACCTGTCACCATCATAATGTCAGCAATGGCATTAGACTTTGTTTAGAGAAAATTTTTCTGGATAGTGAGTTTAAATAGAGCTCCTTTGACGGAGCCTCTAATCACCCCAAAACCCAAACAAGACTAGAACCAATAATCTAAACTGAATTGTTCTAGGAAACAATTTGCATATTATTTATGACTAAGGAGTAGGGACACGCTTCAATCTTTATGTGTCGAGTAAGATGGCAATAAGAATTTGTGTTCAAGGACTTCTAAAGACAGAACACTTTATCTCAACGAATTAAGCTCCTTATGAAGGCCAAGCTGAAGTAGGCAAGATTTTTGTTCGATTATTTTTGAATGAACATTACTGACAGATGCACAAATTGTGCCTTGAACCTTTTACCTATAAATATACTACATGAGAATCCCAGTTCTGCTGCTAATTTATTTTTGGGCTGGCAAAATAGGGAGGTTCAGGCACGTAAGAATCAAGACAGAAATACAATCAAGCTTGGCATCTCTATAAAAGTCTTTCAAAAGTGAAGTTTTATGGTATTTTAAATAATTTTAACGTGTACTCCATGCAGTTTTATAGTTTATTACACAAATCTACATTACTGATTAATTAATTCGTCTTTCAAGAGGTTGTTTAGAAAACATAAGATTCCTTTGAGCTGCCAAGATGCTCAGAATTGAATGCACGTGTAATGACAACTATAATATAATGAGAAACTTAACATCATTTCAGAATATATATTATGACATTACAGGTAATAGCGGGATTTCTCTCAGCATGAGTAAGTCACACTGAAGTTTCACTATGATGGGATCGTTCATTATGAACTGACTTCACAAGAAGTATTTCTCATGACAGAGAGTTTGTATGTGTAAACTGCTTTTTTAACACAACAGAAACAAACAGAAAGCTACACAAAAGAGCGTCCCAAAACATTTCACTAGTTGCATTATGTGTTATCCTAGCATGATGTTAAGGGCACACATCACAAACAAAACGTGTAAATTTGATTTGTTTATGCTCACCACTAAAGTTTCTTCTCACAACTTACAGAACTGTCTCAGGCATGGCATATTGGCCATATCACCACTAGCCTGGAATTTGCCTGTTCACACTGATGGTACCAGAAAACCTTATGGCCCGAATGACTCATTATATTTGTTTTTGCATAATATGCATGGCTTAGTCTAACGTAAGATTGGACATTAGCTGCTCTGCTGTAAGTCACACTCAGTGGTGAGAATAAAAAACCAAAATGTGACTTGAGCTAAAGTGAATGAACTCAAAAATTGTAACAGACGCTTTCACTCCACAAGTGAAAATGTCTCCACTACAGTTTCTAATGATAATGTAACATCTAAAGTTGATGCACAGGTTTATATGTTTACCTTCACACAGGAGCAACTGAAATGTTGTGTGAAGGGACAGGGTACACAAAAAAAAATCCAATATGGCCACTGATGTGTAGGTTGTCTTTTGACTCAAAATTGTCTTATCTTTTACCATGTCTGTCAGTTGCATGCATACACCTGTTATACCCATACTTCAAAAGAAGTTGACACAGTGACAGTCATCTGCGTGTATCCAATCCTGAAACATTCTTCACGGCAGAGATCCATATGCTTTGAGACTACCCTGTCAAGGCCAAACCACAGTCACCCACAACCACCAAGAGACAAGACAGGTAGAGAGGGGTGCCAGCACTATCCACTTACCTTCTTTATTAAGCCTCATAACCTCCCTGCTTTTTCCACCCTCCTTTCCAGTCTCTTCTAGATCTACACCTGCAGAAGAGAAGCAGAGTCAGGAAGCGCCGAGGGCCCTGAGGTGTGCATTTATTGTTTGGCAAGGAGGAGGAGGAGGAGAGGTGAGGAGGTGAGCAGTGTTTCTATTTGCAAACAGCACAAGCACAATGGTCGGAGCATCTGCCAGGGAGCGGAGCCGCGGGGCCCCCCGCGCAGCACCCTCCGCCTCCCCCTCCCGCCCCTCCGCGGCACCCCCGGCCCCTCCGCGCCTCCTCCCGCTCGCCCCTTCCCCCACCGCGCCGCCGGCCCAGCGCCGCGGGCAGCGGCTCGGCAGGCGCGGCGTGCGCCTCCCGCACACATGGCACGGGGGCTCGGCCGCCCGTCAGCTGAGCGCCCGGGGGGGCGGCACCTCCCGGCACCCACGGACAGAGGCACGGAGGGAGAGAAGGGGGGCCCGGCCGGCCCCGGCCCCGGCCCCGCTGCGGGCGGTGGGGCGGGATGGGGAGGGGGGGCGAGCGGCGTGCCCGGCCGGAGCGCGGCCGGTCCCTGCCCTTACTGTGCGGGGGGGCGGCGCCGTGCGCGTGCGGGGGGGCGGCCTCCCGCACCCAGGCGGCCCAGGGCTGGCCCAGGAACGCCTCGGGACTGGGCACGGGCCGCTCCAGGGCCGCCATGGCGCCGCGCCTGCTCCTGCCTCCTTGTTGCTTTTCCCGTTTCCTTCGGCGGCGGCGGCGGCGAGCGAGCGAGCGAGACACGGGATTCGAGAACGCCGCACGTCATCCTCGGGACGTTCCGCCGCCCACACGGGGGTAGTGTCAGCCCCTGCTCCCTATCAGATCGGGCTCCCCGCCGCACAGCGCGCATGCCCGCGCACCCCGCGCCTGCGCCCCGCGCCGCCGGCACCGGGCCCGCGCCCGCCCCGGGGGGCGACGGACCCCGCGGGC
>JAWWEE010000040.1:12578242-12710958 GCA_035221455.1 Xenops minutus
ACCTGAAGAAGCCCTAGTCCTGGATCCATAGAACCTCATGACGTTCAACAAGGCCAAGTGCAAGGTCCTGCACCTGGCCCCGGAGCCCCCCGTGTCCCCGCCTGTCCCCGCAGTGAGTGAGTGAGTGCCGGGCCGGGCTCTCGGTGAGCGCGGCTCGGCCCCGCAGTGTGGGGCTCCCCCGGCTGCGCCGCTGTGGGTCACCCACAGCCACAGCCATTTTGTTGCCCGAGTGCTGCCCGGTGTGCAGTGGGGTCTGGCTGGTGGCTCTGGGTTTGGTGGTTCAGGGCACGGCACAGCGGCCCTCAGATCGCGGGTCCTGCTCCTCTCACACAATACCGAGGTTTTCGTCTCGCTCTGCATAACCTATGGGACGTACATGCTTCTAGTTTAGGACCGTGTCATTTCTCCACTGAGGTAAGAGTAGACAGTAACCGTGAAAAATTATCACACTCAAATATACATGATTTGGGTGAGGAGTTACACCACAAGCCTATTGCTCCAGCTCACACCCCTTAAGCCAAACATAAACACTGGTGAAAAACTTGGGTTTCATTTAATCAGCCTCGGTGATTCCACATGCAGCACCTTCCATACATATCTACAGCCCCAGCAGAATTGCTGATGGCTGGAGTTTATTGTTCAACAGCCACCTCCTAGAGTAGTGATGTGGGCCTTGCGTGGTCCTATCCCTGTCCTGCGTCCTTTGCCAGCCACTCATTTAAAAACCTTTGTCACCGTTCACTTTTTGCTGGTTCAAACAGCTGTGACAATGCTGAAGTAGAGCATGGAATTAATCTAAACTCAAGAAGAAAGAATAACATTTCAGGCCTGCTCAGGATTTGGACTTGTGGCCAGAGGGGCAGGACAGGAGTTGCTGAAGGCAGCACTGCTTCCTCTCTAAAGGTATATAGTGCTACAGTCTAGAATGGATTTAAGTAAAGTCCTCATAGGCTTCATTAAGACTAGGCCCTTTACAGTGCTAGAATGGATAAATGTTTTGGACAAAGGACAGACACTTTTTGCGTTATGTACACTGAAAGCTTTCATAATATGTGGCCTGGCCAGAGTGCCTCCAGTCAAGTAATATTAGCTACAAGAAACTTCAGGAACATAATCAAGGAAATAGAAGGCTCACCAAAATACATCTCAAGTGAGAACCAGTCAATTGCAGCAGGTTTGTTGGGCAACCGATGTGAAGCAGACATAGGATGCATGACCTTAAATATATGTGGAATTTCCAGAAGCAGGAAGGGTGGTTGTGGTATAATACAAAGCCCTGGCAAGATCTGTTTTGGAATATTAAGTACAGTCCTATCCACCAGTTTAAATCTGCCTACAAAAAAGTGTGGAAAGGGTTTCTGTAAAGGTCAGTGGAATTAAGACTCTGTCGTATGAGAAGAGTTTGACTTAGTCTAACAAAATTCAGCTGGTAGTGGATATGTTTGATGTTTTTAATTATGAGGAGACATAATCGTCAGTGAGGAAGAAACAATAAAAAATAGGCATAAGCTGCTTATGTTGAGATTGAAAACCCTGCTCACTGTACTGAAAAACATTTTGGTCAGGAATAACAAAATGGAATTCCTTAGAAGGAATGATAAAGGACATGAAGTTAATAGTCAACCATGTTTGGCACTTGCATTCAAATTCACAGCAGCCAAATAGTCTCATAATTAGAGAAGTTATGTTGCACAGCTTATACCATAACACTGGTGTGATTACCCAAGATCTGTGTCTGGAGACACAGATAGAAAGGTACGTGAGCACCCAGGAAATCCCCACCGATGAAAACCAATGTTAGATTTCAGGGAAGTATGGATGGCCAAACACCTAACTAATATTAAACACTGCCACAGGATGCACAGGCAGTAAAGCAATTCCTAACCACACAACTGAGAGAAAAGGGGAGAGGGAAAGTATTTAATACAAGCTGCCTCAAACCAAGCAAGAAAAGTGAAGAAACCTTCCAACTTTAACACATGGCACTTAGGGTGCTTACCATGACCACACTGCAGAACTATAGTCTAGGCTTTTAACAGAAACAGACCATATGAAGGAAAATTAGCATAAAATCAAAGATGCAAGATGTACCGATTCCTTCCTAAAAAGAAACAATCCAGTGGCTTACAGTTTGAGAGAAAGGTTTCCAAAGCCCTCCCAAGGGAATTCTTCCTTCTCCCTACCATATGTATTCAAGAACAATATTATCATTAAACAAATGGTTCCACAACCAGAATCACAGAATCACTGAGGTTGGAAAAGACCTTTAAGGTCAAGTCCAACCATTAACCTTGCATTGCCAAGTACGCCACTAAATCATGTCCCTAAGTGCCACATCTACACAGAAGACTGACTTTACAATGCTCAGCATCTTCTGTTCAAAAAGTGTGAGTTCTGCTATGATTACCTCTATGCTGCCTCTATCATCTGCACCAAGGAATGAACCCAATCACTGAGCAAACCAGCCACCAGTTTGTCTCCACTGACTTTTAGTGTGCAAGCCCTGAAAGCCCTGAAGCTGCAGAAAATTAGCCTCTGTTCTGCATTTCTGTTCTTGGGCTCCTCCCCAAGAACACTACTTATTTCACTCCACATTGGTGCCAAATCAAACCAGTGTATGTTGCTTGGACAGCTGTGCGTTATGCTCTAGAGCTTTATAGGAAATACAGGAGCAAATATAGAAATATAGGAACAAAATAGGAAGAGGGATGATATGACATTACAGAAGTTTTCCCATGGTTGCGAATATATGTAGTTGTGTCTTGTGAATATGAACCCGAACTGCAGCTTTACCATAGCAGGAACATTCAGATGGTGTCTTCTTCCCTTCTCCTGGCATCTGTTTTCACAAAATTCATAGAAAAAAATCCTATTTAAGACTTTTACTCCTTTCTCAAGTTCTTTTTTATTAATTAGTAGAGCCAAAAGTTGTGGGTGGAGATGAAAAAGGGGAAGGAAAGGCACAAACAGGATCACAGAAGACTTGTTACATAGAAAATGAGTAAAAGCACATGAAAATGCAGATTAAAGATCCTCTGTTTCTTTTCCACCTGCCCACCAATACAGAAATTTAGTTCTTTTATGACCTTGAACAAGCCTTTTTGCCACAGAAAAATAATTAAGCCAGTCAGGAATGGTACTTCTTTCCCTTCCTGGTCCCTGAGGATCTCTTTTGTTTCAGCTGCCAATCAGGGGCTTCCTTTTACTATGTGGTTTTTCAGAATTCAAGGTAATGCAGCCTTGATTTTGGTTGCAGCTTCTCAATACTACAGTAATCCAATCACAACATGGTATTAAAAAAGTAAACTATAAACAAATTATGGTCTTTAGTTAATAAACAGCAAAATACAGATGAAACCTTAACTAATAATTTTAATCCAAATATCACTCTTAATAAGATGATCTCCAAATGTAAGCTTTTTGCTAAGAAATCAGGAGATAAAAATCATATGTTCCTATATCTACTTACTAGAATCATAACTAAAGACTTGGACTTTATAAAAGCACAGGAAAATGTGTGACATTTAAAAGAAATCCAAAGCTGCATATCAATCTTTGGCTTATTAGGAGATCATTCTAACATTGTATAATTTTCAGGATCTGGATGTGAAGAGATAAACTAAAATAGCAATTCTCACATGTGGCTATTGGGAACATTGTATGTAGTCACTGTGTACAAATAAATAATGACATGATTCCATTTCAACTCCACTGACATATACTGAGAAAATACCATGAGTTTGCTGAAGGTGCAGGTATACTCACAACAGCAACAAAATCATGTATACCTGGCAATACATGCACCAGATGGCTTTAAACTGGCTACAAAATTGTTGCAAAAAACAGCTGTATAAGGCTTCAGTATCATAACAAGATTATAAACATATGATGCTTGTGACAAAGTAATGATGATTTAAGCAGTTTGGCAAGAAATTCATTAATACTTCTCAGATCCTGTTTTGCAATGGGTTTACCACACTAGTGGTTTTATCTTATATAGCAGAAATTATTACAGAGTAGACAGTTATATGAAGCCAGGTATCTACTTTGGTGGGAACTGAACAGTAAATAAATCATAAGACTTTCTTAAGGATAGTCAGTGATGGAGTTTGCCTAAGAAAAGCACCAGCAAACTAGCTGGCTGTCAGTCACAGAAGCAGAGAAACTTCAATCCTCCTCCAGGATTTTGAGAAGTGTAAAACGAATTTGTATGTGTACTTGTGTGCAAATGATTTTTATAGTGGATTTTTACACTTTTGCTAACTTTCACATGTAGGTTATCTATCTGTAGTTTCTCCTTCCACAATGGATAAATGAAATTTCTATTTAATATTACAGCAGTGCCTCAGGGTACTAGAGGAGTTTGTATCGAGAAGGTGCAAAATGCACCAGATAGACAGTCCTGCATTTCTCTGGCAAAACTGATTCTGAAACTTTTTTTAATACAGTGTAACATCTTGGTATGCTATGTGATGAATTAGAGTAGATGAATTCATTAAATAAGACATAATTAAAAAAAAAAAAAAGTCCAGTATCTAGATTTTTGCAAGAAGATGCATACAGGATGGCCATTAAAACAATTCAGCACTTAGCAGGCCAAATGCAGAAGCCACCATGAGCCAGTCTCCCTAGAGCAACTCTGGCCAAAAGTGCAGTCCCTGTACTATTTCTGATCTCTTTGTAATTTCAGAACGTGTCTCAAAACACTATGTAAGTGCAATCATAGAAGACTTGAGCTAGAAAACTGTATTAAATAGACACTTATACCAGAGTAATCTATTTTTAATGTTCTCTGAAATAACACAAGGAAAAAAAAGTCTGAATTATGCTTTCAGTTCCATTTTAGCCAAAGAAGCCAGCACTTAAAAAAAGAAACAGTCAGAAAAAATGGAGAACTGAAAAAGAAATTCTAAGTGAGATACTCTTGTATCCCAACAAAAACATATTTCTCAAACAAGGGTTGCAAATTGCTTCACACAAAGCAAAGCAATGCTTGAAACACTACAGCAGCACTAATCAGATGAAATGGGAAATCTAAACACAGGTGTACTGTACAGCTATATGAACTGACAATGCACAATAAGGTAACTTATTACAGGGAACTCTGGGAAGTTTAAACAAAAAATACTACCAACAAAAGGGCTATGAACCAGAAATGAGAATCAATAGGTACTATGCATTTCAAACTCAAGAAAGTTATGCAAGCATTGTGAAAAAAATTGCACGTCCTTTGGTTCCAGTGTCTAAAAGTTTGTTCTAAACAATTTTGCTCGTGTATTCACTGTAGTCTAAGTGCATTAACATAGTACTGTACTGTCTTTTCAAGAGGACAAGTTATATTATCTACTTAATTGCCTGGAGTACTTCTGATACCAAAGCTGGTAATGGTAACTCTCAGTGTCTCAGTGTACCACAGGACTTCTTTGTGCAGTGCAGACATGCATCCTCACTGGACACAAGAACTTACCAATTGCTTCTAAGAAGCAAAACAGTTTCTTCCCCCCCCCCCCCCGCCCCCCCCATTTTTATCTCTGCAACAGTGTTTTTGGTTGTTTTTTACTCTGCAACAGTTTCAGTTTTTACCCAGGAGTCTCTCTGAGAGTTCAGTTCAGACCGTCTCATTTCCAGTATTTGGTTTCCCTGGAGATCATTCCCTATGTCCTCACCTCCACATGAACATCCAGTCTCAGTGCTACAGTATAATCTGTATGAAACATGGATCTCAAACTCTCTTCTTAAAATACACTACCCAAGGTCCTTGCCTAACACTTGGCTGGACTTGTGGCAAGAAACTGAAGATTAGACAGGTCAGAGAAGTGCATTCACTGCAGAAGACTGGGGGGTAAATTGCATATCTATTTTGGAAATTGGAAGACATGAATGACAGGTCAAAGAGTACTCAACCGGCTAAAATTCAGTTTCCCTCTATTGACAGGTACTCAGGAAAGATCACAGAGAAATTGCTTTAAAACACAGTCAGTGCATGTTTCTTACTGCTTCTTAAAATTGTTAAGTGTTTCTACCAGTAGTGCAGAAAATCACTTATATTTTACTTGCTGAATATTTATCTGTGTTCTTCTAATTTGAAATATTTTTTTTAGTAAATAACAACAACAATAGTATTTTGGAAGACTATATCTAGATTCTAGAGGAACGTTTTTAACCATGCAGTTGGGACAGAAAAGAAACTTGGGGAATTCCCTGCATTTTTGAAAGACATGGCAAAGTTCTTTAAGTTTTGAGATATAAAATGACTTGGGGATGGAGAAAGTTACCTCTCCTCAGTATGAAGTCTGCATTCAAACAGTGTGACTTTCCTGTACTTTGCCTGCGTGAATAACCAAAATCACAAAACATGGGTCCCCAAAGATCTTCACACATTTCTCGTGAGATAGGCATAGAAATATTCTTTCATTAAAGATTAAGTTTGACCTGATGAATAATGTATATTATAACTTTCCATTCGCCAGCCACATTTGCGTGTGTTGGCAGCACACAACAGCTCTTCTACCTCACTCTATCGTAACCAATTTTCTTCAGTTCTTTCTCAAAGTAGATGCCATATTTCTCCTGTTTGTGTCTCTCTTTCTCTCAAATGCTTCCATTTTCTGAGTTTTGTTCCCTCTTTTCTGTCACTTTACTGTAGTGCTGCAGGGTGGGTTTTCATCTCACTTCAAGTTACTCCACTGAAGCACCAGACTGGGGCCTGTGTTTTTGCTCCCAGCCATTCTCTCACCCATCCTCCCGTTTGGACCCAGCTGTCTCACCAGAGGCTGCCATGTCTTTTACTATGCCCTTCCTTGATTTTTATTCCCTACTTTACAGTTAGGAGCATTTCCTCTCCTTTCCCCTATCAGTGGAAGACACGTCTCTCCCTTAGGTCTCTCCCAGTCCTCTCTCCCCCTCCCACTGCAGAGCTGCCTCTCCTATTATAAAGCTGTTTGGAGTTGCCTTTTTCTCCTCTCTGAATGCTTCCTCACCTCTTGGGGGAAGTCCCCTACCCATCTCCCTCCTCTCAGCAGCCAGCTCTTCTCTGCCTGTGCTGGGGATGCCAGCAGTCCTTCCCAGCCTTGTCCTGGCCCTGACTGGAGCCCCTTGCCCTCAGTGCAGGGGCCTGTCTCCTCTCCCACCATTTTCCATAAGTGCTGGTGCCCTGACTATTCCCCTCTCCCAGAGTTTGCTGTGCCCCACCCTAAGCAGGGACTCAGCCCCACCAGGGCCAGGCGCCATGCATGAGTGAGTTGAGGGGAGACACCCAAGGGCTGCCAGAAGATTTCAGCTTGGGTGGGCTGTCCAACCATGTTTCAGAGACACCTGAGCTCCTTTCAGCCTGGCTGTGAACATTTGGGGCCACCCAGACAAGAAATTTGAATGAGGGTCAAACTGCGACGCCTTTAGTGGGGTCACATTTGGTTGCCACATCAGTGAGTAGCAGAGAGGGCCCAGCCTGCTCACATGGCTTCCCAAGCCCTTGCTGCCTCCAGAGGCTGGCTCCAATCACACCTTGCTCAAGGTTCTGAAATGTTTTGACAATTGTGGTGGTATGTCCTATTTCCAGCTCGTACAGGAAGCAGACATGTTGAAATCACAAAAGAAAGCAAGCCTGTTCGTCTTGTGTTTCTGGCTGAGGCTGGAAGTAGAGTGCCAGAAATCAATTGTGTCTCATCTATTGTACAGGGAACTCTCTTGTAGCTCCTCACACTCCTGGTGCTAACTTTGCAAGGAGCTTTGTCCTAATAAGATTCCCATTGCAACCTGGAAGAGTCGAAGATGGTATCTTCTAATAAGCACTGCAAATTCTGTACTCAGTCCAAATGGATCTCAAAGGTCTTAGCAGGAATTGGGGCATAGTGAGCGATGTCCCTGACAACTGAAGGCACCTGAAGTAAAAAATATGTCTGATATTTAAACATTGGCTTACATGCCTAAACCTGTCATGGGCTATCCTGCACTTCTGTCATCAAACCGTTCACCAGACCTTTTACAAAGGCAATATGACAAAGGCAATATGTGGTCAGAGACAAGATGTGGATGGACTTCAGTTGTGATCTCACAGGTCTAATGAGTTTTTTTCCTAAATTCTCCTCTTAATGATATAAATACATCATCCTTTCCTAGTATATTTATTGGAAACCTATGGTTTTACAAGTATCAGAGCTAAGATTGCAACTTTGCAGGCTCAGATTAAGAGACTCTTAGTATGTCTATAGCCATCAAACATTTCAAATGGTTAATAACACCCAGTGATGCAGCTCTGTGCATTAAATCCAGTCTTGTTTTGTAGATACTCAGCATGTGACATCTGGTATATGCAAAAGTTACAAGACTGATGAAAAGTGAACAATAGTGGTTTAGGGAAAAAGAATTAAGTAAAAATCATACAAAATTAGCATTTGAGAATCTTGTAATTCAACTTCAGATACACATTTGATGCCAGATAATAGCCAGAACTGGCTGTTGTTTCCCAAATTTTTCAAGTGACAGATAGAAAAGGGCTTTTCCTTAAGAGACAGCGTGTATCTGTGGATTCCCACTGTCTGTGTTTAATTCTACTGAATAATATATAACCATAATAGTAGATGAATAGAAAATATTCATATTCAAACCATTAACTATACCCAAACTTCTTCTTGTGTGGAATTTGAGTTTTCCTCCTTGTGGGGAATTGGAGTCTTATTCTGACACTAAATCTGAGCTCCTACATTTTCACTTGCATTCAGATTTACATTCAAGAACTATAATAATCTGATAACACAATGCCTGCTTTTCCTTCTGCACTAAGAGCAGTGTTGGCATTGCAGCTACTAGTGACTTCAAAAGACTATTACAACTGTGGCCTGGGATTTAGGAATGCTAGCAAAATCAGGATGCCTTATGTATAGTGGGATGAAAAATTTCATGTAAAATAATCTGTCTAAGCATATATTGACTGTCAGTTCTCTATGGCAAGAGGTGTCTACTCTTCTGTTTACAAGAACAGTGGAGTCCTTTTTTCTGTGCCCTCACACACCATCATAATTAGCACAAGTAATACAACTCAGTCAAATCTACTAGTAGCATAATCAGTGGCATTTTATTGAATTATATGATCATGTCACAGTAGAGCTGGGCCCTTCAAAATATTTCTAAAGTTTTTTGTAACTGATGGAGCAAAAGTTACATCATGCTGTTATAAACAAATAGAAATACAAGGTTAGAGGCTGTACGGAAACAGAGTGAGTTATGGTGGTGAAAAGGACTAACAGTCCCTTGATAAACACAAGATTTAATAGTGGTACAATATGAATTTCTTGAAATAAAAATAGGAGTCTACATTCAAGGGAGTGGAAATGGTCTTGTTTGAAGAATCTATGGCTGCACAGAGCCATAAATATGTATCATCTGGATTTGCAGAGGGAAAACTTGAAGGGCATTTCTAGGTCCTGAAAGTGCTCATATGTGAGTGAATTCCTCCATGTTTTCAAGGTTTATTATTTTTGCCTATGGAAATTTTTACATCAGCTGACAAAACTCCCTCAGTCTGTCTTTGTCAATCTGAATCTTAATGTAGCCAACTGTTCTGTTCAATTCTCACACTACATTTGTGGTGTAAGAGTCTAAGAGCATGCTGTGTCAGCCATGGGATTATTGGTCCTAGATTTTCAAAATTTCCCATGCACATTTTTGAAACAACAGCAGATAATTATGAGAGTTGGCAGATACCACAGACATAATTGTTTTCAGCAGTTACAATAGATGTTTTAAAAACATTTCCATATTCAAACTTTTAGTTAATTCAGGGCTAGTGAAATACAATTCTTCCTATTGTCTCCTGCCCTTGGGGTATCCTCTGGGGATAGCAATCAGCAGGGCCTCCGTCTTTCTTGCTCCTCATTGCATTTCACCTCCCTGTATCACCTTTTAGGTGACTTCTTCAGTTAGTTTGCTGGACCTTTTTATTTCAAAAATAACATGCGTAAGAAGTTCCATTAGTATCAAAATGTTAGTATTTAAGGAATGATGATGATGATGTCATTGTTACTTTACTTTCCTCCTGGCCTTCTCTCAAACTTGACCTGACTTGGGATTAAACAATCAGCAATGTTGTCACCCTAAGATGCTTCCTCATGCTAAAAGAGCACAAGTAGGCTTTCCTCAGCACACAACAGAAATGGTTGGGATGGCAAAAGGAAAGCAATGGTACACATGGGATCTGCCCTTCCCATAGCACAAGTGGCCAGACGTCAGTGAGATGATAGAAGTTTTCGTTTCTTTTCTCTTCTTTCTCTTCTCTACTCTGTTTACCTAAGCACCAGGAGTCATTCTAACAGTTGTTAGTGAGAAAAGATACAGAATGTTATACGTCTTCTTGTCCCTCAGGAAAGACATTTGGTAAAGCTGGAAGGAATATCTAATTCTCTCCAGGATACTCTGAATGTAAATTTGAAAAGAGGAAATTCTCCAAATAATTATAGTTTAAAAGCCGAATTCCAAATATATTTATTTTCTTTGCTTTTTTGTTGGTGCATATTGCATACATGCTGGAAGAGATTTCTTTTTTGTGGTTGCTATGGTAAAAAGCAGTTCCCAGTTCTTTTACTTAAAACCCAAGAACTGCAATTAACTGTTTAATGTTGTAACATGCAACAGCTCTAGTAACACCTTAACAGCTTTGAGCATGATACTCCCATCATCTCAGCAGATGGTGATTTTTGGCATTCTGTGTTTTCAGTTTGTTCTTCTCCTTCTCCTTTATAATCCTTGCCATTATATCTTTTAACAAATGCTTCTGGACTAACCTGATTGCAATTTGATTGTACTGCGACATTCCCTGGATCTTTTTGTATTTCTTTTAAAGATGACTAATTTATGAAAAAAAAGTTTGTATGTATATGCCTGTCAACAATTATAAAACCAGATTTTAAAGTAAGAATGTGTTTCTTCTCATCTGTAACTATAAAAATACAGTCTTGAAATATTCTTGGTATACCATAGGAGCCCTACACCTGAACAGAAGAGACATGAATGATTCTTTTGTGAAGAAAGAGTAACCCTGAATAAGAGTTCCCAATTTCAACTTTTTTTAACAGAGGGAGTTGCCCTTTATTATTATTTCTATAGAACTGGAGACTGAATTTCTCATGAGTTTTGCTCATTGTTTTAAAGATTTATGACTAATATAAATCCTTTTAAGCAGGGAGTTGCAATCACATTTAGAAAAATGTTAACTTTGTCCAGAGATTATCAAAAGCAAGATTGTCTGCTGAAACTGTTTTTCAGCAATTCTCCCTCTTTCTCCCATGTAATACATATGTATTCAATTTCTATTTTTTTTCATTTAAAAATTAATTATTTGGATTTAAAATCTGTTCTTCATATTGGTCTTTGATGGGATTTTATGTATCTAGCAGGATACTTCAGATGTGTAATTCTATAGTACAGGCCCAAATAAATTTTTTTTAGTACCTTCAGCAGCAGTATTAGCATTTCTTCTTCTTTAGGAAAAGAAAACAAGAGTGAAAAGGGAAAAGAATAGTTTTCCCAGAATCATTGCAAGATAATTTTGCATTTTCAGGTTTTAAAATATGAATGTCTCATTCATAGCTATTTCCTGGCTGACTCCAGGTTTCTATGATTATTATTTATTCAGTGCTGATAGTGCTTGACATTGTGCAAATATAGAAGGAGATATTCATGTGGACTATCTGCCAGGATTTCCTAGTTGTTAGTGGCAGTGTTAGCCTCTTTAAGCAAAAGCTTGAGGCTGTCTTTAAAATGGAGATGCTTATCCATCCTGCCAACATGCAGCTTCATACTTATGACCGTGGGAAACACTGCTCAAATGCACCCAGCAAGGCTTTGGTAGGATGGACCCAGTGGAGTTTAATTTAATTAGCACAGCAGCAGCATGTGGTAGCTCTGACTAATCAAACCTTTAAGACCAATCATGGTAATTTCAAAAGGTGGAAATCTTCTAGGGAAAGGTGACTGGGAGTAATCAGTCCTTCTGACCTGACACAAAGCAAAGAAAGACTATTTGCCTGAGTGCTACGTGGTTTAAAATACTGTGTCTTCTGTGAAGTCCATGAACTCTTTTGTAACTTATTAGTAGGACCCAGTGATGGCCCCTGTGTTTAATTCACCTGGACAGTGATACTGGTGTTCCTCAAGTTGTTGCTGCCATTGGCAGACTGTCCATTGCAGACTGACATCTGCCACTGGCTTTGTCAGAAACAATGTATTTCAAATGGAATCAAAGGATTTTGTCAAGGACTGATTTCTCAGGTTAGTAACATTTTACCAGAGGCCAGGGGGGTGGGGGGAGGGGGAGTTAAAAAGAGAAAAAGAAAAAGGTAAAAAATCATAGTCTAAATGGGAGGAATATTTGTCTTTTTATTAGAAAAGAATTACTGTCTAGATTTCCTTTCCAATCATTCTAAGGATCTTTAGTGACACTTTCTTGACTTTACACATGAAAAAATGGAAGGCTTGTGGTTTGCTGTCTGGTGTTTCATAAATGAAGAATATTTTCCTCCTTATCACTTATAAAAATAAGACAACTCCCCAAATCCCGCAAAAAATCCCCAACTTTCAGTAAAGGAAAAGGTGGAATGCAAATTCTTGTGCTTGTTTTCTCCCTGGTGAGGATAAGCATTTCATTATCTGGTTCTTTCAGTTACCCCAGCAGAATGAATGATGATGGTAAGCTTATCTCTTTGTCTGAGATGGTGATACCACCCATCCAAGCTAACACTGCCTTCCTTGAAGCAACACAAATCATATATAGGAGTCAGTATCAAAAAGCTCCACATCCAGAACTGAGCACATCTGCCACATATTGTACAGGAGCAGCCAAACCCAAAAGACTCATAGAAAAATAAGCAAACCTCTGAGGCATTTCAAGGCTGAAGTCAAAAGTCTTGAGGTTAGTTCAGAACTGTGAAGAAAATTTAAAAGGGGTATATCAAATCTAATATATAGATTACAATCCTTGTATTAGTCATAGTTGTTATATTCCAAATTTTGTTTGGAAAAGGAAAGGCAGTGCTCAAGTTTCCTTGCCTCTCCGCCATCCACCCCTCTGAAGACTTCCCTTTAGCTTGCAAGGAATTTTTTCACACTGAGTGAAATGTCTGACTTACACTCATAGGAAAAGTTTTAATTAATTCTCATTTTACAAATCCTCCACAATATTTATTCAAAAGATTGGCAAATTCCAGGAAGTTCACCCATCCCTGAAAAAATAAGTTTTGTAAACAAATCTGGCAACAAATTTATTTTAACAGCAGCAACCCTGCTAATCTGTCAAGATGTAGTGTTTCTGACACTTGATTAAATTCTTTTTTCTTAAGAATAGAAAATAATTTGCTACAAACAAACCATTTAGCTGGGATGTGGTGACTGTCCCTCTGCTATTTCACAGAGCATTTAATTCAATAGAAAAAAGCTAATAGTATAATGTTTAACTCTTCTTTTAAAAAACAGAAACAAGGCTAAATTTCTGTAGTCACAAAACAGCAACAACATTAAAGGTTTCAGGGTCTTTAAAACCCATTTTTGGTGCATTCCACAACCTGAACTAACATTACTCCATATCCACTGAACACAGAAAAAGGGAGTGTTTCAGGTTGTAATTCCACAGGCACCTTCTTGCCCAGACACTTATTTCCTGGCCATTTGTTCCTGGACATGTCATCCACCCGTTCAGTTCTCATCCAGGCTCAATTCACGGATCCAGTTCCCTGGGTGGCACCATCAGCAGTTGTGTGGGTGCATTAGCCTGGGATAGCCCAGGCTGGTGTAAAATAACTGGGTGGAATGTGCAGTGTAGTCTGATTTCATCAAGAAAAATGACAGTGTCCAGAAAAATGTTTGATGCAAGAAAATAGTCTCAGAGGTTTGCAAATATCAGTAAAGCAAAATAGGCAAACCGCACAGCCTGCCATTAGTGTTGATCGAAACAGAAGATAAACAGGTGCTGATATTAAACATGTGGACATCACCCCGCTTTGCATCAAGATTGCCCATCCAACTTGATTGCTCTGTGTGTGTGTACATTTTGGAGTGTTCACCCCTCGATTCTTAAAGCCCTTTGGCACGTCATCCTACTGCTGCCCCTTAGCATAGGAAAACAACTTGTGAATGTATTTTATGTCACAGCTTCATAAACCTGCATGTCCTGGTGTACAAGCTCAGCTGATGCAAAGGTCATTATAGTCATGGCAGTTTGTAGTGTCCCTCCTGCCACTTCCCCAGCTCCTTCAAGCTTTAAATATTGATCCAGATCCCAGTGAAATCAGTGAGAGCTTTCTCACTGCGCTGGATCCAGCTGTAGGCAGCCTCTTAAGGACAGCAATTAAGATACTGAGCTAATGTTAATAATCCTTTCCTGCCTGCCTAGAACACCAAAACTGCCTGAGCTAGGCTTCGTTTCAAGCAAAAGCCTGAGGAAATCAGTTGAGTTTAAGTTGTGTATGAAAGGTCAGTCTCTGTCCCCATGGACTAAGGTATGGGGGAATTCCAGATTTTGCTGCCAGCTCTTTGCTAATTATTTCTGGAAGCTGTAAGCTTAGAATTTTTTAAACTAAACTTAGTTATGGGGAACTGAGATGATAAGAGTGAAGGCTTTAGAAAGTCACATTTCTAGGTGCTTTAAAATGTGGTTATAAATCTACAATCCTTGCTTTTCAGGTTCCTTTTTAGATGGAATTTTTTTTCACATTATGGACACTCAGTATTCTATTTCTTTTCTAATATCATATGTTAAGACTTTGCCAAGTGAACCTCTCTATCTAAAGCTAAGAAAATACCTCTGAAAATCCTGGCAGATTTTGACATCAGTAACTTTATACACTACTATTATTGTGAGACATTTTATTACCTAAATAATTCCTCATTTAGAGGAACTTTGGATACACATTTTTTGCAGCATATTTAAAATCAATGTAGAAAACAAAAGAATTTATATTTGATGTAAGGATTTATATTTGATGATGTCAAATGGTGAATTTTTAAAATACAAACAAATTTATTTAACAGCTTCTTGGTTAATTGGCATTCATGCTATTTTAAAGGAATGGTGGGTATCTAAACCCTTCTCAGGCTGGAAAATAATATTCTTTTACATTATTGACTCTGAGTCTCTTTGTGATTTAATCCTTTTCTTTACATGGTTACTGAGTAGAAATAATGGGAGTCACAACCATAAGCAATAACATGGCAATTAACACAGAGGTACTGGAGGGACATTTAAATAATTTTAAGTCAACATATACAAACATGACATTCCTGGCTTGAAATTCTGGTCATTGTTTGCAGCTGGAAGATTTGATTACTTAATTGATTTTGATTTTCAAATTACTTTTGAAAATCAACCACTGGTTTGAATCTGCTCCAAACGGGCATTGACTCAAAATTGTTATAATCTGTCACGTATTTGGTAGCACAGATAAGTGAGTTGATGGCCTCATTAAAAGTATCTCAAACATATGCACTGATTAAAGAAACCCTCATCTTGGGCTCAGCAGGGTCTTGGCTGAAGGGAACTGAACTGCCCTGTCACCCCTAAGGGCTCTTTCTGGCATGACAACAGGAGAAACTTGATAATGCTGCTGCACAGAGATGAATATGAAATGTGTCATGGTCCAGAGTGCCAGCCTGGCAGCAAAGGCAGTGTGGTACAGGCCAGCACTTGTTTCCACTGTGATCAGCAGGAACTCCTGTGTGAGCGTGTGTGTGCCCCCTAACCTGAATGAGAATCACACAGCTGAGATCATGGAGTTTAGGAGTCTGAAAGTGCTATTTATTTTTTCACTGACAGATCATCAAAAATGTTGCCTGTCTGGTTAAGACACGGTACAGAGAGACAGGCAGTAGGGGTTGAAGGGCTCTGAACATCAGCGTTAGCCATCCAAAACCCTCTTTATTGTTACTGCAGAGCAACAGATGTTTCAAAAGTACAGCAATTCCCATCCTAAAGGCAACAGCTAAAGCTGGTCTCACCAGTTGTGCCCTAGTAGTTTTTGTTTCCAAAAGAAGCGTAGGTGGCCATATAACATTAACATATACAGACTTGTGTTTTAGTAATTTCAAGGCAGGCAAGGCAAATCCCATTCTCAGCAGCATCCTATCATTCTGACTGTTGCTTGCTAAACCACTCTGGGAATACATAACACTTTTTTCACAGTCTCTGAAGGACTGAACAGGGTCTCTCCTCCAAAGCTTTATGGCTCAGTTCCCACAATATAGTATTTTTTTAAAGGAGAAAATGTACCATTTTTAATAACAAGCTTAGCAAGGACACTGACCAAAATGATGCCACTGGCACATAACGTCCCTGTTTTTTTAGGATGCTTTGTAACCACTGCCTACATGAACTAAATGGCTTTTTTCTGTTTAGACAGCTGGATTTCTGTGTGGCACTAGATGGCAATATTCCCTTAGCTCCAGCAATGGTCAATGGGAGCCATACGCAGCAAAGGGACGTATCCTGACCCTGTTTCCTTGTCATCACCCCCAGTGCTCGTATTATAACAGCCAGGTTTTATGTGACTAAGCCAAATATGGGCTGCAGGACATTTTTTAATCTCTGTGCATTCATCCACCTACCTTTACAGCTTCACTGTTCTCTGTCAAAACATTCATTGGACACTGGGTTTACTGTATGGGATCTTCTCTTTCATTAAGAAAGCTCTTATGGTCTCAGGCTGTTCCATTATGATGATGCTCAAATCCACAGGCAAGTATCTACATCCAGAATATTACAGTGGTTTCCTGCTGCCTTTTGTGTATTAATGTGGTGGCAGACTCAAGTCATTACTCAGATATAATGTTGCTTCATGTCAATTGTAAGTAAATTATTTTTCCACTAATGTTTGCTCTCATATGAAATAAGCATAATGTAAACTCAGCAACTGTAAAAAAGTGATTCTGTGAGTGTTCCCAGATGAATTTGACCCTATCCCTGTGTAATATTTTCAAAGGTTTTCTCTAGTCACAGAGCTTACAGACAGCAAGTAACAGGCCCAGTGATGAATATTGCATGTCTCCTTTGTGTTATTAGCATTTTGTTTGCCTTTGGACCATTTTATTCAGGTCCAGGTCTATTGAAATTGGTCTTTTAAAAATCAGGCTTGACATTGATCTTTCTGAGATTAAGATCATTATTTTCAAATAGTCTAGATGAAATAGTAGTCCTACCCAAATGTAGAAAAATTCCAAGGATGGCTTTGGACAATGTGCATCCCAGTCAAATCCACAGGCAAGTATCTTTTGAGGTAAAAATTGAAATTACTCTGGAAAAGCTATTTCTTTGCTATTCTCCTACTGTTTTAGGACCACCTAAGCCTCCTCTTCAAGCTGATGGCTGCCATTTTCCATGCACCCCATCACACAACCTTTTTACAACTTACAAACCTATGTCTGTGCTGCCACAGCTGTTCTGCCACGTGCTTCTTATTGCAAAGATCTCAAAACCACATCCACTGCCTTCCTCATCCTCTTATTGTGTCTCTCCACGGTCTCAGATTGGGACCCCAGCTTCATACACCCCATCTTTTTCTTTCTTCCACTTCTCAACCTTCTCAGCAGAAATCCAACATTTTCTCCATCACGTCCCTTCACCGTCTCATACTTCACAGTCCCAGCTTTAGTCCTCTGCCTCACAAATGTCTGCCTTCATGTGGTTGAGTAAATCATGGTGCTACTCCATTGGGTTTTGCTAAGCATGAAAATGGAGCAGAAACACAAACAATACACCAAATCCACAGGTGGTATCAAGCTACTGCACGCCATCTGATCCATGGTGATGGTGGGACTGAGACTCTCTGCATGCTGCGGTTACAATCAGTCAACAAATGGGTAGTCATTTGATAGGGTCAGAAGCTCACAGGAACACCACAAGGACAAAGCACTGAGCAGTCACCTTGCAGTTATTTAAGGTCCCACATAAGAGACTGTTGTCCTCTCTCCTATACTTCAGTCCAACAGCCAGACTGAGCTTATACTGTGAAAAAATGAGGGAGAGTGAACCACCCCTCCTAAAACACCAGGCCACCTCAGGGCCCTGGAGCAGGTCAGTCCTCATCACAGCTTTGGCAGACCAAGCAAAACTGGAGCACATCCAGAGCTACATGCCCTTCTCTCCTCACGCACCCCTCCTCTGGTCCCTTGGAGAGACACAGAGCCCAGCTAAAGATCTCAAAGTTCTTGAAACCATAAACAAACAAATTTTCACACTGCTAGGGAGTAGTGAATTATTCTCACTCCTCTTCCAAGGGTGGAGTAACTTAGGTATAAAAATCTGTCCCCCTCTGCGTGAAACTCCATCTCCTGGGCCCTCACCCCGTGCCCAGCCATGCTCTCTTCTGTGAGCTGCAAATTCTTCTGTGCGTTGTTTTTACAAAGTCAACAGAAAATATTTTATTTGTGCTAAAATGCAAGGTTGCTTTTGCAAAAACAATGAAATCCCTTTTGCTGATAAAATAGAGAAGGTATGGTGTGTTTCGTGATGCAAAGGCCTGTTTAAATAATTCTTAATGATATAATGATTCTTGACTAAGTGAAGTGCATCATGTTCTGTACATAGAAACCTCAGTTTGTGTACCCGTATTTGCCCAGGGCGTTCTTGTTGCATTTGCATCTTTTGGTACCTCACATCCTTGTTTGTATATTTACCAAACAGCTCAGGTGACCAAGCAATTGCAATAACAAACATGTAATATGCAGTAAACGCTTTATTATGAGATGCAAAGTATCACTGCATGAGTTCGAGCCCTGATTCAATAAGCAGTGAACAGAGAAAGGAGACTTCACTGGCCTCAACACATTTTTCACTGAATCTTTACTGGCATTAGAGCTTGTTTTGGAAGACAAATCGCATGATTAAAAGTCAAGTGTTATAAATGTCTGGTGAGGACAAGTGACATAATTTCTCGTAGGCACTGAATGTTCTACGCCACAGCACATTTTTGATCTTGAACCACAAAACACAAAGTAATTGCTGATAACATCTACTTTTGCTCAGGTGAATGAATATTGAAGCTTGTTATCACTGGCTTCCATGTTTTGTTAAGGCAGAAGAAAATATAATATTTTTTAGCAGCACAATAACTTCTCAAAGAGAAAAACATTTGGCAACAATGTGCTTTTTACAGTCATAACATCTTACAGTCATCATGATTGAGATTGGGAGTGGGGCCATGAACTTTGGCTATTCTGAACTTTCTATGTGGCCTTGTTAAAGTCAATTGACCTCTTCATAGGGAGGATTCAAGTACATCTGTAGCTTTCTTGAATTCTTGTCCTTGTAATCATTTGTCTGCCTCAGTCCACATTTGTCAAGATGAAGCAGGGGGAATGAGGAGGATCAGAACAATCTCTGCTCACTTAATGCCTTACACACTCCCAGTGATCCTAAAGTAAGTGCTCAGAGTCTTACTTGTAAAAGACAGACTCTCAGGATTCCTTCTTCTCTGGCAAGTTCTTTCATCCCTCATGTATATAACTGCTGGAGCCATGGGAGAACTTGTTTTCAACACTGGCAACAACATCATTTTCAGCCTTCGGTGTGTACTCACGCAGATTTTAGACTGTTCTTTACTTAAACCTGGTTCCCCAAAAAACCACTTGGTACGATGGAATCTCTTCTTGTTAACATACACCTCAGGTTAATTGTCAGAGGAATGATGGTGCAGTTACATGTTTACAAGTCAATGTTAGAAAGGTATCTGCCTGGGAATTTTTTTTGCAATTGTATGCGTTACGGACCTTGCTAAGCTGGGATCACTTAAAATGAGATTAAGGTAGCATGGGTACTACTCAGTGACTTTTAGTTTGTTCTTGTCACTCAGAAATGGTACAGAGCAAGCTTTTAGCTGAGAAATCAAAGGAAATGGTGCATAAGTTTTTGGTGTAGGATACTAAGGTACTATTTTAATATTTTAGAAAAGGTTACCAAGGCAGTGGATAGAGAAGCTGTGCTGTTTAAAGAGAAAGGAGATGAAAAAAAACCCTGACAGTCTCAGTAATTTAATTAACAAAATAATAATAATAATAATAAATACCCATAAACTCAGGTTGGATCAGATGTATGAAAATTCTCTTGAGGCTGCTCAATTTTTGGTGAGTAATTACCACAGTAAGAGCAAAATGTCTCCTTTCCCATGAGTTGGCTAAGAACAAGAGAGCTGCTGCTCTGGCTGAAATAGCCATTAATGGGAAAATTATGTCCTGAACCTCAGATGTGTTTGAAAAGTGAGAGAACATTTCCTTCATGTTGACACACTGGAAGTCAATGGAGAATTAAATGCATAGAAAACAGACAAATGTCGTTATCATGCACATTTTGTTATACAAGTAGACTACTTCTCAGAAGCTGGCCTCTGTTGGCATCCCTCACTTTCCTGAGGACAGGCAAGTGGAAGCTTGCACATCAAGTTCTGTCCTTTCCCACCTGATATCTTTCTCACTTCCTGTGCTCTTTGTCTGGGCATCTCAGCCTAAGACCAGTGTAGTCTCTCATATTCCTGTCTTGGTCTTTCCCTTGGAAACAAGTTGCTTTGATTTCTTGAGAGATGTAGCATCTTCCTCATATTCTCCATTTACCTGATAATCCAGAAGACATTTTTTCAGAAGTGCATTTTTTCTGCACTGCTCTAAACCACCCAGATATCAAATCATCTTGAAAACCAAAAAATTACTAAAACTCCATTTTTAACTTGACCTTTTCATTTGCTCTAATTAATTTTTCTTCCCTCTGTTTTGCCTGGAAACTCCCTAGCTGTATTCTTGCCTTGACCTCTCTTCATTAGGTGCTTTATATTCCCAGAAATCTCAATCCTGACGTTCATACAGCATAAGAGCTGCCATTGCCAGCCTTGCCAGGGAACTTCTGCCTTGCTCACCTTTTCTTAATTCATCTATTCCTAACCAGCTTGCATACTTTTTTCTACTTGATTTTCAACCTATTCTGGACTCCCTTTTAATTCTGGCTGCTCTTTCCCTTCATGCCTCATAACCTGGCAGCTTGAATAAGAAAACCACAGAAATCCACTCAGAGGAATATGAAAAAAGAGGGATCTAAGGGAGGTACTGAGAGATACTGGCAGTGCCTCAAGGAAGAAGAATGAACCGGAGCCCTTTCTGCTCACACTTACTCCACACTCTCCTTCATTGTTCCTGTGTGCTATGCTTGGCTCTCCCCTCGTCTCCCTGGTCACCTTTGTAGTCTCTTCTCACAATGTGCTTGAACCACGAAGTTTAGCAGGAACAACTTGAAAGCCCTGGAGTCAGATTTAGAGAGAAAGCAGAAATTAACTACTCCAGGGGTATTCACTTAGCACCTGAAACAATGACTTATTGCACTTCCAGGTGAACCTGGGGAAAAGCCAGCATTTCAAGCACAGGTGTATTCCAGATGCTTTTCCCATCCATGTCTCCCATATTCCTCTATGGTGTCTCTATCACGAAATGTGAGGAGGAAAGTCTGATTTATATACATGGACACTGAACCCTTGCTGAAAGAAATTAGAAAATGTATTTATAGGGAAAAAAAAAACACCTCAAGCTACATAAAATCCAACTCCCCCCCCACCCAACCCCAATCTAAGAAGTACAAGAAAGAAAATAAAGGATGAAAATTGTGACCTCTGAGTCCTGGAGTTAGGTTGGCTATTCAGAGAATAGGATGGGATCAGTTCTGTCATTCAAAGTAGATACAAAACAAATTTAGACATGTATCTGAAAGACTTCAAATCTTATTCCAGATGTTTCTATAGTTTCTTCAAGACTTAAAGATACACCTTTATAGTGGTATAGATTATGTATTGCAACTGAAAGGAGGGAATGAAGCTAACAGCAGTTTTACAGTGTTCTGGTAAGTAGTAAAAGATCACCGTACCAGACTCACACTGCACAAGCCTGGTTCATGCATGTGCACACAGACCTCATCTTTGTGACGTGTCCAGTCAGATCAGAAGCTTCTTTGTGAGCCCAGGAAACACATAAGAAAGGATGGGCAAAGATCTGGCAGGTAAAAGGACAGGTTAAACTTTCTGCCCATATAAATACATTTACGTTATTATCAGCATAACTAAGTCACTTGAGGGTGAGGTTTTCTGTATACTTCTTTACTAACATGAAGTCTAGGCACACATTTCCTGGGGCAGTGGAAAATTAGCTTCCTCAGTACTACAGGTTAGTGCATCGTGTGTTCCCATATGATACGGTGTGGCCACATCCACTTTAAACCCAAGTTGCATCACAAGGCCCAACATGCCCTTTAAAATAGATGCAGATTAGCTATCAAATTAATATTTCTCATGATTCCCCGAATCATATCAGGTATGTAGATATGGCTCAGTTCCAATCAGTAGGTAGTACTGATGCATCTTTTCCAGTTTCATTTTATCAGCAGAATTCCCCAGGGCACATATGTATGTTAAACCACAGTTTAAGGTGCAAATGCAACAAGCATAGGCAATGCCTACACCAGCATTAAACTAGCTGCTCATGTTCAGCATGTTCTAGTAACATGTTCATGCTACACCAAACACAGGCGCACAGGACAGAGCTTTCAGTGGAACAGCCACTGACAGAGGGTCATGCAGAACCATCTAACAATGCTAACTTAGCTCACAAATCTGTCAGGCAATGGGGCTGACACAGCTGTGTTAAACCTGAATCTCAAAATTCTACCTCTTACCAGCGCTGTTAAGTTCCTGTGGTGGTGTTTGAGAATTAACTGGATGAATCCCTGACCAACCTGATCTAATTAAGCCTGCTTTGAGCAGGGTCTTTGACTAGGTGACCTCCGGAGGTCCCTTCCAGCCTAAATTATTCTATGAGTCGATTCTAATGCACCTACATTGCATCCTGTTCCAGTATTACTGTCACCTCTATACTACACTCCATGAAAAAATTCTAGGACTGCCCTTAGTTAAATTAAAAAAAAAAAAAGTTGCATGGTTATATTGTGGACTAGTGAGCTAATTGCCTAATCTAAGGGGACCAATGTACTTTGCATAAGGGTCCATGCTGTTCCTGAGACAGCTACATCAAAGCTGCCTCTTGTACAAACTTCATCACATAAAAAAGCATGAGGATTTGATTCTGGTGTGTGAAGAGAGCAGCTCATTGCCAGAGTGGTGAAAGCAGCGTGGTATTTCCAGATTTAGAACACACCAGATTCTTTTCATAGTGCTTCATTGAATAAGATGATTGCAGTGAAAGGACAATTAATGATTGCTTTCTCAAGTGCAGACCAGGTCTGTGGCTGAAGTGTCAGCAAAGGAGCAGTTCCCTGACAAGCAAACAAGCTGACTGTGTTTGGAAACTCCCTTAGAGACACGGGTCCTTTGTTTCAGTTCTCACTGCACAACATGACAAAGGAAGAATTTAGGTGGAGCTGATGTAAACTAGGGAAAACACACCATGATCTTTTTTCAGTTTGCATCCTGGGAACATGAAGAACAGGGTTGTAAAGACAATGAAGAGCATTCTCCTTTTCCTCATTTTGCTGGGAGTAGTATCTGGTAAGAACATGATTTCATTATGCTGCTAAAATTAGAACACTGTTGGCTGTTACAGTTTCTCTTGGGAGCTTTATAATACATATTTAGGGATCAGACATGGATGGGAAAAATCATGTAACAATTATTTTCCTACTGAAATAGACTGAGCTCTGTGGTCACATCAGAATAATGAAGAGAATATGACTCTTTGCTAAGACACTGTTGGATGAGGCACTTCATGTGTAATAGCCACGTGTCTATGTGACAGTACTGGAGTGGGAAAGGAGGTCAACTTTCCAAGAAAAAAATAAGTAGTATTAATATTCTGGTATCCTCCTTTCAAACATTAATAACATTTCTCTTTTTTTTAAAGTAAAACAAGTAACCAAACAGGACCAAACAGGAAAAAAACTTGTGGACAATATTAGTAAGATAATATCACTCTCCTTGTTTAATGTAAATACATGGGAGATTTGCTAATATCAGTATGTGCAAGTTAGCAAATTAAAGTAGATAATCAAACTGCAATCTGTGTGGCTTATGGAGCACTGATGTTGCTTGTGGTCAGCTCCTGGTCAGGTAGGGTCACTTTGCTCTTGAGGAACTGAAAGAATTCTTCCATTCCTCAGGAACTTGTCAGTATTTGGTGGTTTTCCTGATGTCCCCAAAACAGATGAGGATCCTGCACGTGAATCTCAGCTTTCCATTTTCTAATCTCCGTGGCTGTGGAGAGAGGTGTGACTCAAGCACACTGTAAAGACTAACAAAACACAGATAAATATGACTTATATATTCATAAACTTCTCAAATCTAATCTCCTTGTTGCTTTGCCTTGGACTCAGCATTTGTTGATGTTTGGCATTGGTAATTCTGATAAATAATATATTAAATTTCTTTAGGCATATTTTGTTCCACAAAGTAAAGATGTAAGCAAGGACTTGTGAATATGGAAGGAGGAATTTTGTAAAATCGATTGAAAAAAGAAGAAGCTTTTTAGATGTAGAATCAAAAACTTCAGTTAAAAAAAAGGATCAAGAAGTAAGAACTTGTGATTCAGAAAAACAAATCTGGAATAAACAGCCAACAAAATCTTTAGAGATAATATAAAAATAGCAACTCCTTTCTACATTTCTAAATGTTGCAAATTATTTTGTTGTTTTTATAAATATTTTCCATTAATGAACTATGGCTTGATGAGGGAACTGGATTCATTAAGTACTGTCCACAGGAATTCAAAGTTCATCTCCACCTATGGAAACGTATCCCTAGAAATCCCTCTCGGCCCAGCTTTGTTTGCTTGGGTGATTTTTTGTTGATGATGTTTTCCAGAATCTATAAGATTAGTAATAAAAACTTAGTCCTTCACTGTGTCTTGCTCCACTGACATAAATCAGGAACAGCTCAGCTGAACTCAGTTCTACCAGTGTCAGCGTGACCTGTTCAAATTAACTTTTACAGGCAGACCCTTACAGGCTTCCCACTTCACAGTCTCCCACATCTCAGCCTGTACCTCACCCACCTGCAGAGTATCTCCAAGGCCTTTTTATCCATCAATGCCAGAGTAATCCCAGCCAGATCAGTGATCCATGGACCTGCTGTACCTGGAGTATGGCAGCATGAGAAACCCCATGCAGCTGTGGAGAGGCTCTTAGGCTGCAGCCCTAATGGCCGCAGACTAGTTCCCATAGCAGCTTTTTGCCTTGCAGCTGTGCAGCAAAAATAAAGACTTCCTGGGGCTTTTGTTACAGTAATTGCTGGTGTATGAACCTGTCCTAGCCCTTGAGCACTATCTGTCTTCCTTTTGGCACACAGTGTATAGGAAGTTCAACTGAACACAGCCAGCTTTCTTGGAGAGTGTTCTGGATGAGCCAGTGAAGCATCCCCAGACAGCAATCAGCCCTGCCATAGTCTCGTGTTGAGGTACACTGCCAGTTCATGGAGGATGTAAAATTACTAAGATGTGTTTTCAGGACATGCCTCAAAAGCTGTCTTAATTTATGTTTTCTAGACACTCTTCATGAGATAAACCACAACGGGCTTTCGTCAAAAATAACAAAATAGAAGTTAAGCAACAGAGAAAACAAAAAGTTTGGTTTGGGGAGTCCAGAGATCTGACTGACAAGCTCATGCAAAGCTGTTGGCTGCCTCAGCAGTAAGTGCTGCTTCAAGGCAGGTTTGAACCACAGGTTGCTTTTGTGGGTCTGCATCTCCTCCCAGGACTCCAGCTTGCTCTTGCGTGCTCAAAGGAGACACACGAGCACAATCCCCAAAGCTGTTGCTAACTAACACCACTCACGAGCCAGGCTTGCACACAGCTGTCCTAGGAAGAATTAGAAGAGGGAAAATAGAGGAAATGGGTGCTGTACACAGTGCAGTTCACAAAAAATATTTCTTTAACATCCTGATCTATGTGATTCTGAGTGCTTTTTGATGTGACAGTGATCAGAGGCAGCAATTAGTACAGGGGGAAAAGTGAAATAATAGAAACATCTTTCATTTCGTTGCTTCTTTATGAAGACATATATGAAGGCAAACAATGCAGTAGCAATAATACTCTAAAAACAGCCACTCTAGATGACAACACTATAGGACCGAATTAGAGAAAAAATTGATTCTTTTGCATTAGCACTGAATTTACTACCATGCAATGCCCCTGTTCATAAGCAAAAAGAGAATCGGGCCATTTTGTGCTCATTAATGGCAGCTCTTGGCCAAAGCCGTGTACTCATGCTACCCAAGATTCCCAGAAGTAATTATACATTTATTTTCATCTTGCAGGAAGAAGAACCCAGTTGCTTAAGTGCTTACCTGCAACAAGCACTGTTGAAGAAAACACAGCAGCTGGTGTTTCGGTCTATGACTTTAATGTAACTGTTTCTCCATTGTCTTCTGAAGGTGTTGAAATTCTTCCTACCATAGTAAACTCAAATCCACTTACAGAAGCTTTTGATATTGAATCAAGAGGAGCTCTTGAATACAGGGTGAGTTTTATATTTAGCTTGAGCAATGTTCAGTTTTGTAGGCTGATGTTTCCTGGATTACTGAGCACTGACAGTACACAGCGTCTCATCTTTTAATCAGGAAAAGGTTGTAAATGCAGACTGTGGTAGTATTTGGACATGCTGTAATAGATATGACAAATGAATAGCCATTGTGAACATGATTTTTAATTGCATCTGAGAAAAAAAATCACTCATCACAATAATTCCATTAATTCTGTAATAGAAAAAATGTGACTTTTAGAAAATAAGAGGTGAAGAGGAACATGTAGAACCTGCTTCTGTTCTGAGGATTTGTCCATAGTTTTTCAACTTAATTTACATGAAGTCACTGTGAATTTAAAGTGGCTTAGTTAAACCACATGCAACTTCTCTTTGGCCACTCTCACCTAAAATTAATTAATTTGACTCAATTCCAAAATAAAGGAAGCTGAGTCAGATAAAAGTAATTTTTAATTCTAACCAAGGCTGTAAGATATGAGGAAGTTATCTTGAGGGAAGAAGTTATCACCTTTCCACACATCTGTGATCTATTTCTATCCATTCTCCGCTCTTGTCCTATGGCAAATGCAAAGCAATTTCCATTACTTGAGGCTAATTTTCATTGTTGGATAAATTAGCAAGTATTAGCTCACATTTGTCACTGGCAATGAGCGTTCAGACGCATGATAAGTTGTCATTCCATTACAACTTGCTTCTTTGTCTGAGACTGAACAGTGACACTGACAAGCATCTTTAAAAGATACAGAAACTGAGTAGAGTCTTAAAAAGCGGATTTGAATACCCTTTCCTGGGTATTTCCAAGGAAGTTCAGGTTTTCACAGAATTGATATAAGGTCTCTTTTCCTGTTCTCTTTGCTGGTGTTTCTGTGAGGAAATTTGGGAAGAGTGAGGCTGTAGCCCTGGGCAGTTGCAGCTCATTGATTTGACCTATTTGAGGGGAGCTGCTGCATCTCCCATGCTCCCACCTCCCAGCAGAGTACAAAGCTCAGTGGTGCCAGCTCTGCTGATTCTTTATGGCTCCCCAGCCAGGCCAGCAAAATGGTTAAGAAAACTATCAAAAAAGCCCTCTTTCACCTGTGAAGTGTAGAGTGTGGCTGGACAAACACCTGGACTGTGTCAGCTGAAGGAATCATAGAACCATAGAACATGCTGAGTTGGAAGAAACCTACCAGGATCATCACATCCAACTCCTGACCCTGCGCAGGACACCCCAAGAGTCACACCATGTGCCTGAGAGCATTGTCCAAACTCTTCTTGAACTCTGTCAGGCTTGGTGCTGTGACCACTTCCCTGAGGAGCCTGTTCTGGTGCTCAACCACCTCCTGGGTGAAAAACTTTTTCCTAATATCCAACCTGGACTTCCCCTGAAACAGCTTCATGCTGTTTCCTTGAGTCCTGTGTGACAGTCAGAAGGAAATGGACACGTCCCTTGAGCTGGCTTTGCTGACAGATATTTCATAATGTGGGACTCCATTCCTTGGAGGCTGCATTTTGAATTAAAGCTATTCCTTCCACTGCAAAGCATAGCCCTTTTTTTATACCTGCTTACTGCTGTCCCAAGCAATCTTTATATTGTGCAGCATAAGAATTTGTGTTGCTGCTTGTTGAGTGGGACTGAGAAATTAATCTGGAGGACAAAAGGACTCTGCAAATAGACAAAAAGTCTCTTCTTGTTTTTGTGTCATGGCAAGGATGATGGAGAAATTCTTGTTCTAGCACAGTGCAGAGTGACACAAAGATCGGAATGAATGGCCAAAAAAGTTGTAGGCTGGGGACTGCTTCTTCCAAAGTGCCAGTTTATATGGATTTCATACCACAGCCCCATTAGCAGAATGGCCTGTGAACCTTTGTATGTTTTGTTTGAACTGTAGCTGTTTTCAAGGTTTCCTAACACACTTGGAGGACTAGAACAAAGAGTTTGGAGCCACTGAATCTCAGTCATGAGAAAATCATAAAGCAAGCTACATACAAATTCTGCAAATTAGCAGATGAGTGCTAATTACAACTCCTAAGGCAAGGATAATACATGGGTGATCTTAGTTCATTTATTTCATAAGCATTGCTACTTTTAATTACTTACATTATGTGCAGCAGATCTGTACAATGTATTACAAAAGCGTTGTGATTCTAAATGAGATATTTCAACTCTACCCATTGCCATTAGATCTTTGATGAGATATAGAAAAATGCAGTGTTTCAGGTATGAATTATGGGGTTTTCAGATTAGCTAAGTACCTGCTAGCACAGGCTCTTCTGCATTTATGAAGCACATTTACTCTTGTTGCAGCAAGACAAAGGAATATCACATTTCTTGGTATGTTTTGAGATTTCTGAGAAAGTCAGTTTCTCAAATCAAAGCCCTACCCATTCCTTTTCACCTTACTCTTGTTTGAAGATTCCCAAGGGCAAGATGTATTGAATGAATGAATGAATGAATGAATGAATGAATGAATGAATGAATGAATGAATGAAGACACACTGCTTCATGAAACTATTTGGTTGGTGTTAGTGATGCTCTCTGAATATCTTGGAGGTGAAGGGGGGAGCAGGGAGCAGTGAAATTCTCATGTGGAATGAAGAGTAAACAGTTATGGGGTAACTCTAGACCACCTTTCGCAAAGTCTGCGGCTGCTCCAAGTGTATACAGTCCTGCCTTTATCAGTAAGCATTGCTTCTGCCTGGAGTAAAGGTGAATAGTGGCTCTCAGCCTATGCCAGTTGCAAGCTGTTACCAAAAAGGTTCAAAAACAAGCCAGAAAGAGACCATCTAGGTTCACACCTTTACTTCCAAGGCCTCTATAAAGGAGGGTGTAAGATATATATTTAGACACATTTAGTCTGGCTGTAGTGACAGCAAAAATGAAAATGCTTGGCTGTGAACAGGAAAGATAATCCCCAGAGCTCACAATTTCTGCTTAAAATTGGACAGCTTCTCATTTTGAATTCATTGCATCTGCTTATTGTATTTAGATCTCCAGCAAACATTCATTTTGGAGAGCAACCTTTTCACCGGTGTGGCAAACTTTTGTAGAAAGGTTTTTTTGAGATAACATCACTTTTAGGGGATCCATATAATATATCCATATAATATAGGAGGAGAGGAGACCATACAGGAATAGTTACTTTCTTCTGCAGTATCATAACAAAAAGATCCACAAGGTTCCTGGTAGCAGCTGTTTTTCATACCAGAAGGCACAAAACCTTTGTGCTTCTATTCACTCTCCTCCAACAGTCTTTGTAAACTGGCTCTATTTTGTCTTCTGTCTTCTAACTGTGCCAATATCACTTTTGTATTCATCCTCTGGCCACGGTACCTAATCTAAACCCAAGGATTTGTTTTGTTGTTCTCCTTCATCCTCTCCAACCTCCTTTATTCTGTTGTATTGTGAATAGAATCATGCTCTTTGTCTCACACACTTGTGAGGCCCAACTCTCCTCCAGCTCCACAGCACCCTGCTACTATGTTCAGGCATCACAGTTTTTTAGCTACACAACAAAATGAACAGTCACCTTTTCCTTTCTTGAACAAGTTCTTGGGTTTTTATTAACTTCAGCAGTTAAGAGTGAGACACACAACTTTCAGCATCTGGCTGTTGCTCTGGAGTAATCCAAAATGAATACATTTAATGTTTTCTCATGGAATGTCAGTCTTGTGTTTGTACATATTCTGTGTTGAGGCAATATGCAGAGCTGGAAGCCTAAAAAAAAAAAACCAAACACAAAGCAAGTGTTTGCCTTATCAGTCTTGCAAAACTCAAGTCCTAGGTTACCTTTTAATCAGTACAGCATTTCCACCAAACAGTTCTGGTCCCTCTCTCACGCACTGTACTTGTGCAGTTCCCTTCTTCCCGTAGTTTCCTGCAAATTGTCTCCCAGACACAAGTTACACAAGGAAGGGACAAAATGTAGTCTTGACCTTCAAGGCAAAGCATTGCCCATGAGGCAGAAGAGCTCCTTCCAGCCTTTCTCCTCCTCAAACTGCTTCTCACACAGAAGATCCTCAAGTTGCCCCATGAAACCACAAAAATTTGGTCTCTCCACTCTGTTTTTGTCACATTTTTGCCACTGGCAAGAAATATGCCAACAAGTAAAAGATGATCTAAAACACTCACTGTTTACCAATGAAAAGTGTCCCTTTATTTGTATTCACTCATATAGACTGTAACTTATATCTCTTGCATCATGTGCTCACAATAATCTTTTATTTTCAGGTTGTTACCACTGGAAACCCTGTCCTAGATTATGAAACAATGCCAAAGAGCTTTGATTTACAGATTTTTGTTGAAGATACAACTGGAAGAACTGACCTTAACATACTGACTATTCGAGTAACAGATAAAAACGAACATCCTGTATTTCGAGGAAATATGGCAATTCAAAGTAAGCTCATGGTAGTATTAGAAAAGAACAATACTTGAAAAGATGACATCAGCTTGAAAAAACCTATAGCTGCATACAGTGCCCGTAGCTAAAGCAGCCTAAGCATTTTCCTTTAGGAAAACAAGTAAGGAACAGGCCACTGTTTTTATCAGAGCTTTATTTTACACAAGTATTTGGTATGTTTCACCACTGGAAATCCCCATTAATTTTTTTGAAGCTTTGACCAAAAGTTTTTTAACCATTTTGAAACACCTGAAAAACTAATAGAAAAAAAAATTTATACCAATAAATATATATCTTCTTTTTTTATGAGATGAATACCTATCTAGAAATACATATTAGAAGCTTGAAGTTTGGTGGGGATATAACCATTGAGTATGGGTACACATTTCAGTAGTTTGTTGAAAACTGAACTGATTTGGACAAGCAAGATAAATAAATATATATTGTATGTGCAAGAATTTCTGAGGGAAAATGACAAAAAAAATTGCCTTGCAAACATTTTACATTTGTATATTGCATTTGCACTTGCACGTGAGAAACCAAGTGGAAAATCAGTTTGATGTGTGAGACCTCAGTGATTGTGATTTATGGTGGTGCAAGTGGAAAGAGGTAGAGTTCTGTCTCCTGTGTGGGGCAGATGATATAAAGAAGGTTTCCTTTTAGACCATGGGCAAAGATACAATGGAGGGGAATGTGTAGTAGCCTTAGGAATGAGGCTGGAGAGTCTGGACCCAGTTGTGACCAGTGCAGGCTGTGCACACCATACAGGACCTAATACAAGTGGCAACACCATGAAATGGATAGGAAATAATTGTCTTACTCTCTGCAGTCTTATCTTTCTCATTAACCAACGAGAGGGACCTGGAAAAATTGTACCAGGAGGCAACAGACTACACAGATGCATTTATTATGTGTTCACATGCAGACAGAACAGTTCAGATTATTTCATGGCATACTGAGAGTCTGTTTGAAGACTGGATATTCTAACAGCACTGTGTGGCAGAGCACACTTCAATATTCAGTTTGTTAAAGTCTAAAGATGTTAGACTGGGATCCCTTCATGGTAGGTGTTCAGAGCTGGCTGCTGACCCCCACAGAGCTGGACTGGCAGTAACACTATTTGGGCTGCGACTTGCTGGTTCAGACAGGCCTGCTCAGATTCAGCTGCTTCACTGATGCCTCCTAAGCACATTGACATTCCTGATTCCATACAATACGTAGTTTGTAAAGCAAATTATCTTCCCCTAGGGAAGAGGCTGTGTCATCTTCTCAGTATAGCTGGTGTCTTGCATATCATGGGTGCTGCTGGAATCTAATAATAATTAAATGTGACACTTCAGGGGATCGACACAGCATGAAACACACTACATGGGAGCTTGTTACAAATAAGTGCATCAGCTCGACTCTCAGCTAGAGCTGCCATAAGTTGGTGAGCACAGATGTCTGATCTGTATGACTGTGTGGCTTTAGTTAACAGTACCAGTTACAATTAGACACTAATTGCGCATTTGCTGTTTATGAAAAACTATCTCCCTCTCATTAAACTTTATATTCATGTTGTCCTCTGGGAACAACTCATTATGCTTCTCTGGGATTCCCACTGCTCTGATGAGACGCAGCAATCAGTAGGGGTCACAGTGGAAATTAATAGTCCAGAAAGAGCAGGTCCAGCAGACACAAAAGGGTGTAAAGCAAGTAATGTGATCTAAAGATTTGTTGTCCTGTTAATTGCTCTATCCAAGGAGAGAGAAGTCTGTTGCCAATGGTCCAGTATGGGATAACCCAGCTGTGAAAATCCCTGCTACAGAAAGAAATACACCTTGCACTGAATTATCAACTCTAGTAAAGCAAACATTTAAGTCAGTGCAGGCCATCCACTATTTATTTACCTCACAGGTGTAAAAGAAAAACAGAATTGATGACGAAAAGCTCTGAGCTCTCCTGCCAGGACACAAGGGGTGGACAGGAAGGGGATGATGATGAGGATCTAGCACAGGACTGCATTCTCCCCATCTGCATAGCAACAAAAGACACAGATGTAGCCCAAATGCATAATTTTACTCCATAACCTGTGGACAGTTCAAGATAGGCCATATGGAAAGATCAGTCTTTCCCCTGAAGGCACAATTCATGTTGCAATTCCCAGCAATGTTTACCTGTTTACATATATATTTCTTTTTATCTTTTGAGTATTTGTAGGTTTTATTATGAATTTAGAATTACACTTGTGAAGTTAGAACAGGCAGTAATACATATGGAGAGCTTCAGTGCCTCAGTTTGTTTGCTGCTGGGTCCTTTATTCTTACCCAATTAACACTGTACATTTATATCCATGCAGCTCTAACGATCTATGTGCTGGAAGGAACACTTCCAGAATGCATCTACCAAGTTGATGCAGCTGATCCTGAAAATGCAAAACTCAAAGTAAGTTGTATGAAAGAAAAAAACCTCAGAGATTATATAATCCACTGTATCTGAAAAGCTAATTACCAACATCTTTCAACAACTTCCTTTCTTATCAGGAACACAGGAAAAGGTTTAGTCAGGAAAAAAGAAACATTTTCAATATTCAGCTAAGAAAACACAACCTTAATGTTTGGACACAAATTGTATTGAGTTCTTAGCCTTCCAAAATTAAGGGACATTGAATACAGAGTTTGATATAGTTAATAAGAGAGGTAGTAGAAATTGTGACTCTTTAAAAAGAAAAAAAAAGTCTTTCAAAACCTTTTTGTATATGACAGTGACTAAAAGTAAATAAAATTTTTAACCTTCTGTATCACAATGTAAATTCTTTTAAATGAGATGGTAAGGAAATCACTTACAAGGAAACTGAATCTCAGGTTTTGACAATCCCAGGAAAAACTGTGATCTTCAGTTACAAAAATGTGTTAATTGATCTGAAAAGATCAGAAAAAAAATCTGAATAATGACAAGTTTGTTTACAGGGAGGGGAAAAGTAACTGCACTTACCTAAGAATTGTTTTGTATCTTTGCTCTATTGGCTTTGGCTTACAAAGCCCATAAATACAGCACATTCAAGAACTGAACCCAAAGATGCTGCTTCAATGTGTCGCATTATTCAAGAAAGCAATTAGCTTAAAGTCCATCCTCAGGCTTTGCCCAGTCAAACCTCTGAACCCGAGCTGGTGAGACGGGAAGCAGAGCTGTGAAGGTTTAGCTCTGCGTTGTGTCTGAAAGCAATGGCAGTGACTTCCACATGCCTTCTAACCCCTGACAAATCTCAGGCACAAGAAGATGCAAAGAGAGAAATGCTGTTACATTCTTGAACAGATCTGCTCAGCAGATTTTGCAGGTTACTTGTATGGTGCATGGCCCTCTGTTGTTGCATACTTCAGATTTTGTGGGTATTATTAACACCTGCACTAGTGAAGAAAATGTCCCTGAAGGCTATTGGTGCTGGCGTGGCATGTGGAACATAGCGGGGAGGATGTGGTGGGTATGTGGCCACAGGGAATAGGGTGCTGCCTTTCTCCCTGCTGTGTATGGTGTTGGGGAGCTCTGCTCCCTCGGTGTGGTACCCATTCGCGTTGTGCCAGGCACAAAGTGGCTGCTGGTATGTGCCACCTCTGTTAGCACGGGGCTGTTGTAAGCACCCTTCACCCCTCCTGTGCTCTGTGAAAGTCCACTCTCTCCTCCTTGCCTTCTCCCATCATGTGGATCCCTTAACTTCACTGCCTCATCCATAGCATCTATGTCCCCCAAATGCAGCTTTGCCCCTTCTCTCTGTTCTTTGTGCATGCACTCTGCTGCCACACAAGGCTGATTTTCACCTGTGGCGCTGTGTCCCTGCTGGCTTCTCTGTCTGTGAAACTCTCATTGCAGACCTGGAGTTCCCAGAGGTGGAGAACAGTGTGGGCTTTGCTGTAGTTCAGTGTCTGTGACTCTTCCCTGGCTGTGAGCAAAGCACTTACGACCACGTTCAAGTTGCTTCAGATGTGATGATCAGGCCCTGTGTGAATCTGTGTGTCAGTGTCTCATACAGTTTGAGGCAAATGCTGCACTGTAACTTGGCCTGTTCTACAAGGCAAGGATTGAATGGAGGGATATTTAAATATACAAAGACTAATTCCTTGCTCTCTTCATTTCAGTATTCACTTCTCCCTGCAACAGTGCCATTCTTGATCACGGAAAGTGGAGCCATTTTCTCCACAAAAGAATTTGATTATGAGAAAGATCCACATTGGTGAGAATGTATTTTATTCATGTGATTTATTAGCTTACAGTAGTCAGAGAAATGTTTTCCTACATAGTCACAGAACAATTCTTGTTTTGTTTTCTTATTTAACAGTTACTTTTTAAACGTAACAGTGACAGATCCAGATGGACTTAACTCAACTAGAACAGTGAATATAAATATAATTAACATCAATGATGAAAGGCCTTACTTTACCACGTGAGTGAAAATTTTCTGTTGCACTCAAAATGCAAATGTTTTCCCAGGTTTACTGCTTTGACATCAATGGAAGGGTGTAATATAAGGACAAATAAATATAACAACAAAATACTACTGAAAAAAATATTTTAATTTTGTTATGATTCCTGTTCTTATACTGGAAAGTTTTGTCCTAATTTCTCTCTTTTATTCTTATTTATATTCTTAATAGTTTAGAGTTTTCCAGGCTCTGCCTTCGTGTTAAGAACAGCCAAACAAGCTTCTTGTACTTGTTAACATTTAGAGAGGTTAAAGCTATGCAAAGACCTTTGGACAAGTTCAGACAAGGAGATTAATTTCAACCTGTGTGAACACAATCATGTAGAATTTACCTCTCATGCAGGTGTGCATTTCACCATAACGATGTTTATTCATGCAGAAATGTCTAGACATAAAAAGGTTTCCCTTTTGATCTCTCTTCCTCTTCTTCCCAGACACACTTGTAAACAACCCTGGTGATTTTTGAAGCATTGTTGTCTTTTACTGTGTCATAAGAAGGAACTTGTGTCATAACACACAAGTCAGAAATAGCTTTTGAAGACTAATAGAGTTTTAGTTGGAATCAGGAATATTGTTGAAAATTTGGAAAAATGGGAAAGAAAATGCATATGCCACAAGCAGGCTGCTTTGTGGTAGAAAGCAAGATATACTGTTGTTTCTGAAGCAGGAGCTTGACAATTATTGCAGTCAATTTCACTCTGTTGTTGGCATCTCTGTCACTTGCATGAGACACTGATGGTATTCAAGACACTCTCTTTATGTCTCCCGATTCTGAGACTTTACAAGGTCCCTGGTGAGAATATTTATGATGGCTGCTCTCCTGCCATCTCTGCAAAGGTGAAGACAGGATACACCTGGGGCCATGCCAAGAGGTTCCAGCCACTTGTTTGGAACAATCTGCTAGGTGTTTTGTGGTGCCAGAGCAATACATGGCTCCGGGGCCAAGGCCAGGGATCTGGACGTTCATGGGTAAAGGGCTGGAGAATCTCAAGAAACAGAATAATTAAATATCAGAAATAGGAATAGATTTTGTTGTTGTTGTTGCTACTTCTCTGATACTTGAATCTCATGTCTGCAATAAACAATCATCTTAGCAGCCTGCTCCATGTCACTGCAAGCAGGAGGAATCCTCTTCTCAGTGCCAGTGTCTGCACATTGTGTTCTAGACTGATTATTCCCTCCAAATGTTGCCATTTCTGTGTATTTATCCTTATGCCTGGAATGCCAAAGGAGCCTTTTAAATATTTATCTACTTGTTTGAATTAGTGAGAGCTGCAGTGACTTGAGCATCTGTAACACCGAAGTTTTAAGACTCTATTCTCACGTGGCACAAATACAGTCTGGCATTTGTTTGAATCTTCTCCCTTATAGATTGACACTACAGATCAAAAAGTGCAGCTCAGTTTGTAAAACACTTTAGATTAAATTATACTTCATGATCTGTCCTTAATATGCACGTGTATGGTGTCTTCCTTGCTAAAATGTGAGCTGCATGCTGGGGCTACATACTTTCTGACATTGTAATAATTAGTGCTGGGATGGGAACAGGGGAAACTTGATGAGTTACCAAATGTCCTTTATTTTATCCCCATCAAAGCTGTCAAGAACAGAGTTTCAAAGGGTCTTTTTAATTGTTCCCATAGTACATGCAAACACATCTGGTTTTGGTGTTCACAACACTCCATTGGCATTCAGCCTTTTGAAATTCTGGCTGTTCACGGAAAAATTGTGGAGTCAGGGAAAAAAGGGAGAAGACAAGAAAACAAATATATGTTCCCTTTGCAATTACATTGTAGTGTCTGAAAGGTTTGCTTGAACCATCCTGTAAAAAGCCATTGGCAGGTGGCAGACAGATGGACAACAGGACACAGCCCAGACTTGGCTGTGTAGAAAGTGGCCCCCAACTTCTCTCCAGTTGTACTGATACTTGGTCCTACGGAGATGTGCTCAATAATGTCCCAGTTCTTCCTGAAAGATCTAGTGGGGACAGGACAATGACCAGTGCAGGGTGCAGGAGGGTTGGTAGGGCTGTGAAAGCGGAGCTGTGGTGTGTTTGCTGTCCACAGAGAGGTTGCAGTTGTGGTTCCAGTGGACTTAGGGAGTTCCTACTTTGGACCACAACCAGTTAGAACTTTCCCTCTTGTATTCTTCAGGCATTTTGGGGTGACATTTTTGGTACAAGTGAAGGAGATCTGTTACTATTTAATTATGAGTGACTCTGGAAGCAACAGGAGAAGAAGAAAGGAAGAAATCAAATGCCAAGAGTGAGATAGAAACTTCATAAATACACTGGCACCACACCGTTCATAAACTGCCTGTTTGCTTCTGGCTGTAAGTTAGGTGTTTTTACTGGGAAAATCCTCTGTGATTTCTCTCCTGTATGCCTGCCTCTTTTCATCTGAGAGATCAGTTGACTATAGTGTGTGTCCTTAACCATTTTTAAAATTGCAAGTGGAGACCTGGATGTGTGGGATCTTCTGTTCTGTCTCTGTAATCCTCTGCTCCAATTGCTAAGTGCCCCATGATGTTATTTTGAGAGAACAATGAAGGGCTCATGCTTTCCTATACTGGGAACTCTAGACTAGTCAATTAGTTAAGTGGAGGCATAGGAAGTTTAAAATGTGCAAAAAGAATTTAGTCTTGAAACACACTTCTAATGTTTTTCTGAACACTCAAGCACCTTCAACTCCCTTTGAGTTCTAGAAGCAGAAGATGCCTGTGTGTTTCTGTGTGTTTCAGTAGTATAAATCAGCTTTCAGAAATTTCTTGCACAATTTTTGTGTCCTGGACCCTGCCTGTTTTTGCATGTGGTTCAAGTACCATAATTGCCTACCTGAGTACCCATGTGAATATGCAACTGAAACCACTGTAAACAATCCTACACAATTACCTGCCAGACTATATCCAAGCTATAAAACTCAATTCATGGGAAATTTGGGAGCTCTGGCATACCAAACACGAGCAGTAAAGAACCATTTTCTCTATGTGAAATGCATCAGACAGACAGATGTTGCTGAGAGTTTGAGGCACGTTCATCTGTTGGGGATCCATGGGAATTCTCCCTGCCTCCGCCTACTGCGGGGGCAATTCAGCTTTTCTGCAATACTGTTGTCCCCCAAAAGGCTCCAGTATTTTTTCCAAAATATGATTAACTACATTAAATTTATTCTAATTTTGTTTTTCTTTTGCAAAGTGAAGGAATTGAAGGAAGTGGCTTTATGAGCTGGCAGGCCCCTTCCATCTTCAGCTTCCATGATTCTGTGAAAGTCAAATTGTTTTTACTGTGAAAAAGTTGGAGGGGAAGAACACCTATTTGTGTGGCTGTGTCATGCTTTATGAACACATGCCAGTTCAGTTACTGCTACATGTCCAGCTGGCAGAATTGGTGACTGGGATATTTACCCTGACATGAAAATAGCCTTCTCTGAGCCCAGTTTGGTCATGGCTCTGCTCCTACAATTGGCTTCTCAGAGAAGTCTATATTCAGTTGCCCTTGTAAACACAGTGTGAGCTTTGTTGAATTTCATTTTATCTTGTAGAAAACAAAGAGTCTACAGAATTCCAGAGGAGCAAAGCCCAGGCACCATTGTTGCCAATATAACAGCTAAAGATCCTGATGATGAAGACTCTCCCAGTAGACTTTTCTACAGCATCCAGTCTTCTAACAGATATTTCTCCATAAATCCATGTAAGATGAACAAAACTGTGCCTTCTGGCATCTGAGAATACAAAAAAAAAAAAAAGAGTGGCTACTTTGGAGAAAATATTTTTGTCTTAGTTTTGAATTGACTTTGTTCTGTGGCTTCCCATACCAATTAGGAATCCTCAGTCCCTTGTTAGGGTTAAATTCTTTGGTCAGCTGACCAAGACTCTGTAACATATCTTGAAGAAAGTAGACAAAAGGTGACTTTTTGACAAATAGTGACTTGTGGCTGCAAGGTGATAGTCTCTTGGGTGGAAATAAGATTAGATTACTTCTTTTTAACCTCTGAGGGCTGCAGTGACCCTTCTGGGGCTCTTGAAACAGCTTCACATGTTTAGACCATAATGTCCTCTCTCCTGTCTAAAATCCTCCCTAACTCTAAGGTGCACAGCAGGTCTACTTCTCAGATTCATTGCTCCATTCATGACCCTCCTCAGGTAAGGTGGTTCTACCTCCTTCCTCCTCTCTGGGGTCCATATATCTGTTCCTCAGAGGTTTGTGCTCCGGGGCTGGCATTAAAAGCCTGCTTTGCTCCTTGTTTGCTATCACCGTAGAACTGCTTATCAGAGCTGTAAGAGGTACCACACTACACAGTGCTGTGGGGATCAGGGTGATCCTTAAATGCTTTGTATTCCCTATGCCCTTTGGCCATGTACTGTCACCCTCCCCCTCAATTATGCTCCAAAAGGCAGAGGATATATACACATTTGTGCTCTGGGAATAGTGCTGCGCTGTACCATAAAAAGCTTCTATTTTTGAACAGAGGCTAAGAGAAGTGAAAAAAATATTAAGTGAATGGCTTAGCAGAGCACTTGACACAGTCTGTCACAGCTAAGAGCAGCTCTGTTGATGTATGAGTGGATTTGGAGGTGCTGAAGGATGCTTGAATGATAACAGTAGAAAGTGAAGCAGACTTACTAGTTTAGAGAGCAAGGACAGCACCGGCATTAGCAGCTCATTGACCCTGATGCTCTGTGAATGCACTCAACTCTGACTTGCACTAGCAACTTGAGAGTAAGGGAAACCTAAGTGATGTAGAAACCCTCTGCTGCGGCCTCCTAAGGCCTGTTTTTGAGCAGTGGGTATGTAGCCATTAGTCTTAGCTAAAATGTTCAGAGTCATTCTGTAGCACTTTAAGAAAACAGCCAAACCAGATATGATTTGCACAGAGTAGAAGACTTTTTACTCTGTTTACCTCTACTGAGCTACCCTGTCCACTTGCGTGTACACCAGGACCATTTGTTACTTCCTTCCACGGTGAATGTCTAATTTCTGGATTCTTTCTGCCCAGCAACTGGAGTGCTGCAGGTGGCTGGGAGAATTGACCGTGATGCCCTTCCACTGCGGCTCCATCCCAGCATCTCACTGACAGTCCGGGTGGAGGACAGTCCCAGCAATGGTCATGCCAGTGAAATGGAGATCACAATCATCATTGATGATATCAATGACAACCCACCAGAATGCAATCCTTCTGCCTTCAGGTATTGAGGGTCTTATTGCCTTGGTGCTGCCTTGCTGCCCCAGACTAGTGTGCAGTCCAGGGCACATCAGCTGGGCTCCTCAGACCTACAGCTAGAGGTTCAAATGGACGTTTGTCATTAGTCTGCTGGTTGTCCATCACAACCTATGGGTCAGATTCTGGGTTGGTTCATCAATTATTGCCTGTTTAGATCTAGGATTTCACTTAGAAAATAAAGCAATATTTTGGCACGTAATATATGAAGAGTTCAAAACAAGAAATACAAGTTGCTCTAATGGGAAATGTGTTTGTTTTAAACAGGAAAGAAGCAAATGAAAATACACCTCCTGGGACATTCCTTGTTGATTTTAGAAATTACTGTAAAGATATTGATGTTGATCTGTCAAACAATCAATTTAATTTCACTGGACTATCTGGTTTTGGAAGCAATAACTTCGCTCTGGAGTCCACTGTGTCTGGAAGACTTGTGGTCAGTCATTTGTGGCTTTATGTTAGATTATTCCATTTCAGAAGTCAATTTATTAAATATTATAAGGAGTTTTAAAATTAATTCTCTGTACAAGAAAAAAAGAATTACTGTAATCCATTTCACAGTGGATATGATATTGAGAATGACTGTTTTGACTGGATGTGAACTACATACCCTTTGATTGGTTGCTTTCTAAGGATTCTACAGAATTTAGTGAACAGAGACTGTTTTCTTCACTTTTAAATAAATGTGATAGATAGATTGAAAAAAATACCCTTTTTAGGGAGTGTGAAGCACCAATTTTGATGTGGATAAATAGAGAAATCTGATGCCATTTCATACCCATTTACTCATGACAGACTGTGGAAGATCCTTGCTATTTAGCATGAAGAATTTAAATACTCGAGAAATCCCACACTCAGTAACTATTTCCCAGCTTCATTGGTCAGAATTGTAAAATCGCTTTGAGTGGCAAATTTTCCCAAAAGTGTGGTGGGGTTTGCACTTGTGTGATTTTGTATGTCAAAATATGTGTTCCTTGTGCTGATAGCTGCTGGCAAGCTTGCATTGGCCAGAAACCCCACCAGTTCCAGGACATGTGCAATGGTGGTTGTTTTGTTGCTTCAAAAAAGAACCGTGGGCAACTACAGAAAAAGGAAAACAACAAAAAAATTAACATTCTGTATAAAAGACAAGAGTACTACAGGAGCAGTAAAATGATTTTGTATGGCTTACTTTAATTCTGGATCTGAGGTATCCTTGTCAATAAGTACTGCCCTTAGCTGCTTCATCTGCCAACACAGAAAGCATTTTCCTTGCTACACAGGATGTGACCGTTGTCAGCCCTTTAATCATGGTGTTCATACAAAGTAACAGGCTGTCTGAAGTGACCTGTTCCTCCAGGAGTTTCCCTGTAGACTATGACGAATAGTGGATGCCTATGTGTTAGTTCTGCTGCCCCAAGGTTTATGAGGCTTCTGCAGCAACTTAGAGAGTTCAGGAAATCAGGATTTAAACCTCTGCAAGCCACCATTTAGTAACAACTTGGTTCCTGGATAAACACTTGTGACTGGACCTGATACCTTTAGCAAATGTCTGCAGGCATAACCTCGAGGAGTAACTACTTCTGTTTAGCAATTGCAAGTCCTTGTTGAGCCAACAATGGGCGGAGTAAATACCCAGCTCATTACACGTGCTTGGAATTAACCAGGTAAAAGGTCAAGACCTTATGAACCCAAGGATAAAACTTCCTACACTGGAGGGGAAGAAATTTTGTTGGCAGAAGAAAAGAATTTTGAATTTCCAAGAGACACCAGAGCATGAGCATGTAGAAAAAAGCCTAGAATTCAATCCTGTAATTGATTAATAGCTATATTATTCCTGTAGAATAATTCTCTATGTCCAAGGGGGAGATCACACTAACAGAATGCTGAACAAAGTAATTGCCATCCTGTGTACTGTGACTTCACATAAAGAAGTATAAATACAATTGTGTTTCTTTTAAATTTAGATGACTGGAACTATTGATTTAGAAAACCCAGCTACTCGAGGAATTGAAATTTATACTTTGACTGTCAGAGTGCAAGATACTGCCCATCCTAACTACTCAAGCAAGTATCCCTTTAACATTTTTTTTATAGTTTTCTGTGCTGTAACAGCATGGAGAGAGAATACCATATGTATTTTGAATATATGCATGAGAAAATTTCACAGCCATACTTAACTATGATTTAATCTTGTTATATTTCCAGATATCATCTACATTTACATCAGGATAAAGCCATTGAATGAATTTTTTCCAGTCTTCAGTAATTTATCTTATGTGTTTAATGTTTCAGAAATTACTAAAGGTACAGTAAGTAACACCTACATGATAGAAATAATATTGTCATGTTGGTAAGTACCTCTTCACTCTACATGAATTTTCTTATATTTGGATGAGGAAAACAGCTCAAAGTTCCAGTTCAACCAGGGTCTCACCATACAACCACCTACTACCCTTAAATAGACTAAACTGGCAAAAACTCCAGTGGTACAGATGGAAGCTGAGACACAGACAAATTCAGCAATTGCACAAGAAATCTGTGACAGTGCCAGGAAATGAACTTAGATGCCTTGTTTTAGACTGTCTTTCTGCTCTTTGCTAAATTAGCCTTTTGGAGGGACTGTGATGGTGCAAAGAAACGATTATAGACTGACACAGACAAGTGAGGACTCCCTTGGCCCAGCCATGGTGCAATTCTGTTGTGGTTCTCTACAGACTCTTCGTGTTTTGGTATTTACTGCTGGCAGCCAAGCCCATGCACAGGGGAGCCATAGCAAGGCATGGTGAACTAGTGCTTCTCACACCATTGCTTTACTTTTTCTTGGGTGAAAAACTCTAAACTAAATCTTTAGTTGAGTTACATCAAGATTTTGTTTGAACAAGTACTCTGTACCTCCTGTTCCTTGAAATGTTAATGAAATATGTATTTTCTGTCTCTCAGTTGGATCCAGCATTGGAAGAGTGCACGCCACAGACAAGGACTGGCCACCCACACTCATCACTTATTCCATTGTAGCTGGAGGAGGCACCAGGGATTACACAAATATCTTCTGGATCAGCCCAACCAAAGGAGATATGAGGATTTTAGCTAGATTAGACTATGAAACAACTCAGAAACACATTCTCATAGTACAGGCCTCAGACCAAGAGAAGTCTACAACAGCATCAGTGAGTAAATTCATTCTACTTCTCCCCCTTTATCTATTTTTTCTCTCTTCTTCCTGGCAAGAACAGTAAGATACTGGGCAAAGCACTTTGGTCTGTAAAAGGCAACTTGAACCCTGCAGAGAGTGTTTATTACTCTGATGAAAAAGATTCACTTAGTTCACTCAGTCTTGGTTTGTTTCTTACCAAGACAATTAAAGTAGTATTTTAATATTTTTAACTCTAAGGTTTTTGTTTCCCAGTCTTTATTACTATTATTATTATTTTATTATTTTATTATTTTATTTTATGTGGGCAGTAAAATTATTTTCTGTGCCATATACAATTTAAGTTTTTCTTCGTGGCTACATATATACCAGAAAATACAAAAACAGATAGGATCTTGAGACCAGGTAGCACAATCTGATTGTAGGCATGCTTAGTGACAAGCCCTTTTTGGAACCTGTGTAGTGTTCCTTTGCCCTCAAACATAGTTTTGATTTTGTCTGTGATGTTTTTTCACTACAAAGCATCCAAAGTAATGTGAGAATTGTGTTGCAGCCCATCAGAGTCATGTTTCCATGGGGTGGTACAGAGAAGATGTGCTACACATCTCGGGGATGGGAGGAGGGCTTGGGCAGTCTCTTGGGTTAGTGTCAGAGGGGCCAGCCCAGTACAGCTGTGTCCACATGGCCCACTGGAGTTGAACCCTTACACCTCCCTTCCCCTGATTGTGATCTATTTTTTCACCCTGATGGTGCTATCTGGCAGGAGCCAAGACCACACCAGACACCAGTGACAACACTTAACAGCAGGATTGTGCTCAGGTTTGTTGCCCAGACGTGTTTTATCCAGAAGAAAAAATACAGATGGCATACTCAGAAAGGTGTTTTATAGTCACTTCTTTCAAAGGATCCCAGTGTCCTTCACAGACAGACTCCTTTTTACTTCTTTTCACATTTTCTTCCTTGTGACTGCTTCACATTTGAGTTTTGCGCATCTGTTGTGGGTGACACAAGTACTAGGCCTGCTTTTTATTCCAGCCAATCACCACCCATAGAGATGCTAGGTGAGAGGCACCTAATCTCTTTATCATCTATAATATTTCAAGGTGATAATTAATGAAAATTCAGCATCATAAGCTTTTAACAATGACAAGTTTATCTATTGCCTGACTAGGAAAGAACTTTGGGAAGGGTAACCTTTTTGTCTCAGTCAGATAATCCCAGCTGACATTAAACACATCTGGTGCTACTTAGCATGCTCCCAGCCATGCAGAAGGCCATTACCAGCGTTTCTCTCTCCTTGGGAACAGTCTATAAGCCCTCTTCCATGGATCATGCTCTGAATGATTATTAAATACACTAGGAAGCCTAACTAATGACTGTGAAACAATCCGAGAGATTTGAAAGGGAGTTTAACCAAGATGTGGTACTATCATTATTTCTCATTCTAACTATGACACAATTCAGGTTATTCAAATTGTCAGACATGCCAGCTTGAAAACCCCAGTTTTGGAAGATGGTTCAGGTTAAGGAACCTGTTCTCAGAAGAGCATTGATCACAAGAAGAATTGAAGCACAAGCGACCACAGATGTTTTCTGGCAGGAACTACACTGGAAGTGGAGTTCAGTGCTCTTCAAATGCTGCTGATCAAAAGAGCAAAATGGGCAAAGCCAAACAGTTTCTAAAGTTAATAAAATTCTGACTCAGCACAGTGGAGCAGCTTCAGCTTGCTGTTGCTCTTTTCTTTCAGGTAACTGTGAATGTTTTGGAAGTAAACGATGAAGAACCAGTTTGTTCACCCAATTTCTATTCCTTTCAAATCCCAGTCAGCTTAGCTGTTGGGACCAATATTAATGGCTTCAGGATTGAATGTCAAGATCGTGATTCTGATCCCCGGTCTTTCCGTTACTTCATTAATGAAGGTACTGTGTCACAGTGTGCTAGCTGGGAACAGGGGGAAAATTAGTGAATGCTGATGGTTCACTTGGATTTGTAAACAAAAATCTATCACAGTTTATGTGCTATTTCTCATGGTCAGCTAGTTGTGACCCACAAATCCTGCACATCATTACTTTGCTGCTTATCAAAAGAAATGTCTCTCCACAAGTTGGCTACTGGTGTTAGCACCTAGAACTAGTCCCTTGCAAGACTGGATTGCCTACCATACCAATTATTTGGCAATTAATTGCATCTCTGACACAAACTTTGGAAGAATGAGCTGGAATGATATGCAGTGTCAAATTTCCCTTCCAATGACAACTGAGTAAATTGTGAGAAATGATGGAGAGTTCTTGTAACTCTGCATATCTCATATCTAGATGCTGGTACAGTTAAAAACAACTGCTCAAACCTGCATGTCCTAGATCTATGCTGTATCATTAAATTTCCCTTTTAAGAACCCTTATTTAAACCTAGAGTTACATCCAGTCTGAGAACTCCAATGGTATGGGATGACACTTGGCTTCATAAAAAAAGGGAACACACTCTCTTGGGCCCATTCCTTTTTTTGTTGCTAAGGTGACTGCTGTGAAGGGGAGAGCAAGTTGTCCAGGTGCCAGTGAAAAACCATGAGCATCAAAAGAGGGAATCTCTGTCCTATTGCAGCCCCTCAATGCCAGAGACAGAGCTCTGCAGCAGTGCTATTGACACATGAACCCCTACAACGTCTGTGTCTGTGTTAGTCAATCAGGGTCTGCCCACAGATCCAGTTCTGGCAGTACAAAGGTGAGCTGTGCCATGCACTTGGCCTCTGAACCACAGATAGCCCATGGCTTGTTTTGTACTGTACAATAGACATCACCTTCAAGGTCACACCAACTCTGGAGCTCTATGGGGTAACAAGAACAAAACCAAAGCACATTTGGTGCCTTTTCCTGGCTCTGATCTCCTGTATGTGTGGTCTGTCCAAACCCTATCGGCTGGGGCTGTTCTACCTGCAGCCTGGCCCATGAGCAGCTTTCCAGCTATATGAACAGAAAGCAAGGGGGGAGAAGCCAGCATCTCTGAACTCTCCTCCCTGCCCCATGGTGCTGACAAAGCCCTAGAGGCAATTAATGGTTAATGTCCCTGAGTCATTAGCTCTCTTCTGGGACACCTCTTCAAAGACTGCATGGCAGAAAAGCCATGGAGAGGGGCTGGAGTGACACTCCAGGGACAGCTCAGTAGCAGAATGAGCCCTGACACAGTGTAGCTGGGTGTTGTTGGGTGCTCCCCAGGCTATAAGGACAGGTCGTTCCAATGTCCTCTTTATGGCTCTGGAGTGTTTCCACAGCCTCCTCTCAGCTGTGTCCCTATAGAGGATCTTATTCTATGTTGTAATGCTTATATGACTGTATTGTTTTAAATTGTTTCATATGGTATCAGAAAGATTAAGGAGCCATTCTTGTAACTGACATTTCACCACATCTCACCGCTTTTCCCACACATTTACCTTACGGTGGGATTAAAGTACATTTTTTGGCATGTTGGTGTTACTTTTTTGCAGGCAATGAAAACAATCATTTCACCTTTTCACCACGTGCTGGCTCCAATGTGTCTCAACTGATTCTTGCATCACAGTTTGACTATGAGAGCGGGCTTGATACAAGCTGGATTTACAGTCTGCGTGTCTACATAACAGATGACAATTTACTATCTGTCAGGGACAAAACTACACACTTAATTAAAACTGGAGTGGTAACTTTAAGCATCAGAGTTATCCCAAACCCAACTACTCCCATTACCACGACGGTGAGTTCACTGAAATTTATGTCCAGTTTTGCATTTCCTTTAGGAACTAATCTCCACAGGAGTGAAGAAAAGGGGGTATGTGTATACAAAAGGAAATCAAAAAACTAGAGTGGGTCCAGTCCTGGGAAGTGCTGAGCCCTGTGCTCTTGTGATGAAGCCAAAGGTGCTTGATGCGCTCAGTGCCATGAAGCATTAGTCCCAGGCACAGAGTTGTAACATGTGGTTTGTATTTCAGTTTCTAAAACAAAAAGGGCAAGTGGCCAAAGGACTGGGCATTCTGCCATTACCATGCAACTGGAAAGTTAAAGATTTTGGCAGCTTTATTAATAAGGAAAGAGCAGGGATTAACCTTTGCCTGGAACCTTAAAATTACCTCATGCATTTTGCACTACTTCTTTTTTTATTCATAGCTATTCGCTCCCCCAGCTGCCTTGCACTTCTGTGCACTTCTTTAGCAGCGGAACATATTAATCTGTGTCTACCAAAGTTGAAACAGACAACAGGAACAAGAAGAAATCCTCATCACTTGGAAGGGTCTCTTTTCCATCCCTGAGGTCACCATCATGTAAAGTTTGAACCAGCCTGTCAGGAACTGAAGCTGTTGTGCACAGCCTCATAGTGTCACTGAGGTTTCAGCAGGTTTCACACAACAAATTCAGAGGAGTGGGATGCATCTTTCCTGAGCTCCCTGCCTACATGGTGGTCCATAGCTGAGTTGGGGAAGCCTGCACAGGCCTTGGCAGCCTGGGTGGGATCTGATCAGGCACAGCCTGTGGAGCTGTGGGACTGTGTCCCAGCAATACAGCTCACTCCTCTTCACAGCCATCCCAGGCAAGCTCTGGTTTACCAGTTTAATTTTGGAGCTTGTTTCTATCAGGATGGTGCAGGATGTGAGGAGACCTTGCTTTTGTCTTGTCTGCAGAAGCAATACAGCCTGATGGTATGGACCACTCTGTCCCCATCCTTGTGCTGATCATCTCCTTCATCCCTTGCTGCACCATCTTCCATCATCCAGAGTCCATCCGTTCCCTACCTGCCTGCAGATGGCATTACTCTTTCCCCTCTTGCATGCAGAAATGAAAATATGAGTATACAAGGTGAAAGAGCTCTTCACTGTAAAATGATCTGGGTCTTCTAGAGGCTACTGAGCCAGAACCAAATTATCCTGGAAACAGCACATGCAAGTCTGGATACTTTGCTATGAAAATGCTTAGATCCAAATTTGCAGACTGATTAATAACCCTGTTATTATCTAATGCTCTGTTGGGAAGGAATAAATGGTTTTCTCACAGCCTTCTACTCCCTCTACTTGAAGTGGGAATGAAAAGCTAAGCTGAATAAACTTATTCTGTATTTCTTTCCCATGCTTTACCACAAATACAAACAGTCTCAATCACATACCACAGCATTAAATCTGCCTCCCCAGAGATATCAGCTTTCCACTCTCAGTCTATTTTCCAGAAGAGCACGTCCATTACAGCAAGTTCTCCCAGCGCTACTACGTATTCAGTGCAGGAACTTGATGAATCTGATACTGGAAGGCTGGTAGTGTAGAAAACAAGCCCTGTCACAAAAAGTCACTTGTGACTTCAGTCCAAGTGAGGATAGAGTGGTGGTGAGATTATTTGAGATTATCTGAGAGTTTCTCTAAGGACTGGATGTATCTTTTATTGACAAGGGTAAACAGGTTGTTTTAAAATTACTGTGGAAAAGATACCCTACTAAATTTCATACCCATTGTGATTACAAATGTCTCACAGAAAATTAAATAAAACTTCAGTATATGATCAAATCTAATAGTACCACTCTGGGTAATGAACCAGGTAGAGCAAATGAGTCAGTTCTGAAATGTGTGAGGATAGTTTCATGATGGGACCTTAATGAATGTGTTGCTAGCACCAAGTGACATGCCAGCTCAGAGATGTGTCTCCTGACACTCAGGAAGATGTGGGAGATTGCAACTGCTCAGGAAGTGTGGTTTTCCCTTCTGGAACAAGTCACAGGGTAAAAAAAAAGGAGTTTGATTTCTTTTTATGCAATAACCCAGTTCCTTAGGGTTCAACTTTTCTTACAAAGGAGGCTGAATGATGACTATAGTGAAGATGACCTACTTCCAGTGTTACCTTAGGTAACAAGAAACCATTATCTCAGTAATGGCAGTATTCCCTGAACTTGCTCACCCTCCAACAGTGTGCTTACAGCCTCTCAGGCAACCTGTGGCTTTTAAGCTCCACCGGGACATGCTTGCTTTAATATAAGGTATTGAAACATGATATGGAACCTCCTTTTTGCATTGCGAGAGGGCTCAATTTCACCTGCCTTTGCTCCAGGAGCTCAGTGGTCCACCTCAGCCACCTGAGCTGCCTTGACAGTGAGCAGGCAGCTACTTGGGATGAATCATTGCCTCCAGCAGACACTATTTCCCTCTGCCCATCACCTGCAGAGCCCTGGGGCAAGCCTGGGCCAGGTGCTTCAGTGCAGAAGTTCAACCAGGTGAAAGGTGCCGTTGGTGACAGTAACCTTCCAAGTATTCAGCCTTAAGGAACTTCTCCTGTGTTCTTTTAAAAGCCTGGCTTCACTGTTGTGACACAAAGGGAGAACCTCTACTCTGCATCAGCGTGGTACGTGCCGTTCGTCCTCACTCTGGGCAGTTTGCTGCTCCTCGGACTGCTGGGCTTCCTGGGCTTCCTGCTGCTGACCTGGGCCCGCTCCCGCTGCCCTCCAGCAGGGAAAGCACGCGGCGCACCTCTGTGAGTCCTCCCAAATATCATGCTGGGGAAGCCCCCAGCAGCACCTGGCAATGACAGAGATAGCTCAGGCCTGGCAGCCATAATGAAATCTATACTTTAAATCTTTTATAGCGGTGTGCCCGTCACTGTAGTAAATGCTGTTACTGGCTACAGAGATATTTAGTGATACGAAATAAAGGAAAAATGTCCATGGCATTTTTTCTGTGGGTTTAGTAACGTTGGCATTAGCTGAAGGTAGCAGTGGAATTAGCAGTTATGACCTCTAAAGGCAGCGATGCTCGTGAGGCTCAGTCAGAGCCTGTGCCAGACTGTGCTGCCCACAGCAAATATAAACACTTTTGTCTTGTATTTGGCCCCCATTCCAAGGAAGTTCCCATCTGGGTAGTTACTGGATGAAGTTTCCTCCCCCTCAGCTACAGATCCCAGAGTCCTTTGAAAATCTTGCTGCTCATGGCAAATTTGTTGTTCTGGCCAAACTTGTGCAGATTTCCTGGAGTTTTACCCAAGCCAATTGCAAGGCTCTGGCCCATAAAGCTCTGCCGTACCTCTAAAAGCTTGTGTTTGGCAAAAGCTACGGAAGCACCTGGGCCTGGGCTCTGGTTCACTGTGGGAAGTGCAGAGATCCCTGCTGGCTGCTGTCTCAGTGAGCTGGAGCCAGGCTGCCTCTAAATTGACTTTTTACTTCACAAAACAAAGATAAGCAGCCCTTTAAATTGACGGGGATTAAAAAAAAAATGGATTTCTTTAAGTATTCTCTGGATTTGGACATAAACTTAGAAGTTACAGGAAATGTAAAGAGGTAATATATGATCATGATTTTAATTCAAATGGTGTGTACAAGGCCTTTAGCAACCTGTGATAAAAATGACAAATGAATCTAAGCTATTGTTATTATTTATTAATAGGGAAAATGATTCATTGCAAGCCAGACTCTCCCATTAAAAAGCAATTTCTGTATTTTCAAAAATATTTACTGCCTTTCAAATATTTTAAAACATATTATCTGAGCAGATCAGATCCAAAAAGTTGACCTTCCTCCAAGGATGAAACAAGATGACAATATCTGAAAATATATTTTTCCAGATTAAATAAGTCCGTTGTGCTATCATCAATAAGACTTGATTATTTTAATGTCATCTTTTCTTGAAGAGGTGTTGGAGCAGTGCTCAAGGCTGCTTTCCTGTTTGAGAGTAGCATTAAATGATGTAGGCCTTCTGTGAAGGCAAAACCAGATATCAAACAAATCAGGCAAACCTCAGAACTCAAGAAACACATCCTTCTGCCAAATGAGAGAGAACAAAGCATGACACTTTTATGTCAGAAAAAGTATGACATTTTTTAACTACACTCTTCATCTTTTTTTCATTGCAGGATAAACATTCGAGGTATGTACCTCTTTTCTATATTTCAATGCTTCATAACAAGACCTTGTTTATGATACAGTGTAAGATTTGTAAACTGATTTTTAAACAAATTAATTTGACCCAGTACAAGGGTATTGAGATTAGATAAGCCTGGCCAATTATAAGAGGCCTGACTAAATGATTTCATGGCCCTTTTAGGGTTCAAATCTATTAACTATGAGATAAAAACCAAATTCAGAGTAGCCTGGTATTCTGGCATGGATGCTAAAGGATGACTGAATTTTTCAGATGCAATTCATATGCTATCTGTTAAAAAATAATCCTACCCATCTGTAGCACCTTCAAGAGTCCTCTCTACTCTAATTCCCTGTTCTCTGATCATTTAATTTGATCACTTGACACCACTACTTCATATACCTGACTATTTATTTTAAAGTATTGGTACTTTTAAAGGGTTTTGTACAACTTAGCAGGGTCATAAGCTGCACATGAAAATGCAGGCTTTTTTAAGCAGTCTTATTCTTTTTATCCCATTAGTTCTCTGCTAGCAAGCATTGCTCATATGAGCTCAGTAGCACCGTGTTTTAACTCCTTCTCCTCAGTCAGTATCTCCCAGCCTGCAAAAGCCACAGCACTAACAAACCCCACAAAATTAGCTGTTCTCTTGGTTGCCCAGCTTGAGACATTTCAGCATTGGCTGGTTTCCAAAAAAATGAGTGCTTAGTGCTTTCTGTAAAACTGGTTCCCAAGTACTGGGCAGCAAAGGCCAGACAGAACAGGTTTCCCATCACTGCTCAAGCTGAGACCCATCTGCAGCACTTCAGAGTATTGAACACCTGGCTGCAAAGCCCATTGGTGGCCAGGCACACAGTTCTCAGCAAACTGGCAAAGAGTGAGCAAGAAGAAATCACAGCAGCTAGTTGGGTATCATCCATAAATCCGTGCTGTCAAGATGCCCGTGGCACTGCTGCTGTATTTGTTTGCATGTGGAATGAGTTAATAGTGTGGTATATTCACACACAACCAAACTGCTTTCAATCTGAATTCTACTTGACTGGAACTGCAGCACTTTCCTATTTTGTTTTCAACTGGATGTTTGAAAGCTTTGGAAGTACAGACGTACATGGAAAACAATAATCTACATTTATAGTTCAGGTATCCCCAAAAGTGAATTTTATATATGTTCATATTATTTAATAAGGGAAATTCATTTAATAAACCATTGTTATTCATTACTGAAGAAATAAGACTTTTCAAGGCTAGACTTTTGATTAGTCACTGACAATTGTGGATTCTCACTCTAAAATACTATGAAGGAGCTCGCTTTTCAAATGCTTTTCAGAACTGGAAAAGAAATCAGGCTCATTGGAGATGTCTCAGAAGTTGAGTAGCAAGAACATCTATTTGTTTGAGGAAATCTTGGCTTTAGTTTCTATAGTCACGCTCAGAAAAGCATGATTCTTTACAGTGTGTGTTTTTCTTTCTGTAGAAAAGAAGAAACCTAAGAAAGAAGTGGTTGTGGTAAGTACTGCCAGCCTCAAACCAAAATCCTGTTCTGCCAGCCCCATCATGCAAACGATCATAGGACTCTTTCTACTAAAGGTGTCTTGTTTTCCAGAGAGAATATAAAAATGATAGGCAAGGGAAAAAGGATTGTCCTCAAGTGCAAAACATTTCAGTGTCCCAGCTGGCCTCTGTGTTGAAGGCAACACCGGGTGTGAAGGGTGCTCACCTGCACTGGGGCCCCTTCGCTTCCAAGCACCAAAATTATGTACTTGGGAGGCCAGAAAGGCTGTGCCCACAGCAATGACAAGGAGACTCACTGCAGCCACAGAGGTGGGATGACAAGTGCCCCAGCTTCACTCGTGGCAGTGGTGTGCTGCTGAGACACCACTGTCCTGTGCAGCTGACCCTGACCCATCCGAGTGCAACCAGTAAGGTACACAAGTGTACCCAAGCTGTAAAGAGCCTGGCCTTCATAAGCTGTTTGCAGCAAAACGCCATAGCTCTTTCCATTGTTGTAGTTTCTTTGCTCCTAGACCTTGAAGCTCCTTTCTTTTCATAGACATAACAGCATAAAGGCTGTAATGCTCTTGGGCACATGGTGTGATTCTTGGAGTGGTCCCCTGAAGAGCCAGGTGGTGTACTTCAATGATCCTTGTGGGTCCCTCCCAACTCAGGATATTCTATGAATCTATGCAAGGCACTTTCATCAGTGAACTCTCTCTCCCCAAGTTCTTTGGAGAGGGGATTCCCAAGCCTCCTTTATGTGGAGGAGACCATCTTGTGGTTACCCAGGTGAAGGCATTTAGGGTGTCAGACCTTATCAATTCTCCTTTGAACATTCCATGGCAAAACCTTACACCACAAATGGCTCTTCTTGCCAGTTTAGATTAAACCTAGCCTAAAGGAATGCAGTATACACCTCCATCCATGCAGATCACTGTTTCCAAGTTACTGCTCCTTCTTCTTATTTAACTAATTCACAGGATTAATTTCATACTTTGTGTCTCTTCACAGACGATGACAAAGCTAAACACTGTCTTTGATGGAGAAGCCAGAGACCCAGGTAATAAAAAGCAATTAACAGAGAATATGAATATTTGGCTGGAAACAAACTGGATTAGTTGATTTAAATATGGTTCGATATTGACTTTTCATGTTTCAGGTTTGCTGTTTCCAAGGAGAATGGGAGTTTTATCTCACAGATAGTGAATAACAAGAGTGCCCCAGTAGCATTTTTAATGGTACAATGTACTTTTGGCCCTTAAAAGCATACGTTCAATGGCCAGATTATGCACTACTCCTCTGCTAAACTTAAATATATGGATATGGTACAGGAAGGTGGGAGGGGAGGAGGAACTTGTTGCAAGCTTGCTGCTCTGATGCTTTCATGGCTACATGGTTTCACCCTTTCCGTGTCTGGGAAATGCCCAGGACATTAAAGTAGCTGCAAAAGTACTGACTTTTTCTCTTAAACCTCTCCCTACATGCAGGGTGTGTGAGTGAGTTACTTGGTCCTTCACAAACCTCCTCCCTCACAGCAGCAGTGCATTGCTGCTGTTTGTCTAAGGCTCAAGCATCTCTTGTCGGGGAGGAAAGGGAAGACCATTTGCTTTTAGATACATTTGTGGTGGCTTCAGCTACCAAGTGTTGTCACCAGGCTCCAGCTGTGCTAAATCTGAGCATATCTGATTAACTAGCTGGAAAAAGAGAAAATAAAGCAAAAGCTACAAACCCCAGGATGATCTGGGAGGCGTGTTCTTATTCCCTTCTCCAGGTGACAGCCACTGTGCTCTGCAGCCAGGCTCATTACAGAAAAAGTGTGGGTTTTAATAAGGTTTGATCTGACTTACCTCATTCCCCTAAAACACAGCCCCTGCCTGAGCCCCTCACTGTGATGCTTGGCCTGGAATTAGGATGCCCAGCCTGTGCCCAAGGGAGGAGGGCCCCAGCGTGGAGATGGAGGGCTGATAAAATGTGACAATCTAAATAGGTCTTTAACAAATAGATCTGAAAATAGGTCTGAAACTATAGGTCTAGAAATTATCCAGAAGAAGGCAGGCTTGTTTCAAGGCTTGGATTCATCTGGCTATTTTCCACTCAAATGCCTGTACCTTGTGTTTCCTATTAGCTGGCTGGGAGCTGTTGGATGCCTTGAGCTAATGGGAAACACTAGGCATGGACACTTCAGTAGAATTTGGGCAAACAAACGGGGCCCTACTGTGCAATTAAACACATCCACAAGGCTGCTCAAGGCCAGTTTGATCCAGGTCCAAGCCCACCTGCTATTTATAAAGAGATCTGGAAGGATGGGCTTCAAAGTCCCTGATTTTTCCCCTATGTAACTTCATTTGTAATGTATTAAACATGGATAGCCTCTAGATTGCTGTAAGAGCGGCTTTCCAGTTTTCTTGCATGACAGCTGGTGGCTCCCTTTCTCAGCAAACTCAACCACATTGGACTTAGGGATATCTGAGCCCATCCAAACTGCACTCCAGAGCCATAGCATTTCTGTCAATCGTGACAAACATTAAGCTGTAACACAGCTTTGTGGTGTCAGCAGGGAAATGTGTGCTCCCCACTCCTCCCCTCTCTTCTCCACAGTCCATCCCAAACCCTAGAGGATCAAGTGTTGCTGATTTGGAAATGAGATTTAAGAATTCCCAGGACATCATCTGTTGAGTATGATTAAGTGGGATGGTCAAAAGCTTTTCGTGATCTGGGCTGCTTTAACGAGCCTGCCTTGTAAGCAGTCAGAAAAAAATAACAGGTAGAGTGATCCAGTTTCATCTTTAATTGCTCAAATTGTGTTAATATGTCAGAAACCATTAATTCTGATACAAACTAACACGTAGCAACACATAACACCATTTCTTTCCAGGCCTTAATGGCCTTTTGTTTGTCTCCTATTATTAATGTTTAATTACAAGTAGTGCTACTATAGCTCCTGATTCTCTGTTTAGCAAGACACAGAGATTTAGACTATGAGGCAATCACACTGGAGACGTGGCAATTTTTGAACCTATCTCTAGGTGGCAAATGAACTGAAAGAGAAGGTATTTGCTTTTAACATACAAGTAGAAATTACCCATAAAATATAAATATAGACACCTTTCCAATAAGGAAATGTAGCCGTGTGTACTAAACAATCCACATTTAACAATATTTTATATACATGAGGAAAGAATGTACTTGTAGAAACTGAAAACACACACTACTTCACTCTATTAATGACAATGTGCACAGCAAGCCTTGAAGAAAGCAAATGGAGAAGGAACATGTGTAGCCAAACCTCATGGGAGAGCCCAGATCTCCAAATCTTATGTCAATCTAGATGAGCTGACATGGTCTGGAAGATGTTTGTAGCACATTGTGCTAATAATGAGGTTTTGCTACCTCTGGTAGGCAATTCTACTTGACAAAATAGGAAGAGACATTTGCAATGGCCTTGCTCAGTGTGGCCAAGGACAGTTTTGGGATATTTAGCCCCTACAACTAACAGCTGTGGATGTGCTTGTTACACTACCCATCTTAATCCATGCTAATTGTGACTTGCATAGTGGTACAGAATGATAAGAAGGTGCTTTTTCTTTTTTTGGAATTGGGATGTTTGAATACTCCTATTCCCCAAACTGCAGAGCCAGTTCTTATAGTGGCAGAGCAGCAGCTCCTCTGAGCTGCCTACCTGACACCCAGGTCCCCATGTCCTCTTACAAAAATGAGACTTTCCCTCTCAGGGCCACCTCCTCAGCTGAGCTGATTTTCCAAGTGCTTCACATCACTCATTTCAACCCCATGCTGAGAAGTGTCATGTCTTAATCTGCTAAAGCAGAAATTATTTTAATCAGTTGTCTTTTTGTTCTTGCAAGTGACTGGCAGAATGTACGAATTCAATACACGGTCGGGGGCCCGGAGGTGGAAGAAGAGCAACGAGCCCCTTCAGCCAGCGCTGCTTGGTCAAGTAATGTCCAATGCCACAGAAAATACTGGCCAAGGGGCAGACAGAGCAGAGACAGCAAGCAAAAAAGAGCCTTCAGAGAAGAGGAAAGAGCTGACTGCAACAACAAAACCAGCTGCCAAGCCCTCAGCAGGGCAGTCAGAAACACCAGGCCATGGTGGGCTGAGATCACAAAAGTAGAAAGAAGAGTCTGAGTGCAGGGACTTATCCTCACCAGCCCCTCAAGGCAGGAACTGACCTCCTATCCCCAAATGAACCCGGCATTGCCATTAAGCCACAATGCATGAGGCTCCAAGGCACCTTCTAAATGACCCCTGATCTGCACAGCCAAAGAATCAGATGTGATTTTTCTCTCTTTATATCTCAGCTGCAAAACATAAAGTGGCCATTGGTGCGTATAACTGAACCCAAAGGCAGGATGAAGCTGGAGCTACCTTTGGCAGGTGCATGTAAGAGTGAGAGAGAAGGGAAGGACATGGAAGTGGGAGAAGAGGAAACAAAACCAGTCACATTCACTGCCCACTGCCCCCTACAGACACTGGCAGTTTCCTCCTGGAAGAGCTCTGCACCCCCAACCGACACAGCCACATCCTCTGACTGCCTTTAGGAATGCAGCATACACACAGATGTGCTTCCTCACCAGTGAATGGGGTCTCTTGTCCCTGCTGAGCAGCAGAATGGGTGAAAAGCACATCAGGGTAGAAACATGTGCTGGTGAAAGCTAAAAATATTTTCTTTTCATTCAGTATTTTATTTCAGCCCTTCCTTGCCCTCCCATCTTGCTGTAGAAAAGACTGTGGCTTGAAAGCAGTTCTGGAGGGGAGAAAACTCACAGCTTCTTATGGTGTCTCAGGCTGTCATGTCAACGCTTTCAGCTTATTTATCTTTTGTAACACTAGCAACACTAGCAGCATTCAATATCTTCACCTTTGGTATTTCCTCTGGCATATGCAATGCTTTACAGAATCAAGAGGAACACACTCAAAAGAATAATGACAGTAAACACATAGGGTAAAATAATCTTTTCTAAGTGTGGGCATGTATAATGTAAGTACTGTCTAAGAACCTGATATAAAATAAGCAAACCCTACAAGATTTCAGAAAATTATTTTAATCTGAAGAAAAATAATTATAAATGATGACTTAATGCTCCATGTCTTGGCATCTTTTCTTTCCTGATTCCAAAATGGTTTTTTGGCAACAAGGGGACGGTATCAGGTGACAAAAGAAAATCCCAGTTTAAGTTGGGCAGGGACAGTCAATGAAGATTTTATTCAGTCTGTCAGATACACTGGCTTTTTTCATACAACAAAGGACCTGAATGGAGAGGTCCATGGTAATCTCCCCAAGGTTCCTACACTTCACAAAACCACCCATCATAGTGCTGTGACTCTTTGCTGGGCTCCAAAGGAGTGGTTTGCCTCTGCAACAACTTCCTTTACAAACACCAACCATCTTCAGTCAAGTGCTGGTTCATTACACAATCAGAAACCCAGTGTGTAATGAACATCACAATGACAGAGATAGGAAGGAGGGATTTATACTCTCTGAGAATGTTATCAGTTTATTGTGTCCATGGCTGTTGTCATAGTGTTGTTTGACCCTCCAGCACCAACAGTGCCAGCCACACATTCAGTGCTCCAACCCACTATTGTTTGCATTTATTTGCTCTAAATATGATACATTCAATTTCTATGCAGGTGGCTTTCCAGTGACACAGAGAAACTCTGCAGTAACTGGTAGTACTGCTGGGAGTCTGGTCTTCCTAACACTCTGTCACCAAGCTACCCATAGGCATACATGGTGCCTCCAAATAGTAAATTGTGTTACCTGAAGAAGTTAACTGCATTATTTTCATGACAGGAAGACACACAAACTTTTGTATTTACTTTCCTGGGTATTTCTCTAGGGCAGCTGCTCTGCTTCCTCAATTACTTTCCTTCTACTTTAGTGATTAAGAGATAAACACCTTTTTAAGGGGAGGCAGAGACAGGCAGCAGCTTCAGCCAGGAAGTCTGCAAAGCAGCAGATGAATACGTGTTTTTCTTTACTACTGCAGAAACTTATTTCCTTCCTTCTCAGGAAAAAAAAAAATCCCAACAGCAGCATGACATGGTATTACAGCATGCTCTGAACACCCATGTATTCAAACACATTGTCATGGCCCACACTGCTGGTGCTGTAGTCTCCCACAGCTGGCCATCAGCTGGGTGAAAACCAACTACTCTTGTAGTGATGCTCACATATTCTAATGTCACTATGGACCTAAGAGATGCCAGATTTAAGAGCTGACACTGCCCAGAATGCCTGCACCTGGTTGAGGTGTGTTTAGCTGATATACTCAGAGTCTGGGGAAACAGGTTTAGGCAAAGTAAAGAATCCTGTGAGTCCCATACAACTTGCTGCATGGGGAAACCAGTGTACTGACCAGAAAGTGCAGCTGCACCATTCCTTACGCTGTTGCTTCAATGTGTGCAATGCTGATCTCCAGCTTCAACTCATTTTTAATCCTGATCTTCACTGCAAGAGCTTGTTTTGGACAGGATTATTTTCCTTGCTTGTCATCCACAAAAGCAAGGAATAGCTAGGCTTTATACAAATAATAGCTTTATGCAAAAGTGGCACCATTTTCCAATTTGCTGCCCCTACTACTGTTTACGCTCCTCCCTGTGAAGGAACCAAGAAAGAATTTAGGTCTAATTGAGCTAATGCACAGCCATTCGTTTCACTGGCCTGTCTTTGGTAAGGCAAAATCAAAGATGACAGAACTGACTGACCCAGAAGTACATTTGTGACTTATTGTATCAAACAATATGTGAAAAGATACTTTGAATATATGCAAAAGGAACATATATTTTTTCGTAAAATAGAAATTACAATTTGCTGTACAGTATAGCTTTAAATGTTAGAAACCTCTCCTAATTGTCAAACCACGTTTTGTGCTATTATTCATTCAGAAGTGTCGTTGAGAGCACAGATTCAGTGTCCAAAACTGCCACTAGATGGACTGAAAGCAAAGATTGAGTGCAGCTCTACACAACAAAAGTATTTGATAATTGGAACAATTAGCTAAGACCGTGAGGCCTTTCCATCATTTGAACCCTTCATAATTCAAGAGTGGCTGCTGTGTGCTGTAGAGGGTCAGACTAGATGATGGGAAGGGCCTCTTTAGTCTGCACCGTTAGTCTCTGTGCACACAGATATAAGGCGTGAACTTTGTTACCATATATTTTAGAGTGATGACACTGATAAGCTTAGACTAGAATAGGAAGAAAGGCACCAGGTGGTTCAAGCAGAGTGGCTGGGGGCAACAGTTCCTGACCTACAGCTGCCTATTACACGTTACGCATTGATTTTATTCGAAGTCCACAAAAATCAGTGTGAGTTCTGCCACAGCTTTTGATTGCTGTGCCTCCACCTATCACACATCTCTGAAGTGCTTCAAGACCTGTGGATTAACAACGCTCTGAAAGTATCAAGAGTGATTAGGAAAAAGTGCAGGTCATTTTTCCTGACTGGGTTAATTCCCTCAGCAGTTTACGTGTGACCATGTTACTGAGGTTTTTGTGCTATTCTCCAGAATGAGTGTACTTCTAATGCATAAATGCTCTGCTTTCCTGCTGGTGTTTTAAATAGCACTTGCAATAAACATCAGAAGTCTCGGCTTCTGGCAATGTAAGTTCACTTTTATCAAGGAATGTAAAAGTGCTGATACTGTATTTGTGGTCTCAAAGAGACCTACATGTGAGAACAACCTCAGCTGCAGAGATGGAGAATGTCTCTCCGGGAGGCTGCCACCTCGTGACTGCTCACTAGGAGCAGGAGATGGTGCTTGGGATCCCCTGAGAGAAGGAGTGTCAGACAAGGGAAACGACACTCCTCTTCCTGAGCAAAGAATCTGGCTGCTAGGTTATTTTATGAGACCCAGATTGCAACACCATAATGGAATTAGCATTTTAACAACAAGTAGCCCCAACTACGTATTGCACATAGCTTGACTGATTAGTTGTCTGACACCCCCAGCCACAAGAGGCCCTTCACAAGGCTCCAGCTGAAAAGCTGAACACAGGCACTGCACCCACTGGGCTCCATCCACACATGCCTTGCCTGAGCTAGTCACTGCAAGTTCCCTGTGTTGTCACTGGGGGGAAGGAGACACTTTGGGGGTGACATATTAAAAACAAGATGTCTAGAATAGATCAGATGAACTGTGCCCTAAAAGCAGATCTTTCTAGATGGCTAGATCAGATATCCATGCCTATGCAGTAAACACACAGGTAAATCAGCTGAGTCTCAGCCAAGGTTGTTCAGGTGAGGGCAGGTCTGTGCTGCAGCACCAGTGCCCAGGGAAGCTGAAAAGCAGGAGAAAGCTGAACACAGAGGTCAGCCAGATTCTGCTGCTGCCTGCTCAGATCCCACAAGGGGATGGGGCACCACCCATTCTTAATTAGTGCTCCAAGATCTGCAGGATGCTTTCTGTGACCTGATTTAGAGTAATTCTGCATCTGGAAGCATGTTCTGAGACGAGCTTCAAAGCAGCCCAGGTGAAAATCATGGGCCTAGCCAGGAGATCGAAGAAGTCAAATACAAGCTTCAGCAAGTTTCTGCAGTGAGCTCTGTGTCATTGAAAGACACACATAAAAACAGAATAGATAAATAGATCTTACTCTGAATGGTATTCAAGGATGATACTGCTCTGCAGTTCTCTGGTACCACACTCCAGCTGCTACAGGTCAATAGACACCCTGAAATTTGATTTTGAGATGAGGTCCATGCTTAACTTCCAAGGCTTGAAAATAGCAGTTGGTGAATGACACAGGCAAGGCACGGCTTGGTCTGGCCATGCAGTTGTGCTTCATTTTCAGTTCCTTCCAGTGGATACCAGCTGGGGCTGTGCAGACAGGAGCAGCAGTGCTGTGTTTGCATGGGGCACACCTGGATTAGCCCCACCTGACACAGCACAGCCTGCCCGGCCCAAGTGTCTGCACCAGGCTCAGCCTATGGTGCCCTGCCTGCTGGCCAGCCAGGACAGCTGACTGATTCCAGAGGAGCTTTGCATATCCCATGCACATGAAACTCACGCAGGGAGGGTTTGCAGGCTGATTCCTATCTGTGTAGGCAGCAGGGCCCACACATTTAGCACAGCTGTGGGCATGGCTCCCTATGAGGTCCAGGTGGGCTGCCAGTACAAAAACAAGGAGAGGGTCCGGTGGAGAGCAACAAAGGTAATTAAGGTGTTTAACTGGAGCATCGCTCTTAAGAAGAGAGACTGGGAGAACTGGGCCTGTTTAGCCTAGAGAAGACTGAGAGGGGATCTCATCAATACTGTAAGTATCTCAAAGGCAGGTGTCAAGAGGATGGTGCCAGACTCTTTTCAATGGTGCTCAGTGATAGGACAAGGAGCAACAGCCATAAACTAAAACACAAGAAGTTCCACTTCAACATGAAGAACATCTTTACACTGAGGGTGGGAGAGCACTGGAACAGGATGCCCGGAACAGGGAGGTCATAGATTGTCACTCCCTGGAGACATTACAAACCCACCTGGTTACATTCCTGTGAGTGACCCTTCCTAGGCAAGGAGTTGGACTGAAGAGAGAATGTTAGAGAACGCTGTGATTCTCTAACAGGGGCACACCTGGCCACACTGACCCCGTCTGGAACAGAAGCCCCAGCACCCCCTTTGCTGGCCTGGTCCCAGCAATCTCCAGCCATCTCTCCTCTGCTGCAGTTACTGAAAGCAGTGGCAGAGAAAGGCTCTGTGCCATCCGGCCAGCGACCATTCAGCTGAAACTCTCACGGGGCCCTCCGGCCAAGAGGGATGCAGGGGATGCCCCACTCGTGCTGCCGGCGCAGTGCCGGCTCCCGCAGCCCATGCCGGGGCTCCCCCTGCCCGGGATGGGCACAGCTTTGCCGGGCAACACCGACCCCCTGCGCCCGGCCGGGGAGCGGCGGCGCCGGGCAGGGGATGCTCCGCTCGGGTACCCAGGGTCGGCGGGCGCAGCGCCGCGGGAGAGGGGGCCAAGGCAGAAATAAAAGTAAATTTGAGAAAAACGAGGAAAAAGAGCCGGGCCGTAAGGCACCAAGCAGCGCAGGCGTATCCGGGAAGGGATGATCCCCTAATAGGATTAAACTACTGCAGAGCACACTGGGTCACTTCAGGAACGATCAAATGACCTATTTTTCTGTTTGCTTTGAGCTGTGAGCTTCGTCACACTGAAATGAAGCTGTTCCTTGCTGTTTATCTGAGCCACAGGACGGATGCTCCTGTACTTCATCAGCTACTCTTTTATATCCATGCAGACTGTGTGCAACTAGCAGGCAGGGAAAGATCCTCCAGCAGTTCTCTGCACAGCCATGGATGCCAAAACAATAAGGAACCATATTCAATCCATTTTCACACTGAATTTCTAAATGCTCCTCCCTGCAGTATCCAGCCTGATCACATCTTCCCTCTTCATGCAAGAAGTATAACCACACTGACACCTACAGAGGAGGCTGAGCTTTCCCTATTAACTATCAGCACCAGGGCTAGCTGTCTAATGTACTCACCCTGAACCATCCTTACAGATGTGAAAGCATGCAGCCTGCAGCAGAAGCACCTACAAGATCAGAAATCCCAAAAATTCCAGGGGGAAAAAACAGTTTAGAAAAGCAACAGCATTCACAGAGATCAAAATTGACACCAGTTTCTGCCAGTGACCTTCTGTCAGAAGGTATTTTCTGTTCCCTATACCAAGATACAGCAGCATTTATGTGCTATCAAAGATTAAAAGGTGAGGACTGAAATCCAGATATGAACCTCACCTATACAGCTATTACACAGCTCTGAAAGTGTCTGAAGAAGTTAGGCACCTTGGTCTGTCAAATCATCACCCCAAAAGTCAGAGCACGTCTTCTGAACCTGCTCAGAGAGACCAGAGTCCCACTAGTGATATATAAACTTCACTGAGGAATTTTCCCCATTACTTTGCCTATGCCAGGTTGTGTTTTGGCATCCTACCAACCCCACTGGCTTTGGAGGAGATGAGAGGGAAGAGGGAAGTGAGTAGAGCACTGGTGCAACTCTCCCTGTCTGCACAGGGTGGTGAGTCTCCATGGGACAGCTGACAGCTAACCAGCTTTAGTGCACCCTCTCAGACCAGTGGAGCTGCAGCTGACACCCTATACCCTTTTGTCCCCTCTCCCCATCAGTGTTGCTCTTGCAGTGAGGGAGCCAGCTCAGATGATCAACAAAAAACTAAAGTAACAGACATTTCAGGACAGTATTTCAGTGTTGTTCTGACAGGTAAGTCAGGACAAAGACAGATGCTCCCAGGGGTTTCCACAAGCACAGCCAGTGTTGAATCAATACCATGTTCTTACATGCTCCTGAAGAGATCCTGTCCCATCACTGAACCAGAAGCTTTTTCCCAGAGTTAAAAGAGCATGAACTTACCCACTTAAGAAAATAAAGCAGCAGCCAGCCCCAGGGTGCCTCCAGCCAGAACTTGGCTGTAATCACTCTGCTGGCTCTTCTTGCATGAAAGATTCACTGTCCTTTCAGCTTATTTAGCTGTAGGTCACAACATGTGCTTGCAACTAAATGGTAGCCCAAGGGATTAATCCTGAAGGGACTGATCCTTCGCAGTCCTGCCCATTTTGGGGCACTAGCACAGGTGCGTGGCCAGTAAAATTGTCACTTCAGCCTGAAAGCCTATTGCACTCGCTGTAAATCCATACAAGGAACATCCAACTCATGAAAGAATAGGTTCGTTGTCTCTTGAAGAAGAAAGGAGAGATTTTCCAAGTTTCCGGCAGTTTTGCTGTTTCCATCAAGAAAAGGTTGAAAGCTCTGAAGTACCCACATTGGCCACATGTTAAACCAGACAATCAGTAAAGTTCAAAATTAAATTACTTTCTTGATTAAGAGCTTTCAGGGCCTCTGGACAAGATGGGAATACAGGCCCTTTGGCTTTTTTTCTTTAGTAAAGCATTTCTCAAATTCATTTCTTGGTCCAGCTTCATCCTAAAGATGCTCTTCATGGAGCTGAGTGTAAAAAGCCTCCTGTGCCTGCCAGTCCTTTCTCATTACTTTTGATGCACAGTCTCTGTGGAAACTAAAGCTAAAAATAATCACCCTCATCTCCTCTACTGGCACACACTATTTTATTCTTTAACTGTAACTGCCTGATCTACCTGCATTTGTGATCTTCTGGGAAGAGACCTTACCCATACCATGCCCGTTTCTGCATGAGTGCTCTCCAGGGGCACTGCGGGTGTTGTGCCTGGGGTCATTGCTGGTACACTGCCATAAAGATGCCTCATATGCTACAATCACTACTGGGAACCTCCAATAACCCCAAGTTCAACTCTGACTGCTGCAGCTTGAAGGACTGTTTTCTCCTTTGGACCCATGATTAGAATACTGTGCCCTTTTCTCTCATCTTCTGACCAGAGACATTTTGTTTACTGGCCAGCTCAAAGTGAAGTGTCCAGTTGAATTGCAGGCGGTTTCCATGGTGTAAATGAGATATGTTCGAGGAGCACCAGAAACACACCATGTCAGTAAGGAGTCCAAAGCCAACAGAGGCCCCTTATAGAATAGGAAGGCTCCTGAGATGCAATATGCCAAAAAGCCCTTGTGTAAAGTAGTTCAAAATCAATCTGAAGGCATCACATCCTCTTGCTGTGTGCAGATGAGGCTGTTGCATGGCACTATAAAAAGAACTTTTTTTTTATTAGATAGCTAGAATCTGTCCTTTATAGTTTGCCCAGTCTTTTATGTTTTTTTTGCTGGACAACAAGTTCTATGTCAAAGACCTTGACAAGCCACTAATGCCATCCAAACTTTGCCACCTGAAAATCTGAGCAATATAAGAAAATCAACAAAACCCCCTGTAATCTTCCAGGCTACAGACACTCCTCTGTGGAAGAAAGGGTGTGTCATTTCATCTTATAGTACCAGGCATGATATAGAATAAATGTTCTCTAGCTACTGCAGAGTGATTACAAAATGAAACTCAGGGATACAATTCCTATATTACTGCGACTGTTGAGGGAGCAGCTAAAATATTTTGTGCTGATAGAGCCAGAGTAAAAGCAGAGAATAATTGCTTTGATCTGGAAACTCTTTCAAAAGAAAATACTACAAAACTTGGTAAGAAATACAGTCTAGTGGCTCATAAAGGTAATAGTGAAATACAGCATTTTTAATTCAGAAAAAGGGAAAGAAAAGCCACAGAAGCATAAAGCACCAGAATCCAGCAGAAGAATTAGCATGCACAGTGCAGCCATTCACCCTAGAGCAAAGGAGAGCTCCAAGGGAACCTGATCATATTAAATGTGAAGCTAAAATTAGATGCTTGCAAAAGCAGATCGAGATGCAAAAATTAAAAATAGGTGCTGTATCTGCAGAAAGTGGTGGAGAATTACATTTGAAGTCATGAGAGGAAGATGATTGAGGCAATATGCATGAATGAGAAAATAAAAAGGAGTGGAAACAGCAGCATTTATAACAACAGATAGATTACCATCCCAAGGCAAGGGGGTGCAGCACATAAAAGTACTGCTGCTTTACACAACAAGAAATGACCCAGGGGATTTGGGACTGATAGTTGCTGATCTTAGGCCACAGAAAGCAAGCACAACTGTGGACTTGAGTGTGGACTGCTTCAAACTTGGAATTAAACAGAAACAGGTTAATTGATTAAAGTTTGTGCTTACTCAGAACAAAGTATCCATATACAGCCTCCTGAATGACTGCATTAAGTCAAAGTGCTGCACAAGACACATAAGAAGAAATGCAGCTGGCAGCAATAACAAAGTCACCAGCCAAGAAAAGACAAAGCATGTTTTATGAATAGATGAGAAGTTGCTCAATTGTTGACAGGATGTAATAGCAAGTACGAACTGCCCGTTGCTGATGGGGCACAGGTACCTGCAAGCAGCAGGTATAATCTCCTGGCAGCAACAGCAATCAATCAGATTCCTCGAACCTGATGGATTATGAGAACCAGCTGTCCAAATACACCCCCACTGTTTGCAAGAAATGCTGAGGTAGCAGAAGGAGAGGGAACCTGCTTGGACAGCTGGAAGAATACTCTGAAATCTTATGGAGTACTGTGGGTCTGGTCCAGGAGGCAAAAAAAAAACAAAAAAAAACAAAAAAAAAACCACCACAAAACAAAAGAGAAAACCCCAACAAAACTAGGAAGAGTTCTTTTGTTGGCCAAGCAGAATTCTCAGTGAAACCTTAATTGAAAGCACGATTAGCAGAGAATACGATCTGGTAGAGGCAGATTGCCTTAAGGAAAGAATGAAAGAAAAATGTGGTCAGGGTTGGCACAGATTTCTCTAGCCCCTAGAGTGCCTACCCTGAAACAGAGGGCAAAACCCTTGACTGTGCACATGTGGGCACAAATTGTAAGGATGGCATGACAGCTCTATAGTGCTGCCTTCCTGATTCAAGATGAGGAATGATATATCAAGGGAAGAAGAGTGCTACCAACTGCAGGCAAGTTTTCAGAAATTGCAACTGAAAACTAAAAAGACCTTGTAAACCCACAAGTCTAGAGTGTTAATTTCTTTTTCCCTGCTCTAAATACCTAGTGCCGGCAGGAGGGGTGTTTATAAAGGCACACCTGGATTCACTTGACATGCCAGAAGAAAAGAATTTCACATTTGAGTCAAGCTCTAAAATGCAACTCAATAAGTGTTGCTAGTATATGTGGAATTGATCTTAAACTTAAAGGAAAGTGCCTCATATTGAAGATGTGAGGATGCACTCCTGTAGAATTCTTTTGACTAATTCAATTATTCAGGTTAATGTTTAAAGGTGAGTAAGCAGCAAAACATGACCTCTGACTTAGTGACAACTTTAGGCTATATAGCAAATATTTTAGGAATGAACACATACTAAATACTGCCACAAGAATAAAAGTAGATGATCCAGGATGATTCTTGGCATTGTCACAGAGCCCTGACCCTCAGATCACTGGTCACAGCACTCTGAACTGCAAAGTACTTGCTTCCTTAAACACCTTGCTAGTGCTGATGGATTTTATTCTTCAGCGAGGAGCTCTGTATTGCTATCCCCTACTGACCCATCTGCTTTATTTTCTTTCACCACCCACCATACAGGCCTTTCTACCCAACATGGGTTTCTGACCAAAATCCCTCTCTCTAGCTTCACACCAGGTATCCAGGTATCACACATTACTTCACTTGCTAGAGCTGTGTAACTGTAGCCTACTACCAGAATAGTTGCTGCAGTACAAGAGGATTTTTATGAACTTGCTCCACTGATGTCTGCAAGAAAGATTACTGCCAGCTGAGGATTGCTTACCTGTAGAGAGCTGGCAGATTTCCAGGCCCTTTGTTCCCTCAGTACAGAGGGATCAAGCATACTGCATCTCCTGATAGCAATGGTGACTCTTCTGCAGTCAAGATAAAGCTGGTAAATCAGTCTTTTTTTTTTTCCCCCTCTCCCTTCTCATGAGTAAATAAGATACTGAGTGTTTCGGTGTTGCCAGCATGAACATGATGCCGATTCAAAGGCAAAGGCTGCTCAGCCCTTTGTGTGAGTTCAGGGTTAGTGAGAGCAGCTGCTTGTTCCTGCTGCATGATGCTTTCCATTTCATCTCAGCTGCAGGACTCTCGCAGCCATCAAAGCCAGCAGCACTCTGCACCAATCCCTCCCCCCTACAATGGCAAACAAGTCCTATTCCAGGGAGCCACAAGTGGCCATGAGGCTAACTATTCCTTGCTATGGACTACACATCACACTTATCTTGGCCTGTTGACACCTCTGCATTTAGTTGTTCAGGACAGATGTGTGCAGCCTGAACTTCTACAAAACCTAATCATGTATTTCTGGACCTCTTTTACCAGCTGCAGTCCTTCCTGCCATATTCTGTCTCCCTGTCTTCTGAAGGAAAGCACTCTGGGAAAGGGATACACTTATTCCTTTTACAAAAGGTGTAAGGGAAAGCTCCATCCCTAAGGGAAAGATGTCTTTCTAAGTACACATTACATCTGTGACAGCTATCAGATCAGCCATAGGTAATAAAAGAACTGTAATAAAAGAATTCACTTCAAGGAGGAATGAGGATTCAAAGTTTATAGTATTTGGAACAATAAAGTGATGCAAAATGTCAGAAAGGGCACCTCAAAAAACAGTGTTGGCAGGGATACTTGAGAGGCAGAACATGTAACAACAGAACACTTCAAAATAACACCTTGTATTTCTAATCCTGTCTAACTCAGTACTTTAAATATCATTAAAAGCCTTGCATTCTCTCTTACTAACACCAAAGCATTTTAATTGCTTTATGTGCAGCCTTTCCACAAGAGTCACACCACAGTTACAGTTCAGTGCAATTCTGCTGGGTAGGCCTGCTAGTAGAGATGAAGGAAAAAGATCACATTCAACTTCTATCATCCCTACTTCCAGAGAAGCTTTAAGACCCAGTTCAGACCACCAAAGTGACAGAAGTCTATCTAGCTATCTAATTCACTTTCTAATGGTTAAAGAAAGGTGAAGAACATGGATAGTTATAAGTAACAAAGGCACCCACTTCGGGCTGACAAAAACAAGTGTTGGGCAGCACAGCAGCCATACTCTGCAGGAGTGACAGATAGTTCTCTCTCCAAAACCCAAGGCATCAGCATAAATCCCCCTTCTGTAGCACAGATACCTCATTCAGCTGGTAAGCCAGGTCCCAGAAGCTACAAAGCCAACATATTTGCATCACTTACAGCAGTAAGGACCCAAGGCACATTTTTTCAGCAGTCATAGCACCTTTATTATATTCTTTGAACTATAAATTTACTATCAGAAAGGCAGTAGCTCTGGCCCACTGAACAATTAGGATTTGTGCTTTATGCACATTATGTCTGTTTTCATCACAGACAGTTTAGACAAATCAAAACAGCTTGTGAGCTGCTTGTTTATTAGATGAGTCAAAATATTTGTTCGGGGCAATCCACAGGGAATCAGATATCTTAAGCAAGAAGTCCACACAAGACCCAAATATCAATTCCAATGAATGAGCTGAACAACATCAATGATTAATCATATTCAGACATCTCCAATTATGTTCTTCCACACACAAGCACTGTTCATGTACCTCAAAAGGAAAACACAGAAATCCAGGCACTAGCAGTTAGAATATATTGACTTTGATTTCTACAGTATTTATAAGAGTTTGGGCCAATTTCTATTTTTCCTCCCCATCTCTGCCTCAAGTGTTTAAGTCATCCATTGCACACATATACAAACTCTCAGCTTATAGTTTCACTATAAACTCATTCAAAAAAATCTTGTTCAGAGATTGTCCCAAGCCAGTAAATAGTAGCAGCATATTAAACACTGAAGTAATGTTCTTCCTGGCAGGCCTGTCAACAGATTTGACACAGTGATCTGAATGGGGTACCTGGAAATCTATGTCATGGCTGCAATTTTGACAGAGCTATGAGTGCTACTCAGGTGAATTTTGGAAGTATCAGGAACAAACCAAACTGCATTTTCATTGCATTTACTTTTATTTCTTCAGACAAGGCTTGTCAGAACTCAAGATGGTGCAGTAATAACCCAGATACACTTGCTTCTCACCCACCCCTCCTATAAAGCCATATGAGAACCCGAAAGTGCCAGCATCCAGATAAGTTCATCATTTTGCTCTTCAAAAACTGTAATAAAGAGTTGCACAACTTCAAAAGGCATAATATATTCCAAGATAATTAAACGCTTCAATTGGAGTCTGCAAGACCTTGTGTCAAGCCATCATGCAAAAACAGAAGTCTGTATAAAGTATTATCAGTTATTATTGAAATAAATCCTAATGAATCCATGCTCTTGCCAGGGAGGTGTAAAAGTGGAAGCACTTTAAAATACCAACTTGTTTTTATGCTCCTCTTTCAGCTGGACTGTTGGAAATTCTGTGCCATTGGTTGTGCAACTTGGTGTCCTTGTATACAAGCCAAACATTTCCTCCCCATAAAGCCACATTAAGCAAGCCGAACACCTGTAGAGTGGAGGAAAAAAAATTAAAATATTGAATTTGTTGTATTTGGCTGTTTTGTCTTTAAAAAAAAGAAAGGAAAATGACATAATATGCCTTGCAAACCAGAAATGTCCACCATCTTTGACACCCTTTTGACTTGGACAAGACATTTCCACACTCTTTGGAGTATTACAAACTACTTTAACTGACTTTGGAGGTCAGATAGTCAACTTACTCTCCTTTGCACAGAACTAGACAGATTCTTTTCAGTCCCTCTGCACCTACACATATGCACTCCCAGAACACCTGACAAATTATTACTTGGAAAATGAATAACAGCCAGAGTTTTGAAGAGCAGGATTTGCTAGGAAGTTCATACAGTAAGCTTAATTCACATTAATCCTGCAGCATTCCTTTCTCTGAACTGGAGCTTTATATCATTGTACTAAAAGGAACCTTGATCTGATGTGTACAGATTCTCACAGTGGATTTAAAAGCTAAGTTTGGGACCAAAAGATAGAGCAGGAATCACAGTGTTTCTTCCTTACTTGTATTAGTCAACAAACCACTTGGGTGGCTCACTAACATATTTTAAGGTGCTCTTGCCTACAGGCATAAATAAAGGGACTCAAACATGTCTGGAAATGCTGCATCTAACAGCTCTAGAGGTACAAGGTACAGCTTGCAAGTTGTTTCTCAATTTCTTAAAGGAAACAAGTTTTTTTCTAAAGAAAACATCTGCTTGGTGTTTTACCACATTATTAATGGGCCTGAATGACTAATAACCCATAAAGCAATTTTAACATAAAGTAACACATGCAATTGGTAGAACAGGACTCTCAGGTGCCATTCATTACTTTCCAACACATGTATTGCACCCATATGGTGAAAGGCATACATACCACAGACACGTTCAGAATTCCCATGTGGGTCACAGAAACAAAGTGACAAGTTGTTCCTGGTGCTTTGCAAGATTCGATTTCTGGAATAATACTGGCCCCCGTGGACACTTTGATGTCAGCAAGGGCCTTTGCCCAGACCAAAGTGCTGACCAGCCACAGAAAGGCTGTCAAGACACTGATAGACAAGTCCTACACAAGAGAAGTATTCATTAATAGGTAAAAAAACCATGCAGAAATATATATAAAATAGCAAGGCAGGGACAGAGTATCAATTATATCCAAGATAACTGCAGTGTTAATGATCAAGAAAATTTAGTCATTAATGTTGTAATTGCAACACAGTGTTGATAATCAGGTACCAAACTTTGTGCCTTTTTCATCTATCAAACATAATCAATCTTATCCTTCAGTATTTAAGGTGACTAAAATTCACAAAGTTTTGTACACAGGGAGAATTCTCAGATTTACAGAGGAGTTTCCACCTATGGAACAACTGTATATTCCAATACATGATACAAAAGTAAAGTTGTGGTGAAGACACTTCACCTGAGAAGGTAAAAGCTCATTCCACTCTGCTTCAATAACTGCCCAAGGTATGATGCCATGGATGTCCAAGAGCTTTGAGTCCCCTTTGCTGCTTGAGTGCTGTAACAACCAGTCTGAGATACTTGTGTTCCCTCTCTGTTTAACTTTTAGAACTACCAAATATTCACAAGTAATTCTTGCATTAGCAATTTCTCAACTCTTTGCGGTTTCAAAGTCAAAGCATTAAAATACCTCGGTGTTACTTACAGTTAAGGGAAACTTGCTGTTTTCCTGATACACGTGGTTATATCCAATATATACCACCAGAGCAGCAATGCAGTAAAGGAACACCAAGGCTGCAAGTGCAACAAAGAACTGTGCAGAAGACGAGAAGTTTCCCATGAGATGTACGTCAGTCCAAGTACCAGCACAGCCTTTTGGGTCTGGTGCACTAAATTCAGCAGTATTCAACCTGCAAAGATTACATCCTTCGTGTAGTTAGAGTTTGTTTTACAGTAGAAACTTCATACAGTCATGTTTCACAATAACAGTGCTTCAGTGTTCTGGTTGTGCAAGTTCACTCTAAAAGATTTGTATTTGTATAATGTACCAGTTATACAACAGATATTTGCCAAGCTATCTGAAGCTTGTTATCTGTCCTGCATTGATATTTCCAGTAGTACCTTCCGGAGAAGAACCTTAATCTTATTTATCTGAATAAAGAAACCCCAGTTTGGAAGCAGACTTGGCAACATTATTTTAGACTGGCAGTTAAACAAGAGGATCAGGACTTAAAAGGCACAGAGTTCCATTATAGCTACCAGAAAATACAAGCACAGAAGTTGAATAAAACTTGTGTGAGTAGTAATGACCAGCACAGAATCCTTTCAGATCCCCACTCTTCCCTCCAAATGCTGTAGTAATGCTAGGGTCTGTGGCCAAGTCCTACACTTCTATAGTAGTTTTTACTAGTTGGCTTCTAGTTGAATCAATTTATTGAACACACATGAAACATCAACCCTGTGCTTGTAGTTGTGCAGCAGAAAGAGCAAAGAGGAAACCTTCCTCCTCCTGCTCCAGGAAAGGAGTTTGTCTCTACAAGAGCACTGCAACAACACTAAAGTATTTAGTTTTTCTTTGCCCAACACCCTCAGCAAGATAATGCTGGAATAAACTGACAAGTATTTTCCATTGAGTCTTTGAACAAAAGTAGGATAGGAGCATATCCAAAATAATCTTACGTGGGCCTTCAAATAAGTTAAAAATTTATTAAGGACTAGGCAGTTAATTTTAACTGTATTGCTTTACTTACTAATTGCTTTCTGTAGCATCCATGCACTGCTAGACTACAGCTTAAGGTAGAGTGACACAAAGCAGTAATACAGCCTATTGCCATTTCTACATACTTCTTTCTATAGAGCACCAACAGCTGCAGCACTTTGAACAACTACAGTTTAATATTTACTTATTGCTCCTACAGAGCAAGCCAGAAATTTCACATCTTCATTCAGATATACACAGTAAGTATATAAGGAGACAGATGGGGGAAAAGGGAATAATAAATACTCAATGAGTGACAACTGAAGAGCTAATGCTCACCTGAATGGATAAGCAAAAGCAGCTGTAACTGTTTTGTTTACCACACCTTCGCAGGAAACTAGAAGGGTAATTTCACCTTGAAAGCCTCCACATGTGGCAAAAGCAAAAATGGCAAAGACCTACAGGAATTGATACAAAGACATTAGTGTGCATCACTAAAGCTCAAAGGAATCAAACAACACTCAACTGAAACAGCTAAAGATGACAAGAAGTATAGATAAAGTTAAAGCTAAAATATTAAGTGATGTCAAGGAGAAAATGCTGCATTTCCATGACCCAAAAACATGAGCAACACTTCTAACAAAAGCTTATTTGAAAACACTTTGTTTATTTTCAATTGTACAGAAAAAGCATTTTAAAAAAACCTCCAAACCCAGACAAAAAACCTAACAGCCAGCACAGTATTTCTTGCAGTCGATAAGAGAAATACTTTTACAAGTCTCAGACACCCACAACAGTAAGTCAGAGTAACCAGAAGATACAAACCCAGAGTATCACATCAACTTGACTGTAAGTAGCCCTTATTTTCAACTTTGTTCACTAGCCACACGCTAAACCCCTGATCACCAGACAAGGTACTGTAATTAACACTTCGAGCTGGTGTTTCAGCAGCACTGGTTCTACCCTGACAAGCAGAGGGCTTGGCTGAGCAGCAGCCTCCTGTTAGACACCCACCAGCAGCACCCAGAGACAGGGAGCTGGCAGCCCATTAGCTCCCACCACTTCAGCTCTACCCAACTCAAGTACAGGAGCAAAGCCAGACCTGAGGAAGGAGAGGAAACACCTCACTTACCCACTCAAGGACCTTCACAAAGCCCAGAGGCTCCAGGAGCACACTGAAGTCCATGCTCAAGCCAACCATCCTGGGAGAGACCAGCAAGAACCAGGACCAACACTTGCCCACTGCTGTAGCCTCACCTGCTCCTCTTTATAGGGCACCCCATGCCCCTGCCACGCCTCCTCACCTGGCAATGGAGACAAGCCCACCCACAGATCCCCCAGCTGGAGCTCTTCAGCCCCAGACCTTTCCTGTGGGCTGGGGAAACGGTGCAGTGACTGTCACAAAGGGGAACAGCAACGGGCCATTTTGTGCAGTGAGGAAGCAGTGACTTCTTCCCCATCCTCATCCCCTTCCCCGTCACACTTTGGACAATCACTTGTGCCATACCCTGAGCTTGGTGATTTGATAGCAAACAAGGCAGATGCACTTGACAATTCATGTGTTTGCTGACATCTCATCAACTACCTTTGGTTTTTTAATTTGTGATGCACTTTAATCGTGACTGTGCTTTGTTGCTGATTTGTTAATCATCAATAAAAGTGAAGAGCTAAAACTCATGCTGAGGAAGGGTTGTGAGAGAGGCTGCCTTCTGCTCTCCTCCCTGGCCAGACAGCTGGGCTAGCCAAGGTGGCCATGGGCACAGCACTCACTGCTGCAGCTTCCTGGTTCTGCTCCAAGGTCTTCTAGAAGCTTCTTCAGGGGTTGGTGGGGAATTCCAGGGAACCCTCTGAGGAACATCAGAGTGTCTGGTGATGCCCTAAGGAAGGGGTGGCTAAGGAAAGCCATGGCAGCTTCGAGTAGAATCTACTTGATCTGACAGCTTATAGGAAGGTCTGTGAGCAGATCCTGGCCAAAGGGTGCTGGCGGGGACCCAAAGGGTGAGGCAGCTGCCAAGGAGATGCCCATGGAAGAGCTGGCTTGGTGTGCAGCTCCTGGGTATAGTCAGTGAGAAAGGGGCCAGCAGCCTCCATGGAGCAGCAGATGTGTCTCAGGCACGGTGTGCTGGGTCAGCTCTCCCTGGTGCAGCACAGCCTTGGCTCATACGACACTGCTGAGGACCTGGTGCAGTCCTCCAGGCCGGGGCTGACAAACTCAGGTGTTTTATGGACCTGTTGCTGACAGGGCTGGGGAGATTGGGGTCAACCTTGACTGAGTTGGCTCTGTGGCAGATGTTACTACTGTAAAGAAGTCTTGGGAGGCCAGCCAAAAGTGGGAATACATGAGGAAGCTTCCAGGTTGGGGACTATGTGTGAGAGCAGTAGCAGAGTGTCAGTGTTTCAGCTGCCCTGAGGCTGCACTGCTGCAAAATATTGGCAAGGGGATCTGATATTTTCACACAGTTCAAGGAGGATTTTTGACCCTGGCTTTCTGTACTATGGCCTAAAGAGGTGCTGAAATCTGCCTGCTGCTACGAGATCCTGGAGGAAGTCCAACTTACAGCTGTGGAAATGATGGCCCTTTCCTTTCTTTCACTGCTTTGTTATATAGTACACGAATCTCACAAAAAGTCACCCATGATCCAGAGAAGCAGTGCTGAGGGTTCAAGCCACCTTAGTTAGCTTAGCTGTCTGGACAACCAGTGCCTATAAGGAGTAAAATAGGAATATAAAAACAGGGACAGATCAAGATAAAATGTCTATTTGCTCATCTTCTCCACATCCTCCATGCCAAAGAAAACCTGTTCCATATATAAGTGGCATGTAAAGTCTTAGTTCAGCCTAACCCTAACCCTGCCCTCCCATCCAATATACCTCTGTAATTTTTTCTGTCCTTCTTCTTCCTCATATTCTACTTAAAGCCTACAAGCAATGTATCTCCCTAAAAATATATATAGACCCTTGTTTGATTACTCTCCTTTCCCACTTTTCAGTTAATTAAAACCATTTCATTATTTAAAGCATTCTTCAAAAGTGCTGTCAGTCCTGATTTACATGTTTTTTGTTCATCAAGCCTTTTCAGATGTCCAGTATAGATGTACTCTGAACTACATACAGTGTTCTACCTGTGGGTTCACTAATTCGAAATTGGAAAACACTCTCTTTTTCACTCCATATTACTTATCTCTCTGCTAAGGTTAAAAGTATTTTGAACCATTTTTGCTAGTGGATTGCATTCCAAGGTGGTACCAAACATTTCAAATTTAGGAAGTCCTTCCAAAGGCCTTATTTCATTACCTGAAATAAATTCTGCATCAAATCTCTGCAAGGAAGAGTTGAAGCAGGAAGACTGTATACTGTCTAGGAGCAGCAAAAAATCCTACTACAGAAAAAGAGTGTTATTTTGATTGGAAAATCAGCTAGGCTTAGAGGAAAACTGACAGAAGTATAAAAAATACAGAACAAATGTGAGAAAGGAGAAGTTGATAATAATATAAATTAGAAGAGAGCCTATTGCAGAAAAGTGATAAGAAAACAAGTGGACCTCAGGGCCAATATATGGTCTACAGGCTTGCAGACAACAGCGATGCATTTTCGAAACACAGGAGGATGAGAAGAGCTTATACCAAAGTGAACAGACAGAAATGATGGAATCAACGGGGGGAAAAAAAAAAACCAACAAAAAACCACCAAAAAAAACAGAGAGAGAACAAACAAGACAGGAACAGCCGGTGTTATGCTCTGTATATGGGAAAAGGCAGGACAGTATTAATATGCTAATCATGTAATAAATCCTTTCCACTCCAGCAGATCTCAAGGGAGTGCAGAGTCACATCTGCTAAAGCTTCTCTATCAGTTGTCAATACCCAGCAACCCCAGTTTGGACAAGGCTGATAAAGGGGCTCTCTTAATACAGACAGTGATTGCCAGTCATCTATGAAACACCGGTCGAGATCCAGATGTCTGAATGCTATTCAATATAGGTCTATCCATTTATCTCTATTCCTAAGAAAAGAGATGGAGTGACTGATGCAGAACCCTCTTGATAGAGAATTAAATTAGAACAATACAGTTAATGTCAAGCTACACAGTCATTTGGGAGTCAGTTTTTGCTGATTAGCTGATGCTTAAGCTGATCAAAAGACTGGGCTGATAATAGTTGACACTGTAACATACTTCCACGTTCTGTGAGGTTTTTGCCCTGGTATTTGATGACTCTGGAAGGATATAAAACTCATGTAAACACTGATTTAATTAGAAAGTAAGTAGCTGATCACTCTTTAACTGAAAATCAGTGTTATTAGTGAAAAAAAATAAATGATTCCTCAGTATACAGTCCCATTCTTTGGAATATATAAAAGAACAAAAACTATGGTGTTTATATTGCTGGTCTCACAGGGTCTGACAAGGCTGCAGAATTGGCCAGTGGGATTCCTCTCTGCCCTAGAGATGTGTTTGCAACAGAGACAGCAAAGTGTTTGTGCCCCTGTGTGAGGAGCGAATGAGCTTCCCCTGGAGCACTGTGCAAGTCTCAGTTACTAATGCTTGCAGAAGGTTAATTCAAACCATCCAGGTGATTAAGGGTCACAGAGAGCTCATTTTCCAAGGCTGAAAGAACTTGGGGAGTTTAGCAAGATGAAGGGTAACTGCAGGTATTACTGCTGGCTTGAAGCGCGCAAGGGAGTAGGTGCAGGGAAGGCAGAGATCTGTACTGAAAGGCAGTTTTACCAAAGGGATCATTGCATGTCATCAAAGAATGTAATTTATGTTGAACACAAAGTGCAAGCAGGAGATTCTGGACATATCTTCCAGCAGAAGGCAAACACTGAAAGTTGTTTTAGAGGGAGTTCAGAATATTTGCAATACTGTTGCTTGTGATAGCAGCGGAAAAAAATCCTTGATGGCTCATGATGTTCTTTGCCCATCCAATCCCCTACGCAGTCCAAACATGGATTAATTCAGGGAAGTCCCAAGCTCTGTGTTTATAGATAAAGCAAAAGTGGGTGATTAAGTTAATACTTATCTGGCAGGGGAGGCACCATGGCACAGGACTGCTCTGTCCCCAGTACTGTCTATTTGGCAGCTCTGGAAACTCCAGGTGCAGAAAGTGCTTTTCTTCCTCTGCTATTAAATAAACCTTACATGCCACATAACTGTCTACAGGTAGTTTCTCGTGATGTAATGGGCTGCATTTTGTTACCTCTATGTCTTTTTTCTAGTATCTGCATAATTTTATTTGCTTGCACACTCTGAAGTTTTAAATCTTTCCTCTTCAGATCTGTGAGTATATTTATTTATTATTCAATTTATTTCTCATTGGCTCTCTAATAAAAACACTAAGTTACGTTGTTCTTTTTCTCTGACTTTTGTAGCACCCCTTTGCCTTTGCTCCAACACTTTGAAAATCACTGTTTAATGTGTTTGACTTTTGCTAAAAGTCCTTGAGACATAGCTCACTGCATATGCCATTCACCTCTCATATCCAAGCAGGTTTTAAGTTCTGTGGTTAATACAAGTCAGATTTTCTGAGGTACTGTATCAATTAAAAAAAACTACCAAAAAACCAGCAGCCCAAATTCGAGGCATTTTACACTGCCTTTATTTCATTTAGTCACAGCTGCTTAGTTACTTCTGAACTATTGTGTTGCTTATCAGTACCCTCGTTGCCTTGAAGTTTAATTTTCTGCTACTGCAAGTGTAAAATTCTTGTTATTCTCCGTGATCCCTGAGGAAGCCCCTGAAGGGCAGGTGGTCATGTCCCATATCCCCCACACTTCTGTGTACATTTCCAAAGGGTAAGAGAGAAAGAAGCCCTTCTCAGAGAGGCAGTGGGTCCTCTGGAAGATGTTTCAGAGCAGATTTTTCTCATAACTGCTCTTGTCTCCCAGGCACTATGATTTCCACAGGGGATCACAATTTACAAACTGATCAGGTGGCTTAATTTTCATAGCTCATCATCCTGTAGGTGTTAACTAGGTACTGTGGGACCTCCCCTGTACAGGATGCTGGTGTGTGCCTTGTTCTCTAAGCACACCTTGGAAAGTCACCACTGAAAACAGAGTTCTGGAAGATAACAATTAACTCTAAACGACAAGGATATGATGTATATAGTTGGAATTAAAATCCTAAATTGCACTGCAGAGTTAGAAATCCTCAGGCAGAATTGATTCAGCTGCTCACTGAAGAGCTTATCCGGGCATGCTGGGTGGCTGCAGGACTGTGCAGAGTCCTGTTCTACCATCTAGTGGCGTGTTGGGACAGTGCACACGGTAAAATGACCATTTTTCAGGATGACGAGGTTATTATTAATTTAATAAATTATTATTAATTTATGCTTGTAATTTCTGAAGTCCAGCAGAATTTCTTGGATGAAGGGAAGCCATTAAGAATGCCACAGATGCTGATTTAAAGTGGAAAACATGCTGCAAAGAGGGTGGAAAATATTCTCTCTGACAGCCAGACCACTTAAGCTCAGTGTGGGTTATCTGTAGCATCTCTGAATATACACCGGTGTCACTGTATTTAGTACTGCATGTGATCTGTACCTTACAGCAAAGCACACCTCTGTAGTGCTATTATTAATTTACTTTTTGATTAATCTAGAAATCAGAAAAGCCCTTCCCTTTTCCCTCTTCATTTTTTGACTGTAATCTCTGAGAACTAATCTAGTATATTCAGTTCTGACCATATCATGCCCCTTAAAGCAATATCTGTCCATCATCCTTCAGTCTAATCCTGGGTTTTCTGATGTTTTATGTGCTGTCTGGTTAGCACATAAATAAACATGTTCCATCCATGGCTGCTCTGTTCTCTGCAGAAGGTTATACTGTCACACATTTGAACTGATCAGGCCAAAAAATAAACCCAAAAGTAGGATTTTTTTGGTACCAACTGGGTGTGAAAAAAGCATGTGCTGGCACAAAGCAAAAGGTGGTTTGAGGCCACATCTCAGGAGTGTCTGAACACAAAGAGGAAAATTCTGCTCCCAGCAGAAAATGCAGGGTAGAACAAAATCCCTTGGGAACTCCAAAATGTACCAAATCAGACTCCTGAACTGGATCCAAGATCAGCTCAGGTCTGCATTAAAGAAGTTTTAAAATGTGCCCATTTATTTGGTGGATGGGTAAAACTCAGGCTCCACTCCCCATACTGAACTACTGCTGCTTTGCTTTGCTGCTGTGCAGTTAATGCGGCTATAAAATTGCTTGCATTTTTAACCAAATCTCATTAGAAGTTTATGTATAATTAATTATATGGCTGTGCTGAATGCATTACTTCCCCCCCCCCCCCTTCTTTATTTTTCTTGATGGTTCCAGATTTCCCAACTGTTGACAAAGGATCTGTTAATGACATCATTATAAAGTTCTGTTGTTTACTATTTTCTTCAACAAGTAGTAATTTTATTGACTTTGGCAGAGAGATTGGTGTTCTGCATGATTTCAATAGATTTTGTGACACAGAGGCATAATATAAACCAAGATGTTCCAGAATAAACAGGATTATTACTACCAGATGGAAATAGTCATGAAGCATTATTGGACTTGAAAAAACAAAAACATTTTAGGAAAAACGTTTTAGGAGTCAGCTTAATCATTTTGAAAACAATATCTAAGTCTAAAGTACTGTTTTTTGAGAAAACAACGGAAGAATACAAATAGTAATTATTTCAGATCTTGCTACTTTATTGTCCATGCACATATTTAGAATACGAGAGTCTTTAAAAGACTTGCCAACACACTTGAGTTAGTGTTGTAATTTGAATCTGAAATGAGATATTTCTGGTTATAACACAAATCCAGGCAGCTAAAGAATATCAGAATATCAGAAGATATTCTGTCAACAAACTTACTGAACTTAGAGACAAGAGACGTTGGCTGACCTTATTTGTATAGCTGGTCAAATGATTAATTGTGATTTTCAGATGAATTCTAAATTTATTCTGGTAACAATAGCTTATGCAATCAGTGGATAATGAGCCCTGGCAAATGACACGTTTATAACTCAAATCCAGGTCATAGACATCAGGCCACAAAATAAAAATTAATCTATTCAACAGTACAAATATTTCTCATTCTAAATGGTGAGAAAGGAAGTCTGTGTACTTGGGTGGAATAACTGTACACAAATACAGATGGTCAAGCAGGTAATATTTGTCTGCCAAATGAGACACAATAGACATTCTTAGAGAATCTGTTAAGAATTTGAAAACAATGAAATGCACTGGGGTAGGTCATATATTTTAGATCACAAATTGTAAAAATGCATACAGGCTAAATATAATGCAGACAGCAAGTAAAGTGAAAACTCAGGGCATAAGGAAATTAAAGTGTTACCAGGTAGTTAATTCAGTTATTATCTGACTAGATTAAATTCCTTAGAAAACAAAACACAAAGTAAACAAGTCTCAAGCAGTCTATATAAATAAAAAAGTCTTTCTTAATGTCATTAAATGCAAATGCTACTCAGTGAAACAAAAGAGTTCATAGATCCTTAGTTCAAAAGTTCATAGTCTTCCAAATGCAAGAGTGAGCTCTCTTTTTGATGCAAGCCAAGAGTTTGGCCAAGTTCATTTTCACATAGAAAAAGCAAACTATATTCTTGGCACTGCAGTTTGGCAGCTACATGTTTCACATCTTTCCTCAAGACTGCTTGAGCACTTGACACTGAGCAGAAACAAACAGAGAGGTGCACAGTGACCCCTGACCTTTTCCTGCTGCTCCTAATCAGGGAATAAATTGGGCCACTACTGATCCCTGCCAGTCGCACTGTGGGCTTCAAGAGGACCATGACTTTTGGCAGGGAAACTGAGCAAATGAGCATACCATTCGAGAAAGAAGATATTGCAATGTTGGCAAAAACAATATCACAGGGAGACCAGAGAAGAAGAATCTCCTATAGGCAACCTGACAAGTTCAGACTTTCAAGTACTTGGACTGTAAAAAGCTGGCCCTCACAGAAAGATTTTTAGAAATCAGGTAGAAGATTTGCTTTAAGACTTTTTCCAGTTGAATTTTTAAAAAGTTTTCCTAACTTTCTCGATTGTATCAGTGTGTTGAGTGGCAGTATGAATGCAGTGTAAAATGTAGTATAAAACTCAGCAGGAAACCTTAGTTTCTTAAGATGTTTCAGCTTCAGTAAAGGAAATGTGGCTGGGGACCCTCCTGGGCTCTGATCCAGCTGACATGGTGCTATCTGACTTTCTGCTCCTAAAGCCTCAGCCTCCAAACCAGGGTGGCTCTATGAATTGGTTATAACCATCTCTGGACCACCCTCACTCCTGAAGTGTGCCTGGGAATTATTTGGGAGCATCTCCATGTGTCCAGTTCCTGCCCTGGTTTGCTTCACCACTTTGCTGACTGACAGTGCTCCAGGGCAGGTGGCTCTCCTTGCCACTCTTGAATTTTTCTGCTATTGAAGCAACATTTTTGTAGGAGGGCTGAAATATCCGTAGAAAAAGAAGTTGCCTGGGATTTTCTTCTCATTCCCTCTTGCAGAGACTCCCATCACTCTCTCACCTCTCCAGGCACTTAACTGCTTGTGTCAGTGCTGCAAGCCTGGTTTCTCCCTTCAACCATCACCTCCCTCCTTCTTACCACCTCCATTTTTCACAGGTCTCTCTCATGTTAATCAGTCCTGGGGGGAATTTTTCCAGCCTCCTGTGATGGGAGATAGAAGGCAGCAGGAGGCTGGCAAGAAGCCAGTCAGGCAAGGGAATAATAATAATAATGCTGCCTTGTATGCTCCAAATCCATTTTACTGCTGTACAAGCCATTTCGTGAGCCATTCATCATATTCACAAACAAGCCCTTTACTCAGAGAAAATTTTGAAGAACAGAAAGCTTAGAGGGAAATTCCATGTTGCCTAATGAGGTAGTCACCCTGGTGCCCCTTACATATGCTGGTGCCTATGCCAGTGCAGTATGTCCTTCAGCAAACACCTACAAGGCAGTAGGGATGTGTCTCACCTGAGCACAGCACTGCACACCCCTGTTCTGCTGCACTGGGAGGGGTACCTGGTGTGCTCTCACCTCACCCCCATGGGATGCTGAGCCCCTGCCTGTGGGAATGGGTAACTTAAAACAACCAAACCCAGGAGCTGGTTCTGGGAACTAACAGGGCTCGTGTTTCAGCGCTGGAAATGCTATGTTTTGACTAGCTGCCGGGGGATTTTTCCAGTAGCTCATTTAATCACTCCTGCTGGTAGTCTGTCAGCCCCAGGCAGCATTTTGGTACATAAAGCTGCAACAACATCTGAGGGGCACAGGCAGCAAACTGCGAGGCTGCCCCAGCTTGGCTGGTTCTGTAAAGGCATAAATCCACTTGTACTTCCTCCCTTCATCCCATCGGCACTGAGCATGCACCAAATTCTTGGCTATAGATAGTAACTAAAAATTCTACCTTCCCTGTGCTTTCCTGTTGACATCCAAAACAGACAGTTTGGGTTTTTTGGAGCTCCCTTCAACAGGTATATATAGGCTTGGCATATAACACATGTATATATAATCTACATTAAGCTATGAATTCCAAACATCTGATTAAAATGAGTATTGTTAATGGAAGGCAGCGTTTAAGCCCTAAGTGTTTTGACAGAAGTTTCTGTAAGATGGGCTTTTATTCGATTTTTTTCATTTAGTTGCTATAAATCAAGAATTACTACCTGAAAGTCACATCCAAAAAACTGATGCCATTGAGTGTCTCCCATGGGAATAGACAGGTTTAATTGAAATATCTGGCTTCAGTGTAAAAGGATGAAGATAGAAATCAACCCAGATGAGAGCAGTTGTATACAGAGCCGTGTATTTGTGTGTGAATATTCAGCTCTTCTCTGTACATGTAAGATAAGGTTCTTACCTGAATAGATAGTACCATAACTGGATGTAAATAAGAAGTTTTCACAATGAGGGTGGTGAAACACTGGAATGGGTTGCCCAGTGTTGCAGGTCAGGTTGGATGGGTTTTGAGAAACCTAGTCTAGTGAAAGATGACAGGGAGCTTTGACTAGATGATTTTTAATGGTCATCTCCAACCCAAATTACTCTTTGATTCTGTGAAAAAATATGATCTCTCTAAGTTTCATGGATTCATTCTTTCCCAACAGCTTGTCTTTGGATGAGAAATTACGACAGTAATGAGATTCACCACGTTGTAAAATATATCTCCATCTTTGCTATAATGGCACAGGCAAATGGACTCCCTCACCAAATCCTGTATGTCACAACCCATTTGAGGCTGGAACAAAAACTTTCATACTTTTAGGTATCTTTTGCTGGGTTTTGGGCACTGGCAGAGAGTATGGACATACATATAGAGTGTAAATTTAAAATTCCCCACACCACACCAGTGACACTCTTCTTCACATGCTTGCAGTAAGCTAATTACTCAATAACTTTCTTTTTAGCCTCTTTTCTCAAATGCCCATTGCCAAATGACTGGGGTTTAGTGGCTTGGCACAAGATTCAAGGGGTGCTGGAGATGTCCCTGCTGAACTGTGAGTGAACGTCAGCGAGCCATTAGCTGAGACTCTTCACTCCATGGTGGACACTTTGCTTCCACTCCACCTGTTCCATTACAAATAAACACAGGCTTCACACAGCAAGCAGACAGGCCTCACATGAGACCAGCTCTGAGGTGCAGCCCAGCAGCTCCCGGTGCGGATCCGTGGGCAGTGCCTGGCTCAGTCCCAGCGCTCCTGGCTGGGAAGGCAGCCGTGGGCTGACACGTGCCCGGGGCCAGCTGAACGGCTCAGGCACGGCAGTGTCCTTTCACACTCACAAGACCCTGACGTGCCTCCATCCAAAGGGCTCTGCATAGTTGGCAGTCGGCCTGCTTGTGATTTTCCAGTGGCACGTGTTCAGTGACGGCTGCCGTTGGCTTTGGCAGAAATGAGGAAAACATTTTGCAAACCTGGAAAATTCCCAGTGCTCACACTCCGTCTGACTGGTTAGCAGCATCCTCCTTCAGTGGCAATTCCTGACTGAGAAGCATCAAAGAGCATAGAGCCTTAGAAAGGAAGGATGAAGGGCAGGGAGAGAAGAAAAAAAGAAGCCAGGAGCATTTTTTTCTCTCTACAAGAATTTCATTGTATTATTTCTTATTATTATTTCCAAGTCTTCAAAATTTAACAGTTGGTCCTCAAAAGCATGCTGTTTTTAAGACATGCAGTTAAGTTAAAAATCAATCTCTTGCTACAGCTGAGATTCCTTTTATTTGTCTTCTGGTCCTTTACCTTTTGGAGGTGACATTTGCCAGCTTTTCTCTGCAGTCTCAATGACTAGAAACCTACTCTTCATTGTCATGAAAGCTGAGATCCTCACATAATCATATGACTCCTGAAGCTGGAGACAGAAGTACATTGCGTTCCACGGAACCAGCCATCAGAATGCTGGCAACACTGCAAAATTTCCCGGGAGAGCTCATCCTGCTGTGCTTAATGTCCCAAAGATAATGTGCAAAGTCTCAGATGAGCTGAAGGAGCAATCTAAAGGGCACATTCAGCCCTTTGCAGTTAACCAGCACTAGTCTACAGGTCATGCACCTCTCAAACAAGACCTGTCCATCTAGGTACCGCTGACATTTGTGTTGACCTCAAGGCTGGATTGAATTTCCCTAAAGATGCATTCAGAAAAGCCACCAGCTCTAGCGGTGACTGCAAAAGTGAATGGAAGCAAAACCTCAGACCTAGAAAAGGGTTTGGGGTTCAGATTTTCCTTTTTTTTTTTTTTTTTTTTTTTTTTTAAATTTTTTTCCTCTCCTTATGATAGATTGCTTATTTCCCCCAAACCTCTTTTGTGTTGTCCAGAAATTGCGTTTAATTTAGAAAGCATCTTTTGGATTAAGGTAACTGTATGATAGATACAGAGAAGAAAAAGGTATGAACTATTTTGATTAATATGTTACATATATAGATAAAATATAGACATATAGAGGTAAGATTAAATTCTTACAAGTTTTCAGTTAAAATGCTCTAGTCTTCTCACTTTGAAAGCATGTTTTGTTCTGACATTTGCCTTATTTAATATTGAGAATAAATTCAAACCTGATCAGACACAAAATATATAATTATGGAGTCTTTCAATGGTGTGTGATTTAAATGTCATTTATTTCGACTGCCATATTAAGAAAATCAGTCCTTGGCCTGGAACTTGTCTCAGACACTCTGACAATGCAGAAAATTGTCCAGGGGCTTGTGGGGAGTCAGCTCTGGAGGCAGCAGAACCCCTCGAGGTGCTCCCAGAATTTGTGAAGTCATTAATGACTTTGTGGCTGCAAGAGCTGCGTTGGGCAGAGGAGGTCACATTGCTTCAGCTGGTACAAGGGCACTTTGGCGTGAGCCAGAGGTTGTGCAAAAGCTTGTGAGGGAGCAGGGGGTGCTAGGAATTCTGCAATCAGCTGGCAGTGTGCTTTCTGTATTTCTGTGTGGGGGTGAACACAAAAAACACTTGCCAATAGCCCTCTCATGGACATCAGAGGCACCACAGCCAAGCAAAACCTACTCCATTTAGGACACAGGTTAACTCTTTTTTCTGTTTTCTGTTTGTTTGCTTGTTTCCCTCTATTATTTACACAGGCAGATACAAGGTTTCATTATCTACTGAGTTCTGGAGAAAGTTTGGACTGGAGGTTGTGCTGAGGTGTCATGGTTTAACTTCAGGCATCAATTAAGCCCCAAGTGGACACTCTCTCACCATCCTCTCTGCACTCCCACTGGATGTGTGAGAGAATCTGAAAAAGGTAAAACCTGGGAGTTGAGATAAAAACGGTTTAATAATTGAAATAAAGTAAAATAATAACAATTGTAACGGGAAAGAGAGGGAGAGTGAAAGGAATAAAATCCAAGGGAAAAAACAAGTCATGGCCAATGCAACTGCTCACCACCCACTGACTGATGTCCAGCCAGTCCCTGAACAGTGACTGGCCCTCCCTGGCCAACTCCCCCCAGTTTATACACTGGGCAAGAAGTCCTGTGGTATGGAATATCCCTTTGGCCAGTTCGGGTCAGCTGTCCTGGCCATGCTGGCAGAGCATGAGACACTGAAAAGTCCTTGACTTAGGGGTCATCACTACTGAGCACAACTAAAACATCAGCATGTTATCAACATATTCTCATACTAAATCCAAAACACAGCACTGTACCAGCTACTAAGAAAAAATAAAAAAGACTATCCCAGCCAAACCCAGGACACAAGGAATGGATTTCTTGTCCTGATTTAAGTTGACAGCTCTGGAAGGACAGGGCATATGCTGCAAGAATAGCTCTTGGCTACTCCAAAAGTCTAGAAAACTGTCTTGGCAGCACATTTCTAGGGAAGGCATTTGGCACAAGTACTGAGCAAGAAATTTGTGGTGTGTTTTGCCCCGTGAGGTTTCCCCAGTGCCTTTCCAGTGGCAGGGAATGGGGTAGAGTGCCCTGGCACAGGGTGGGGTGACACACCTGGTTGTGGTTAGCACAAAAATAAAATGCTGAGTTATGGAGCATGCTCGGACAGGAAATCACTTATTTCCTTGTGCAGCTGCTATGACAGCAATGTTGATATTGGATCTTCCCTAGCTGAAAGGAAGATAGGGACTGATTTCAGTACAGATGAGTCGTTGCCTCACTCTGGAAGTTGGTTTTCTCCAGCCCCTGTGCACAGATCATCAGCCATGCAAGCTGCCAGAGGTGGATGGTTGTACATTTATCTTCCTTTATCTAGAAGATGCATAGCCCCGAGTAAGAAAAAAATATTGATTTAATTCTACTTGGTTGTACCCAGTAAGAGACAAGGAAGGATTTTCCAAAAGCATTTGAGGTAGTTTCATTTCTATTGCCCTTGAGACAGAGATTTATATAGTTCTGTCACTTGAGCACAGCCACTTGCACTCTTAACTCCTGTGTTATCTTTGGGGAAGTGGCTAATAGCATTCAGTGACCAAAAAATCTCCTCTGTTCATTTCATGTGGGAAAACTTAGGATTTCCTGACACCAGAGTTGTAATTTTCACTGCAGTCATGATTCCTCTGAGAATGATGCTATGTGCTCTGCTCAGCCCACCAGCAAAAAGGACAAACCTCATCTTGGGAGATACATGTTTGCTTGTTTCTTTTTTTTCCCTTGCAATTTGCTCTCCCTGTGTTGCCAAGAAAAGACAAAAAGAGCTATTGTTTCATCAACTCCGTCCCCAGCACTGCAAGCAGTTTTTAACTTTGGAACAAAGTGGGAGCAGGGAATATTTGAGAAGTTGTGTGGCAGCAATTGACTGTAGAGAAAAATCAATGCTCCCCATCAAACCAGCTCAATAGCCTCACATGCATACCCAGCTGTGCTGTTTCTGGATGCTACATTTTGCTCTAACAACCTTTCCAGTTGTCATTATCAACCTGATCTCTTTGTTTTACCAGCAAATGTTTCAACTTGGTTTACATATTAACAGGCTCAGGTTAATTCACCTTCTTTAACATGTGTGGAAAAGAAGATCTGCACCAAAAAGTTAGGGAATCCTTGTGAAATGGATATGAGAGACCGAGCAATGAGACACAGATGGGACTAATGTGACTTGATGGGACCTCTGTCTGATAAGTGATTTGTATGAGACACAGCCACCCTGGGGTGTTCAGGAGGACAAAGCCTTGGGGCTGACATGGTGCCAGCTGTAGCTGCCACGTGCCTTGGACTCACACTCCCTGGGTTTGTTTGGCAGCTGCTTTGCAGTTCCCTGCCTTACTCATTAAAGCAAAGAATAAAAGAGCTGCAACACCCAAACTCCTCCAGGGTTTCCTATTTTTGTTTAAAAATTAGGCTTTTCCTTGAAAAAAAGGTCGTATTTGTTCCTGTTTGTCTACATGGTATTTCCTTCTCCTTTGCTTGAATCCCTCCCAGCCATACCTACCCTCCCATGTTAAGCCCATATGTGCCACAATGTCGTCCTTGGATTTATGAGCCATCACCGACCTGTGCTGGCTTGTTTTCCAGGAATACTTGTCCTGGTAGCACTCTGCCAGCACTGAGAGCTTCATGAAATCCCTCTGGGTCACTGACCCCACAATAAATGTGTATCCTGCTACTCAGGCCATCCATGGAAAATTTGCCTGTATCCCCTTGCAGACAGGGTAGGTCCTAGCAGCCAGAGACTACCTGGGTTGACTGACTTGTGTCTCCTGGAGCAGAGGCACATCCACACATTTCTCCCCAGCCATTAGCAAATTCAGCTTAGTCTCAGCAGTATGAAGTTGCCCAGCCAGACTGAGCTGCCCATCGACCTTCCCCCATCTGAATTCACTCTTCTGGGGGTTTGAAGTCCATCTACTCTCATTAAAAAGAATCACAATCAGTGAGAGATCAGCAGTCACACTGCAGCAGTGACATAGTGACGTGCACGACACGAGGACTGACTTGTGCATTTGCTGTTCACTTGTTTGTGCTGCCACACGCTCTGCAGGGAACCCCATGGTGAGGATGGTGATGGCAGTGTCCCCATCAGCTGGGGAGGAGTTACCCAGCCTGGGAACACAGAGGGAGGGAAATATCATCCCTCAGCCTTCCTCCCAGTGCAGGAGTGAGGAAAGAGAAAAGAAACTTGCTTGGACAATAATGAGAAGTAGGGAAAGTGCTCACTGAATGAGATGGCCTTTCATGGAACAGACTGGTGCTGAAAATGCTGAGATTGATTGATATTGGCTTCTCCCACAGTCCAAAATCCCATCACTTAATTCCAGGTCTGACCAGCAACCTTGCTCCAACACACCCAGCCATGAAGGCATTCGGTTGTCCCCCTTATGCCAAAAGACATGTATGTGCTGTCCTGTGTGTGGGGTTACTCCAGCAGGTCCCAGCCACCAGAAATCAACTCCAGCCTGAGTGTGAGCCCACGGCTGAGCATGGTGGCTTTGCACCTTTGAAGAGGTGCAGAACAGACATACATGTCTGTCTGTTCACAATGGTGGGGATCCTCATATTTTGTTGTCCTTTGAGGAGGACAAACAGAGTCTTTCACTCCAGAAGATGGAAGTCCCTTGGCAAGACAAAGTTCTAGCTCCTAACTAGAGGGTCCTTATATGGGTTTCTACCTAATTTATTTTATGATTAGTAAAAGTTACAAAGCATTTCTCTCTAGAAGAACCCACAGACCTATTGAGATAAAATTCAAAAAAAATCAGTGAGCAGGGAAGGGGCACAGACCAGAGGCAAAAGTCAGAGGCAAAGCTGGGTAGGTGTGATATGTCAAGCCACAGGGCTGCAGCTGAGCACCCTCTGCAAGCCCAGCACTGGATTCCAGTCTCTGAAATCTAAAGCAGCTCAGCCCCAAAGCTGCTGCGCCGGGTCTGGATTCAAGGCAGCGTTTTTTATACCAGTTGGATTGTGAAAATATTCTAAATAAAAAGTAAAAATAAAGATAGTCCTCAAAAGAAACCAGAAGAGTTTAGAAAGCTGGACAGGGATAGTCATCTAATAGAGTCCCACAGTTCAGTTGCTGAAATAAACTTTCTCACCATGCTTTCAAAGAAAGCAAAACTGAGTGATATAAAATACAGTTTCATACTATCACTATCTGAACTGGAGCTACAGCATGGGCTGAATGTAGGACTGCACTGGGCATCCCAGGAGGCAGATGATGCTCTGCAGAGCTGTAGTCAAGCTCATCTCCCATGGTGAGAGGAGAATGTGCCCCAAGCTGGGGTGCCAGTTGTCCAGGTTTCAGACCTCTCACCACCCCATTGGCTGCCTTGGGAGATTTGTGGCTCCTGGAGGGTGAGGATAAGCCTCCAACATTCAGCCTCCAGCTGAATCCTGCCCCTGTGACTCCCAAGGACAGTGCCAGCAAGAGCTGGGAGACAAGAGATTCCTCATCACCAACAAAATCTCAGGCAGTGAAGGAAGCTGCTGCATTATCTCAGGTCTTGGTGGGAGAACACATCCCTCTCTTCCCATTTTGGGGTCGTTGGATGCCCAGCCACCCCTCAAGCCCAGGGTGCAGGTACAAGCACAGCCTGATCTGGCTGTTTGAGCTCTGTGGTTCTGGGTGTCTCTTGGACCAACCTCTGGGCACTGAGCCAGTGTGGGTGTACCAGGGACTATGGAATCCACCACCAAGCATCCAGGGGTATTGCCCAAAAGGAGGAGCACACAGGGCTTTGGTGTGAGCTCAGTGCATAGACAAACTAATTATCAGGTAAAATGCCCTCTAGAAGAGAATTAGGAATCTCATGATCCAATCATTGACTTAAATATTTATTAAAAGCATTCCTGGTTGATGCTCTTCAGTCTTGGACTGGATTTACTCCAAAAGCACCAGGCACTCATATTTTTTATAGCAGTGAATTTTTATGACCCTTGAATTTGAATTACCTGCTTCAGATGTAGAAATGCCTGCAGACTTCTTTCTCTCTCAATTACATTTACTAGAAATGTTCAATCATAATGCTTTTGATTCTTGACTATTATTAATCACACATAGCTCTGTAAATTTAAAAACCCAACAATGCCACTTTATTTCTGGCTATCCAGGAAAATGTTAGGCTAAGCAGTAAGGAGAAAAAAAATAAACAATAGATGATTTTTTGAAAAGCAGACATTAATTTCAGATGAAGGAGCCTCATGTCAAGCTGCCAGGGAGAACAGTTCAGAGGTCATCAACCAAGAGAAGGAATGGTTTTGTCTTTCTGGGTTTCAAACAAGTACATCTCTTGTTCCAGCTGGGGACCTGAGCAAAGGCAGGTTTGCACTGATTATGCACTACTTGGTATTAAAATGTTGTTTCAGCCCAGGGAGGACAAAAGGCAAACAGTAGCAGCGTTCAGGAGGATCACAGCAAAATGCATTACCAAACAAGGAGAAGGAAAGACAGGTCACTTGGTGTCTTCTATAACAGCCACAAACCAGCACCTTAATTTGGTACTTACGAAGCTGAATGAGAATAGCACAGCTGCACACAATCTGTTTGGTTGCAACCCCAGTTGGATTATGAAACATGCACTGCAAATATAAGTATTATTGTTGCCTTTTTGGCCCTACACCACAATAAAAGATACCTGTGATGAACCTATTTTGGTGCCCTTGGTGTTCCATGGGGCTTAAGGCCAAGGACATCCTCTCCAGTGCAGGTTGTGGAGAGTGTCATTGCAGGATAAAATCTTCCATTTTGTTTTGACCTTAAACCCTCCACTTTTTCCAAAATTAGAGTAAATGTAGTTGGTTTTCTGTGCTTTCTCTGGTATGGAAAGCAGGGGTAACAAAAAACATACAACAAACCAGGGGAAAAAAACCTCAACCAGTTCACACGCCCATTTTTAATTATTTCCTTTGGCTTTCCACACCCACCAGTTATTCCCAATATATTTCCCGGACAATAATGCCTTCAACAGAAGTCAAGATCTTGACTGGATCTTTATCTTGTTCTAAACATGCCTCACAGTAATTCTAGCCCAGAATATTTTTTTTTTCCACAAAAAGCAACAGCAAAGCAGTAATAAGCCCTCTAAGGTTAGTTAGCGTTGGTTAGCAAAACCAACATGTGCCTTTAGTTAAATGTTTGTTTTTCTTTTCTTTAGAGGCCTTGCACTGCCTTTGGTGAAGAGGGAGAAAGCCAGAAATGCTTCACCTGTTGCTTTGAGCATGTGCTGTTCTGAAAACTGAGAACAAACCTGTCAAATAGGGGCAGATGAGTAAAACAAGCACGAACAAGGATAGCCCACCCTGTGCCTTGTGCAGGCTCAGGGAACCAGGCAGTGAATGTGTCCCACCTCCCAGTTGCTGGGAGAAAGCAATCATGGGGCCAGCAGGGGCTTCCCAATTTCAGTATTTTTGCATTATGTTTTGCACGGCCAAGGTCACAGGCACAGGTTAGGGAGTTATTTGAGCCCATTTTGGAGGAGATACCTGTAGGGAAAGTGATGCCATTGAACAAGGTCGGCAGTTTTCTCCAGAGCAGAGTCATGAACCTCAGCCCCCATTCCTGCCAGAGCAGCTTACCAGCCTCCTCCCAGGGTGGGGTGAACTTTCCCCTCCCCAGTAATCCAAATTTCAAAGCTGTTGTGAACTTATGATCACAATGGGTTTTGGATTAGGTCAGTTTAAACATTTGCATTTTAAATAATGCAAAAATACTTCATTTTTAATTTTATTATTATTATTATTCTACTCTTTAACTATTGATTCTATTTTTTAAATTCAATTGTAAATAAACTTCATATTTGAAAAGTTGTGCTGACAAATTTAGTATTTCAGCAGTTCAAAAATTTTCTAACCAGCTATCAAATGGGCAGATTCACTGAAAGCAAACCTTTCTGCACACTGTTCTGGTTTTAGCAAACTGGCATTTTTTAAGGAAAAAAAATGCTTCGCAGAAAAAATTCCAGTTCTCTTTGCCCAAATTATTGTATAAAGGCTTTCATAACACTCAAAGGTCAGTTTGTTTTCTCGGAGAAAGCAAGTTTGTAGTTTTTTTCACTTTCCTCCTCTAACTCAAAAGAAAATAAAACCAGCTCAACAGTCTCCTTTTGGTACTAAAATTGCCAATTCATACTTCTATAAGCACTATAGAAAATGGAACAAAATAGTTTAAAACTTCTGTGGCTGAGCTGGTGAACCCGAAGCTGTGGAAACACTGAAGTCCCAAGGCTGAGACATCTGTATCTCACTGGCTCGCAGACACCAGCTGTGACCATCAGGCTAGGAGGGGCTCCAGTGTCCTGTGGCTCTGGTGGGTTTTTGGGTCAGTGACAGCCCTGCCAAAGCTCTCAACATGCAAAATTCCAAAAATTACCTTGAACCTGGGGGTCCGCTCAGATGAAATTGAGCACTTGTGTCCCCAGATTTACCCTTGGTTTTCCAGAGTCAGATTTTCATCCTGGCTGGAAACCCTGCTGCTCTTCCAAGGTCTTAAAGGTCAGCAGGACTGGGGTGTGAGCCAAGTCCCAGTGTCTGGCTGGGAGACACTGGCCTGGCTGTGGAGGACACTGAGCAGAGGGGACAGTGGTGCTGCTGGCACCTGGCTGGCAATTGCTGCAGGGACTGTTGGAGGGTTGTTGACATGGTGCAGGTTTGCTGGGGAGGGAGGGTGAGCTCCTTGTTACAATGCCCTTTGCAGTGGGAGATTATTCATCCCATCAGAGTGGCTGGGAGTGTCTGGTGCATGTCCATACATTGCCTCCTGGGGAGAAAAGGGATGCTACAATGGACTCAGGTTGGTGGGATGCTATGCCAGGGGGATGCTGCCACCAAGAAATCACATCTACAATGGGAAACAAATTTGTAAGGTGGAGCAAGGGGCTAGGTGCCAGAGAGGAACATGTCAAGCTGTGGCCAACAGCCCTGCATTCCAACTCCTGCACTGCTGGAGCCACATCACTTGCAGGCAGCCCCAGAAACTCCTCTTGCCCTGGTAGCAAGAGGTTGTCTCTGTTTAATGCATGTTAAAGTTCTGGTGTAGATGAAGGAATCCACAGTTTTAGCACAGAGTGGGCGGCCTTGGGGGAATCCTGAAGGCTTGATGTACAATTATAGCAGTGTCTTATCTCTCATTCAATTAATTATTGCATCCTTATTCGTTTATGAATGAACAGCAGCACTCAGAGTCAGGGTCTCTTTGTACTTGGAGACAAGAGATGCTGTAAGGTACCCTAATGCCACAGGGCAGAGAGGGGAGGGGCAGGCAAGAGAAAGATGATCAAGCTGCCCCTTTTGAGGGCAGGGCCTGCTAATGGTGCCCAGCTGCCAGACCTAGGTGTTTGTAGCCAGCCCTGTGTGAATGCTGGGAAAAGTGTATGTGATGTGCTGTGAGACCTTTTGCACTGAAATCACCAAGTCACCAAAAGGCTCGAGAGAGAATTGTATTTCCTGCTTTAAGCAAGATGTTGTTTGCTTGTGAATGGGACATGGGAGATGCCAACCAGGCTTACACACAGACTGCCTGCTTATGAATGTCATTGGTCAGTTTAATGCAGACTGACTGGATTTTTCTGGGGTAAATGCTTATCCTCCTGTATCTTGGAAGAACACTGGAGGGCATTTCCCAGACTGCTGGAGATGCCTTGGAATGATGATGCCCCAGGAAGGTAAGCTGCTCAGAAAATGAATATCACTGACTGGGTATGTAGGGTCCACTCAGCCCCTCGCTGGAAGCTCAGGGTTTGTGCTCCTTCCCACTCAACATGTTCTTGGCAAAAAAGTCCCAAGTCACAAACAACTGAAAATAGTAAAATGATCTCATAGATCAGTTGCTAAAAATACAGAGAAGAGTCTACTTACAAACACTGTGGCTTCATGATGTGTTATTCACCCAGCAGAGAAGGATATCAGAGAACCCTGGATTCTTCCAGTTTCAAAATAATTCTTCCTTTTTGGTGTTGCCTGCTGCCCTTTTCTGACCAGCACCAATTGATGCTGAGCCCACTGGAGAGGATCTTATTTAGAAGGAAGTGCCAATGAACAAGGCAGGAGTACAGTGCATTTCTCATGGGCCACAGGCTCTGCCACTCCTGCCCATTACCCAGGGGTGCCCTGTCCTGTTGGAGTCTGCACTGTCACACCCTGTCCTGAGAGGGCACATGTGTCCCAGAGGGAAATAAACCCTACAGAGACACAAGGCAGGTGCAGTAGTTTTGACCAGAAGCCTGATGCTGCCTGATGTAGTTTTGGCCTGAGGCTGCTCACTCACCTTTTGGACTTACCTGGATCTGTGGGTGGAGTTGCTCCAGGGGTTGCTGGGCTGCAGGGACAGAGAGGCCCCCCCTGAGAGCAGCGTTTGGGCAGCAACTGCTGATGGAGAGGACTTGCAGCAGGGCTCAGGACAGCCTGGCCATGCAGCTGGCTGCAGCTTGGCATCTCCAGGGGAGCACTGTGCTCAAGGTGCACTCAGCTGGCTCTTGGTCATTTCCTTCCCCACCTGCAACCTGGGCAGGCTCTGAGAAGTGTATTATGGTGCATTGTCCCTGGTAAACCACAGGTAACCCCAAAATACAGCACACATTTACATTGGAGCTGCTCTAAACATGTCAGGCTCCTCTCCCAGAGAGGTCTGTTGAGCCACTTTGTGTTGTCAGGTCCTGGCTGACTCTTTGAGATCCTCCCTTCACAGACCTGCTCTCTTTGCAGTTAAGTGGCACTTGCAGGCTTGGGAAAGTCTGGGATTTTTTCCTCCAGGTCCTTGTGCATACTTGTTCTGTAGGAAAGCCCAGCATGGGTCAGAGGCAGCACAACCCCTTGCCTTCTGGTGGTCCCATTACTGACAGTGACTATCCCATCCCTGTGCCCACACCCCAGAACTCTGCATTCACTTCAAATAAAATTCTTGAGCTTGGATAAAGGCATTAATGGCTTTACTTGAAAGACAAGCAGAACTCCAGACTCATTCTTCTGTGGTCATGTGTGCATTATCTTCAGGAAATCAGTGCTACTGATGGGGCTCTCCTGTGTGTATGACTACCCATGGCAGAACAAGGGTTGGGGAACAGCTGCCCTTCCCACTGGAGTGTTGGCATGCCCAGCTTGTGCTGGACCACATGTATCTTAAGAATAAGTTGTGCTCTCCTTTATAAATATTGTTCCTTCATTGTCTTTTCCTACCTCTTCAGCATTGCTCACTGTTTTGTGGTGACTTCCCCCCTAAACATGGGGGAACACTACATGTATGTTCATTTCAGGAACTTGAAATGTTGCTGGAGCAGCTTGTTGGGCACATATTGTCAACTAGATTTAGGTTCATTACAGGTGTCTTCCACTTTCTTTATGATGAAATTACACAGGTTTTAATTTCTTAGAAATATAGTTGGAAGCTGAATGATTGTCTGAGCTCCAAGTGACTACAAACACCCTGACCTGCCTCACCTGGGACCTCCCCTCTCCCCCAGCCCACAGCCCAGGAGCACCATTGCAGCTCAGCCAGAGCCACACTCCTGTGGCTCACCAAGTTCAGTCCAACACACATGTTTTCTCAGGAATAGGTGAACTGCCAGGTCTGGGCTGTGCCAGGCAGGACAGTGATGGTCCCTGCTTCCCCTGTGACTTTACCTTGCTAATGCACAGACCCCACTTCTCCAGGGCTATGTTTTCTCCAGCCAAATATTCCCAGCATGTTCCTTACCTAAAGATATTTATTTTCATTGTTAGGAATTGGCCAGTAGCAGGTCCTGCTCAAAATTAAAGGAAGAAGGTGATTCCAAGCAGAGAAGGAGATTTTCCTTAACCTTCCAGTCCAGAGCAGTTTGCTGGCTGGTAGTAAAAAAGGGAATGAAATAGGGCTGTTGTCTTTTTCTTTTGTTATTTTACTTTTTCAGGCCTGTTGCATAAAGAAAACCATCATAATGCAATGTTAATTCCTCCAAGGCATTAGTACAACACTGCATTTTGTTTTAAAAACTCAAGCAATATGTAATTTCCAGGCAATTAACTACATGGATTAAAAACTGGCTCTTTCATTGATCTCCTTATATATCACTGGGATTCACCAATGAGTAAGACCATATTTATCAGGTGTCAAAGGACTGGGGTCTTGTTGCCACAATTTGTTTGTTCATCAATGACCTAGACAAAGACATAAAACTCCTGTTGATAAAGTCTCTGGAAGACATGTAAACCAAGGGGTAATAAAGAGAGACAAAGCCAGGTTATTGTTATGCAAACCTGACTTGCCTGATCACAGTCTCAAGACATCCACTGGCAGGTAGCTAAATACCAACTTACACAACACCAGAGACAGACATGAAGACTCTCTTGGCAAGCACTGATTTGGAGATAGATTTAGGAGTAATCATAGATGATAATTTCAGCATAACTTGCCAGTCAGGTAGTAGCTGAAAAGGCTGCTTACACAACCTTTTCATGTATAAAATGAAATTATCAGGAAGAAACAGAGCAAGGATCCTTGTACTCAGAGTTTAAGATCATAGCACATGAATGATCACTATTAGAATGTCCTTAGTATTTATGAACATTTGCTTTTATAGTCAGAATATATATACACATCTTTATACATGCGTATTCATATATAGAGATTTATATCTTCCTGTGTATATATACTTATTTGCATGTGATCCCTGTACAGTCAGTGTATGTAAAATGCCAGTGCTCACTTGATGCCCAGAAAACATGACATCTGTATTGAGACTACTGGTTTCACTATACTCTTGTTTCAAGTAGAGATACCCATCTTTTTGGGACATCAGATATATCTACAGAGCCTTGCATGGGGTTTTAAAACAAATGGCTCTTTAGTAAGAAGTATTCTGGAGTCTGGGTTAGTCCAGAGTCCCTTGCTGAACAGAAGAGTTTTTTCAGAGTCCAAGGATGAGCACTGTGCAAACTAGGTTATCTCTGCCTCTAGTCCACACTGCCTGCTGGGGCTGTCTCTTTTACTGTGTCCAGCTTTCCTGTTCATGCAAGTTCCTGAGAAGCATCACCAGGTGACAAGCCTCCCACAAGTTGGTCTGTCACTTGGTAGCTGCCCCTCTTTAACTCAAACCTGAAGAACAGATTTGTCCTAATGGCTCACTGTTTTTCTTATCCCAAGGTACTCCACTGTAGAATCTTGTCAGCATCATGCCATTCACCACTGAGCACTGCACTGCAACATGACAAAGACAGCATGAGAACAACAAACCTTTTCTCAAATTCTCTGAGTTGACTGGAGTCAGATTTTCCAAATTTTCAAACTACTTTTGATCTTGTGGGCAAAAGTACACTAAGACCAAGAGAGAAACTACAGCTGTAAGAATGAATTTAAGCTCCTGAGGAAGATTCTGATTAAGTGCATGAGAAAGTTACTTTCTTTGAAGTCCTTTGAAAGAATTAACAGGTGTGTGGATAAGGGAGACCCTTCTAATATTACCTATTTTGGTTTCAAAAAGGCATTCAACAAGGTTTCTAATCAAGTCTTGAAGGAAGCTAAAAGGTTTTGAGACATAAGGGGAGGCCCTTACATGGATACAACATTGATCAAAGGATAAAAAATAATGGGAAAATTACTCAGCTTTCTCAGAGAGTGTGAAACTCGGTGATCTGTGCTGGAGCTCATGCTGCTCAACATGTGGTTAAACAATGTGGAGAAGGATGGGTGACAGCTTGTTGGAGGTGCTGAGTTACGCAGGGTAATAAAGGTGGGAGCTGATTGTGAAGAATTGCAAAAGGACCTTACGAAATACAGTGACTGCAAATTAAATTAGATTAAATTCAGCATAAACTGATGTGTACAGGACAAAATAATCCTAGCCTTGCATGAAGTGACATGTTATGATTCATCTGCTACCTCATAAATAGAAAATCCTGGGGTTATAAAAAAGTTTCATAAAAATGCCAGTACAAAACTCAGTAGCACTAAAATCAACCAAATAAAACCAAACACAGGCAATTCAAATGTTAGTCAAGAAGAGAGACCGTAACACAGAGCTTTATCCCATTGCAGGAAAATTACACATGGCTGCTTGATGGTAGTGGTGCTTCACAAATGCCATGTGTTTTAAGAGCAGCTGACAGAAAAAGCCAGTTGGAAAAGAACCAGAGGCAGCCTTAGCTGACATGTAGCTCAATAGCCTTGCCTTTGCTGAGGTGTTTATAACAACCACCCCAGTGGCAGCACTTGTGTCTAATCAGTTGATTTGGGATTACAGTCATAGCACAACCTGCAAAGTCACTCCCTCCTCTCACGCTAGTTTACAGCACACCATATATTCAATAACCATATGGGTTCTTGTCTCCTTTGGGCAGGACTCCATTGTAAGAGGGAAGAAACTACTGAAACTCTTCCCAGGTCTTGCCTAATCCAGTACAGGCTGTGAAAGACAGACCTGGGATTAATCCTGTAACAAAACAGCCATGGAAATAGTCTCCACAGTTATAAGCAGAGCTGGAGCTGAATTAGGCTCAGCAAGCCCATTAAAAAAGCATTTTTTCCCTTGGGTCCATGATGGCAGCGGGACAGGGTACTCCCAGTAGAGTTGGACTTTGCAGCAGACACCAGGCCCAGCACTGTGGGCTCTGTGTCTTTACCTTGAGAACCTTGCCTTGCTACTGTGTGCCAGTGCAGCCTCTGTTTTATGAGATTACCTCTGAGCAACATGCTGGAACTAGGGTGAGACTGGTCAGTCAAGAAGCACCTGCAGAAAACAAGCTGAGATGGTTGAGTATTCAGCAATGCTTCACTAATTACTGCAAAGGTTCTAGGTGTATGTTTCAGTATAGGACTTGTACAAGGAAACCAGTTTTCAAGAGAAATATTTCTTATTTTTGCCAGATTCTCTCATGTCTGTTAACATTTTCATGGTCACAACTCAGGACATGAAAGGCAGCAAAGGCTCACCTTTCTCATTTGGTTTTAGTGTGCAAATCTATTTGCTTTTGTCAGAAGGTGTAAGGATTGCAAAACCTTGTACAGAGGTGAAATCTTTATCTTCTGGAGATTTACAGTAGCAATCAAAACAAATAATGGTCTTCAAGTAGCAGTGCTGGAGGTGAGACTGCAAAATCCACAGTGTGTGGGAAGAACAAGAGCTTTAATGAAGTTTGTCACTGGCATTTGGTTTAACAAGTAGCTACAAGCTACAGGCCTTGAAAAAATGTATTAAGGTTAAACTGGGGCACATTAACAGACCACTGCTTTGTTATCACAGGGACTGGGCAACACTGTTTTGGTTGAACAGACTCAGTGTTTTCACAGCAGATTATAGGATAGACTTGAACCTGCTCAGCTGAGACAGAAATGGCAGGGAGGCACCCCCACCAGAGGGATATTAGTTGTCATGCTCTGACCTTTCTGTGACTTACAGACGTATCTCTACCCAAAGCCATTTCACCCAGAGATTATCCTATTAAATTACTGGGGTATGTCATCATTCTGACACATCCAACAGTGATCTGCAATACCTTGTGCTTTAAATAAGGCAGTATCTTTTGGAATAGGGAAAAACTCCTTGAAAGGGAAGAGTACACCAGCCTTACTCTTTATAGCCAGAAAGCTGAGGAAAGCACATCCCAAAGGCTCTGAGCAAACAGCTTTTTTCTTCTCCCACTTGTAGAAAAGTTTGAGACTGAAGTTCTTCCCTCTACTTTAGAAGATGTAGAGTCCATGCAGTTTGTCTGACGTGTGCGTTACTTTTTTAATATTCTGGTGATATGAATACTCAGGCATTATATGTTTCCACATCTCATTTGTATAGAAGAGTGGATGTGAAAGCTTTAAATAGCTACACTAATAACCTAAACTAATGACAAAGAAGTAAAACCGTCCAGCCCTCAGATCCTTCCATGCATCCTCTTTTTACCCACTTGAATTTAAGTGCTATAATTACAAAAATTCTGAAGTAATTTTCAACAATTTATAATTATATGGCTATATACAATATGCTTCCTCACACAAGCAGAAATCAGATCCTCAGATCTCACAGATCTCAATGTCAACCAATGAAACACTAGAAAATGTAAATAGTTACATATATTAATAAGAGTATGCTTTTGCAAACTTATCCAGTAAATTTGGGAAATAGCTTGATTTGATTCATATATAAAATAAATTGCTGAGGAAAAAAAGGAGTTATAGAACCCAAATTTATTGGGATTTTGGCTCAAATATACGCAAACAATAAACTTGCCCTTCTACTGAGAAGAGTTTCATAAGAAGGAAGTAAAAACCTTGCTGGAGGCATGATAGCTTCTTAAGGGCCATCCTTAAGAGACCTCTCTGCTCCAGCCAGGAGCAGGAGAGAGGACTACCAATCTGATTTTGAGAAACCTTACCCTAAATTGAAAATTCTACAAATTCTGTTCAAAAAGCAGTTAGGAGACAAAGATTAGTAAGGAAATTGTATGGAACAGAATATGTTCTTTTATGTCCTGCTCATGTCCCTGCCATATTGTCTGAATTGCTCTGGAGTATGTTACAGCAGATATCAGTACTTTTCAGCAAAATATCGTGCCAGAGAAAAATAGCTTTTGGAAATGCTTAGTGCCAAGTGCTTCTCATCCCTTCCCATGAATTAAAAGCAAATATCTTTAGATACCTGCGAAGGTGCTTTAAAATCATCAACAGTCAGCTGTGCTGCTAGTAAAACAGGCAAAAAAAATCCAAAAGGCAGAAAAAAAAAACAGGAAAAGGGGCATGTCCAGTTTTCCCTCCTCTCTAGAACTGAGCTGACTGTAAATTCAATCCCTTAGCCCCAAAGTGCCTGCAAGCCAGCAGAACAGCTCTCCTCAGAGGGCTGCAATGACAGCACAGCTCTGCTCTGGTCTGTGTTTGGCAACAAAGAGCACAGGAATGACGTGATGCCAACATCACAACTTTCAGACACAGTCAGATGGCTATTATTTTCACTGCCAGAACTAAACTTTATTTTCATGTGTATTACATACTGGTATTTGATGTCAAGTACATTAAACTTACTTTAACAGAGGATTTAAGTGAGGAATATTTATTCTTCCCTAAACAAGAAGGAATGTAAAAACCTGTAAGAAAAGAACTGTTTAAGCTCTGATTTGATTTTGGCAAATCAAACAGTTAAGTATTCTTCTGTTCTCTCCTCAGATCTTTCAAAGTACCAAAAAAGCATCTTTTTATAATCATGCAGCTGAAGAAAAAAATAGTCTTACAAAACCCATTTCTTATGCTAAATATGGTTACAAATCAAAGTATTAAACACAAAATTCCCAACTCCTATTTTTAAATACAAATAGTGTATTATATTATGAAATGGGGATAATTAAAATATATCAATGACTACAAATCTAGTAATTTGCAGCAAACACACATGCTGTTTGCTTTCATGTGGAAGAATTAGGATATTGTACGGTTCAAGCACTGCAGTATTTTCTGTCAACTCCTTGATGCCCAGAATGTCAAACCACCAAACACAGAGACAAGTATTCAGATCTGTATAGCACCAGGTGTTTTTGGTTTTCTTTTTTTCCCTTTTAAAGATACTAACATTTAATAAAATGAGTGACATTACAACTTTCTGAAAGTGACATGCACAAGTAGAGAATTTGTGTTCAGTTTTCAACTAATAAGCTGAAAATTTTAGACAATACTGAACAATTAGTAATGTATTTCATGGTACACAAGAAAACAGTGCTTCCACAGTATATCCTCAGTTCTCAAGTACAAAAATATCAGTTATGGATAGTCAATAGTTATCAAAATTTTTATTGGTACAGAATGAAAGCAGCATTTACTTTATTTTTTTTTAAACCATACATCATAAAATTCCCTAGTACACATGTGAAGGACTGAAATAGGCTCTGTACTATTTTCCTGCTACTGATACTAGAGTGAAATACCTGCTACTGATCCTAGGTCCAGATTCAAAATCTTTCCTGGCCAAAACCAAACTATATAATTAACAGCAAGGGGAAGGCAGTTCCTCAGTGTGAAAGGTCAGCATTTAGAGTCTTACTAAAACACCAATTTTGAAACAATACATCACTTAAATGTATAATTACATACACTACAAGTGAAAAACAGGTTCCTATTAACAAGAACTATTGAGACTGGGCATAAACATCTTAACAACAAACCCTAGAAATATTATGGATGCTTTGATGCGGCCCTTTTTGGTGAGAGAGTCAGAACAATGAAGTATGGCTTTTCAAGCTTCCTTTAAAAGCACATTTTATAAAATTTTGTAGGTTTAAATTATTTTAGAGGACCCTAACATTTTTCAGTAACATTGTTTACTAATTAGAACCATTAATTACATCAGTATATTAAACCATTGGCAGATAGTCGATCACCAGCATAACAGGAGCTGTTTGCTTTTGCTGTAGTTTTTTTGTTTTTAAGGGAAGTACTTTTCTAGTGAGAGCCACCCTACAGTACTATCAAACTTTTCAGAGGTTACTACATAGCTTCTCAAATAAAATCCTCAACAGTTTTTTTTCCAGCAGATACTCATATCAAGCATACGCAGAGAGCAAATACAATCAAGTGCAGACAGTTCAAAACTATCTCTCGAACATATTGTTTTCCAGCTACCCTCTGCAAAATAGAAGGCCCTCCTCACCCCAAAGAGATGGGGCGAGAAGGGGAAACAGGTCTGCCATTCATGTAGGAGTTTGGCTAGCATAGAGTTTTATTAAAGTTGTTAACAAAAATAGTTAAACATTTTTACAATTTAACATCCAGTCTGACAAAAGGCAAATCAATGAAAAAAATACAAAAAAGTAAAAAAGTGCACTACCCAGTCCAGTATTTTGCTTTAAAGTCATGTCACTTACAGCATATGAAAAATAAACCCAGAAGTGTAATTACTTTAAAATACACCGCTTCCATATCTCAGTATTTTACACATATATTCTATAGTGGAAGAGGAGATCTCTTAAAAACTTTACTCTTAAAATATTGAGGTGCATATACCAAGTAGGATAGACTTGGCAAGTTAAGTTGCAGTAGAGAATCCTTTCAAATTTGGCATTTCACTTACAAACCTTACCGTAACAGCAAGATCTGTAGTACCTAAACCTTCTAGTAAGAACAGTAATTTTGTTTAATGCAGATTTACTAATACAGACAACTACAAGAAATGGTGAGGTCAGCAACTCTATGGGATCTTAAGGAGTTACGAGTCCTGATTTAGTCGTCAAATGGAACAATGTCACAACAAACTTTAAGGCCATGTTTTATTTGCTGATTAATGGACAAAAGGCAATGGATTCCCCCCCACACTAAATATTTTCTTGAAAGTCTGTGCTCATAAAAATCATGAAAAGTTGGAAAGACTTAATTATTGAAACTTTAAATATATTTTACACAATCTTGTTTGTACAAAAATACAAGTTAAATATAAACATAAAGCAATCATGATAATTTCATGTAAATCCATTTTGTGATATTCTGTTATATATAAAAAAGTTTCTCAGCTCTGTCTCATTTGTGAAAAGATCAATACCAGATTGAATCACTACTGGCAAAGGGCCCTAAAAAGCACACTTCAGCATTAAATATGTTTTACAATGTAAGTACCGTTTCCTGATTTTCTCTTCTAAAGACTGGCAAAAGATAGGGCAGTATGTCCATAAACCAACAAATAATTTGGCTACAATGTCATAAAACACAAACACACAAATCTGTACAACAAACCAGTAGCTATGCAGTACGAACTTGTTACACACACACATAAACAGACATGGAATGGAACTTAGTGAGACGCCGATTGTAATTCACTGTTCTTCAGCCTGGCATTTTGTCTTACTTCATCAAATGAATATGACTTTGTTACCTTTCCATTCTTAAATACTGTGTGAAGGAGGTCCTGCAAGAAACACCATTGTTTTAGCAAGAGCAATTTGGCAAAGGACCAAAAAACACAAATTACGCAAACTCAAAAGTGAGCACACAAATCAAGGCTGGTAAGACTAGAGCTTAAACTATCAAGATACTCAATATTTACAGCTTCTTCTGATATTTTTCACCAGTGGTTAGAGAGAAGAAAGGACTTGGGCCATCCTGTGCACAGACAGCAAGTTTGTGCTGAGTAGTGCCTTTGTTGAGATATCTACACCTGGTCAAAGCCAAACACACGCTAGATATACCTTGCTAGAGCAGTTTATAGGAAAGGTGACACTCAACCCATCAAATACAACTCAATTACAGATTGATTTTTTGCAATTTGATTTTAAATGAAATACCTTTTCCCTCTAGAAAAAAAAAAAAAGAGAATAAAATATCTTTCTTCATAGTGCTGTTTGCTCATGTATTTTGTAAAACAGCACACTGGAAGGGCAGTAAGCACAGTGTGGCACACAAAAGTCAGTACAACAGCAACGCTGTTGTGATCTACTGCAAGGACCTGGAGCTCTAGAGAAATGCACCACAGAAGAGGACATTTCCCTGTCACTCCCAGGGAGCTCCAAAACCTGTAACACACAAATGACCCTCCCTAATACCCTGGGACCAAAAATATTTTAAAGAATGACTTCACCTGTCAAAAATAAAGGGACTATATATTGCCTAATTTTAGAGTGAAAGTCTCGTGGTTTGCAGTGAAGAGACTTCTCACCATTAGGTTCTTCCCCCTTCCACCCTGCCCCAGTCTCTCTCTCTCTGAATGTTCACCACAAACATATGCACATATGTGTACACGCATATGTGTATATATAAATTTGAAACTATTTTTTCTTAGATCTTCGCATGCAGAGCACAATATCTACAGTATGTAAAACTCAGGGTTTTTTCATATTGAAATTTCTCAGAGATCTCAGTTTCATGCTTACGGCTACATAACACAGTGTGTCTAGTAGTACCCTTCTGCCTAGCAGCACAGAAACAGGTTCTCTATACCAGAAAACTCTAGAAGCTTGCAGCTTCTAAAAGCTGAAGTGCAACTTGACAACTCATTTTCAGTGCTCTTAATTTGGGAAGTCATCATGCAGTTAAACATTTCAATGTTGCACACTAAAAAGGCAAGAGCTATCAAATCAAAAGCCTGAGATTGACATGAAGTTTGTGTTTATTTCACTGAAATTGCATTTCATTTTGCAATTGTAAAGAAGTCACAGGGTTAAACCTACATGTTTGAAAACTGGGCAACTACTCTGTGTACAGAGCATTAACCCCTGAAGAAACTAAACTGTCTCAGTGGGTAAGTACCAAGAAATTTTAGTTACATCTGTCTCTCTTCCACCTCCAACTGGGGTCACTACTCAAATTGTGCAATATAGCCCAGACAAAACTGCTTGGCCAGCATATATTCTGCAACATCAGATTTGGGGAAAAGCAACAATGTTCTCTTGTTTCTGAAGACAAAAGAGAAAGATCTCTATTTGCAAAGTATGAACATTCTGCTGTCATTCTAGCATTCTGCTGTTACTGAATTTGGCACTGGGGACACTTTTGAGGTAATAGGATGGAAGTTGAACAAAAAAGACAATCAGAACTAAATTCTGAAATTAAGTTACAACCTGCTTTTTCTCAGTCTATTTTTGCATGAAGAATGCAATATATTTCTAAAATTCGTACCTGTCCATACTCTTCAAGATCTCCCTTGCCTTCTTCAAGTGTCACGTACTCTCCAGCAGGTGTCCTATGCAATGACAGCCGTCCTTTCTTTGACCTTTTGTTGGGATCAGCAACGGGATCCTTGAAGACATTTACCTAAAATAAAAAGAGTGTTTTTGTAAATAGAAAGGGTTTTGTGAGACTGGTGTACTTAATGCAGATGGCAGTATTGTAACAGGAAATGTCACACATGTTTTCAGATGGGGAAGCCCCTACCAAAAGCGTAATAGTAGAAGTTGTACACAGACATACCCCGAGACCGTTGGTCACCACGTAACTGCATTTGAAGGAACAGTTTAAGAGATCTCTCGTCAGTTTCTGCAACAAAGCTCCACCAGATCCAAAGGCAATGTTCTCAATACTCCATTTATTCTTCTTCATTCCCTCCACAATCTAATAAGAAAAAGAAAATCATGATGGAGCATACTTTTAGGCCACGCCATTTTCCCATAAAAATATTATACTACTTCAACAAGATGCTTTTACAGACAATTAAGCCAACTAACATTCAGTTTCCAGGAGATGTGCGTAATAAATTGGTCAATACTTGGCACGCTGTTTGCATTTTTATTTATGGGTCCAGCATGGCATAATTATAGAAAGCTTTTGCTGTAACACTAGTAACATGCCAGCACATATACTTTCAAAACTAGGGTGGCACAGTAATGCAAGGCCCAGAGAAACAGAGCTCTAAAGAAAATAAAAGACTTCATGAGAGTATTTCAGAGCCTTCCCATTTCCCAGAATTGTGGGAAGACCTCAAAGGAAAGGTCTGCATTCATGTATCCTGAAAAAATGCAGTCATCTTGCTCATCAACTCCAGAAAGTTATTACCCACTCTGACCAATGACTTGTACAGAGCAGTACTCTTGAAGAACACATTGTCTAGAATTAGAATAGCAATTTCAAAGATGGGAAATGAAAATATATCAAGCTGCTTTAAAGGTTTGCTTTGTCACCTTGTCAGGCAGGTACAGAGCAGTGTGAACCGCACTGCAAACAGTCAAGGTAGAAGTTACTATATAATTTCCCCTTACCCTCACTCTATCCAGAAAATTTGGCATCCTCTAGCCTGGAGTAATGGATGCTTGTTTAGTCATGCTCATAAATGGCCAGGATTTGTTTCCCTGATCTGTTACCCTTAGGTAGCAGCCTAAAATGATGGGTTTTGCCCCAGTACAGGAGTTTCAACCACTCTCTTCTCCTAACCATACTAACAAAAGCAGGTGAGAAACCCAGAGTGGGGGAAGATAGCAAAATACCATCTATCCAGAAAAAAAGAACGTGAGAAGAAGAATGGAACGATAGGATCCACAAGGAACAGTGCAGGGTTTCAAAAATCTGCATAATTAGAAATCTGGTAATATTCTGTGCAATCTCAGCCTCCTGCATCAAGAAGAAATGCCAGAAAAACACTGAACAGGACTGTTTCAGAAGCTACTGATGTCAAGCTGCTTTTTTTAAGGGACAGCTAAGGACCATAAGAGGAAAAAAAAAAAAAGAAAAAGACAATTTCAACTTCAGACCTAAAAAGCCAGTAGTGTAACAAAAGAGCAGAGTAGTACTTTGTATATCCACTTAGTCACATGCAGACTGCCTTCAGTCTGAAAGGCTGATAAGAGGTCCATCCACAGGAGACGTGCACAGCAGTCATAACCTTTTGAGACCATGCTTTGAACACCTTCCCACCATGTTTTTACCAGAGATTTGACCCCAGCAGAGATCTCATCAGTGAGTTTCTATCATTCCAGTGGTACCAGCTTACTTGGCCTCACTCATGAATTCAAGCAAAATGAATCTCAAGCCCCACCACCATGACTTCCACTTAAGAGAACCCTTTGGAAGCATTGCATCTTGAACAAATGCCCCCTCAAATATGTGATCATCCTGTGGATTTTAGCAGTAGACATCAGATCCTTTCCATGACCACGTGCAAAAGGAATTTCTACTTTCAAGTGACTAAATTCTTCTGGAAGCAATTACGAGAGGTACTTGGGGAGGATAAAGGACTGAAATTAATTAAATGCTCTTTTTAGCACCTCTGAACTAACTGAAGATGACAAAGGAATGGTAAGAAAAGGGATTTTGTATATTCTCTACTTAAGCATAAGGCCCAATAGTACCATAAGAAACAAGACTTGACTGGGCCTGCGTATGGACTCTTCTTATTTATGCTGTCTTTTAAAGAAGCAAATGTAGGTAAACTCCACCTGGGCTCTGAAGAAGCTCTGGCCAGACACTGACCAAGCCTGAAGCCATGTGAACTGCTGGCCAAACCAGAGCCAATATATTTTGCTCCTTTCACTATGCAGTTTTATAGTGCAGGTCTGACACTGAACTTGCTTGAAAATGCCTGCAAGATGTAGGACGGAATACTTGGTATAAAAAACATCCTACACCAAGGCACATGATGCTTAGGCTTCATGTTCACCACAGGTTAACTTGCAGGTTAACAGATGTTAGTGTGAGTACAGTGTAGCTGGGCCATGGCTGCTTGCCCTTCTTGCCTGGGTGAGAAGAAATGTGAACCCCCCTTTTAGCTTGTTTTCCTGCTCTCATTTACAGATAGTCTTTTCATCTTGTGCGACGGGCATATGTCCTTGCTTATCTTGGGTGAAGAACTGGCTTCTAGCTTTCCCCTCTCTCAAGGGATTTCCTTACTCAGACTGACCTTTGAGGAAGGGTGGAAGTGAAATCAAGACTAAGGTGAAAGACAGCTCTGACTGTACCAGTGACCCCCAGCAAAGGCCCACATAACAGCTTCCCTAGGTAGGGGAAAGAGATGGGAAACAGCAGCAGTAATAAGGAAGAAAGGGGAGATCTGAAATAATTGGAGCCTCCCCAAAAGGAAAACAATACAGAAGAATTTCTTGTCTCACACTTTCAAACCTATAAAAGGAGAAGAGTTCAGGTGTCAAGGTTCTGACCAGTTTCCTTTGACTGTTATGAGCATGATTAATATTTCAACTATGACTCCAGATTAGAGGATTTTGTTTGTATAAAAATTTTAAGATATCTGGAAATTGAATGTTCAAAGAAAATCCTTTGAAAGTGTAGTATACTGTGGAGTTAGCAGATTGGAATGATTTTAAAAAGTGAAAATGCAAAGAAAGTCAGAAAAGTTTCCTTACCTGTTCTACCAGCATCCCCTATTAAAACAAAGAATTTTAAAATCCAGTTTATACTCTGAGTTGTTCTCTATATTGTTGTTTCATACTTTGGATAGCTAAATGAGGCGATCAGTTACTACCCATTCTAGATTTTCCTATTATATCCATTACCTTTCTTATGATTTGTAACAATAAATCACGCCTAGAATCTAACACTGATATGGAGTAATTAGAATAACGACTTGCATAGGCTATAAGAGGGGGATGGAGAGGAAATATGGCCACAACAATACATTCATATTTGTTCATGTAAACTCCTTTTGGAAAAGAATGAATTATACTTAAGGGCTGGTTTGGTTTTGTTGTGTTGTTTTGGGGGAGTTGTTTGTGTTTGTTTCATTTTTGTTGTTGTTTTTTAATCGCTAAACTATTACCCAATCATCTGCAAGTCAGCATTGTAGCCTTGGTTTTGCTGACAAAAGAAGATGAAGAGATCCATAAAAAGCAAACACAACTACAATTAGTTGCAAGATCATGGTCTTTTTGCTCTTTTTGATAAGGTATTGTTATCAAATGAGAAGTGTCTCTTTCCTTCCTGCCTGTTTCTCCCGGCTCAAAACAACAGTTTATTTTCTCCCGTATAGTGCTGGCAAGTACTAGCCCTTTTTTGGAACAATTTAATTCACTAAACCACAAAATTGATCACTTTTGGCTGAGTCAGTTTGCTGCTACAGCTCTGGTCTAAATTACTTTAAAGACCACAGTTAAATGACCAAAGCTGCCATGAGGCACTGCAAGATTACAGTCAGGCAGAGATGAGAAGGTACCACCAGGCAGCAGGGAGCTATGTCTGCTCTGTATGTCTGGGGAACTGGATCTTCTACTCTCTTATACAACATGCTACAGGTAGACTTCTCATAATCACTTTCAGCTTGATGAGGAAAATATCTAAACAGGCAGATTGCCTGAACAAAGAATTGTTCATTCTGCCCTCTAATCCTGCCCCAATAGCTGCTGCATTTATTTTCCTGCTCTATTTAGAACCTGGAGAGTAGAGCATTTTTTACTCTAATACAAAGATTTTAAATACTAGCTTTAATATTTTGACTAGAAGCAATGTTATATGAGCATGAATTTTTGTCCAGTATAACTCAGAGTAAGCAACTCACGTTCCTTACAAGGAAGAACAGTCCAGTTACTTTCCTGTCATAACTCATGGAAATCTCAACCACAACATCCTATGCCTAACACCAGCATCAGTCCTTTTGAACCATTATTGAGAACAAGCACAAGTGCTTTTCTTTTGTGTGGTTTTTGGTTTGTTTGGGTTTTTTTTAACAAAGAGAGTGTATTTCCCTGCTATCTAATGATAAAACTTTCTTTCCAGCTATTAAGTTCTCGTGCTTGTGTTCTATCAAGCATGCTATCATAGCTGTATATTCTCAAAAAGCCATATGGAACATAAAAATAAAGTAAAATAAATTTAAAGGTTGTTGGAGGCAGAAGAAAACTGTAATGCATGACTGCACTACAGCTGGCATATCAGGTTATAACCTCAGCATTAACTGCTCTCTAAGGGTCCAAGTGACAAATCTAAGTTCTGTCACTGAGGCACACATTATGGGCCCATGCTGGATATACAGATCGTTTCAGACTAACTAAAAAAACCCAAACCTGATATCTCTCTTACTCTTAAATTTGAGGAGCAGCAAAAGTCAGCTTTGTTAAGAAGAACCTAAGGATGTGTCAGTCTAGAAAGCTAAGAAAAGTGCCAACAAATTCAAGTAAAATTAATCTTAAATTTATCCAACTTGTTTCTGGTTTTGAACTCTAATATAGCTGAGGATGAATGATCCAGGATGAACCTGATTAAGTCAAGTCCTCTTTCTTCTACACACCCTTTGTCAACTGCAGTCACTGCAGTCTGTACCTTTGCAACCATATTGTATTACCTAATATCTAATCTAGTCAATAGGAGTGAATTTATGACTAGTTTCAAGCACATAGCATCTACTAAATAATCAGTTTTTGCCTTGGTAAAATTGCAATTGTGACTCACACTACAGCCTAATCTGTTACATATGTTTTCTGGCTTTTCAGGGATCCTTATTCCACTAGTTACCAAATCAATGAACTCACCTTCCTTACCCCTGGTTTTAAAGACTCCTTCAAAACTACACCTTCAATATTTGAGAGCAAACACACTTTAGATGGTACATAAGTAATGAGGCAAACCAGTTAATTACTATTGCTGTAGCACAGTGATCATGCACAGTGTGCCGTAGACATCAATGAAAGCACCAAACATGGCCAGATTTTAATCTCAATTAGACTTGACAAGCATGATGAAAGCAAACAAAAGGACAGACAGTGGAAAGAGAAGGGTTACAACAGAGGGATTACAAAATTCCTTTTAGGGATTTTTTTTATGCATTTTAATAATTTCCTGTGGAGTTTTAATGAACTTGTTTTACACATTATGATATCGCTGCCAATGTCTGGAGTGAAGGGCAGGGGTGGGGTCAGCAGTCTCTGCTGTAATATCTGACTAGTCACGACAGAGTCCAGATTAAATATTAACATTGACAGTGTTACCCCGACATGTGAACAGGATCTCCTACCTCTTGCAACGTGTTGATATCCACACCATCCCCTTGAATAACTCTGAGATACGGTGGCAACAACTTGTAGCCTTTTGAATTTTCTGTAATGGGAAACTTCTTCCCCAAGATCTCCAAGACCTATTGAAAAGAGAGACAGTTCAAAATAAAAACAAAAATCTATGTAATATGTATACCAATAAAGAAATACCATTGCCACACTTGAACAATGTTCTCTCTAATAAAATAAAATAAATCCATAACCTTACCCACATAATCATGCTCTAAATCTACCCACACAAATAAAAAGCATGCCAGCCATTGTGGTGGAAGCCCTTAAAGCAGTCACAGACCATATGGTCTTTATGAATTTGTACCCGAGCACTAATCACAACCATCCTTCCCTCCTTTCTTCCTCAGCTTGCTGTGGATTTTGTTACTAAATGTGTCAGCTGAAGATTCTGCTCTTCTTTTGACCTCCCTTAAGACAATGAATGAGGCTTTCAGTTTTCTGTGATTTTGTAAACCACGAATACTTAAAATGAAATACTTCAGTTGGGAGCTTTTCTTATCAGCTCTGGTAAAGGTCATTCAGAGCTCCTACTTGTGATACATCACTTGTCCCAAAGGGAAAAAAAAAGTGTAAAGATCTAATTTGATAGAGTACCAATGTAACTAAAATTGCCCGTACTTTCTTCTTAAGACAGTGCTGGCAGCTACTCAAATTCAGAGGTATCAACAGCTTTTATTATGAAACTGTAACAATCATTATATTCTCTAAAGAACTGTGAGGCAAGAAGCATTTTTAAACTTGGAGGGTGTGTGCCACTGATTTAAATGCACATCTGACAAAAGGGAGAAGAGTGCTAAACTTGTGTTTGTAGCACAAAACAGTGGACCACATTAATACAGGATGTCAAGATACCTAAACTTGGTGGTAAGAAGTCTTATTGACCTGGCATTTATTAATAATCAAATTGTTTCCCATTGTATTTGTTATTAGGTGATGAAAATTTCTCTTTATAGGAGCATTCCAGCATCATTACATCAGCAAAACTGGTAACTGTTGTAAAAGCTTCAAAAATAATACACAAGAATGGGTTTGATGAAAAATATTAAACTATTTAGACAGAAAAACCGTAAGTTTCCCTACCTATGTTTATGTGGGGAAGATTTTTGGGGTGGAAGACAGCTTTGCCCTTGAAAGGGTGCAGCTGTGAGCATGGGAAAGCAGAGAAGAAGATACTTATGACCTTGTTCCAGGCACAGGAAAGTAAAAGAAAGGAGAAAAACAACTGAGAAAAACAAGGGTGAATAACAGGATGTGTTTTGAGATTTACCAGCATGAGGAGAGATGTGAACTACCTATCAGAAGGTGGTCTAAGGCTCGTGGACAGAAGTGCTTGGCTAATAGAGTGTGATGTGTATGCGTGGACAGATAAGAAAAAGTATAAAAGACAAGCCTTATAATAATAAAGTGGCTGTTAGTTGTTAACCTTTTCTTGCCTAAGCCTGTGTATGTGTTTTTTGTCCATCACATAGAGGAACTAAACATTTGCATTTTTCACAGATCCAAATTAGCCAGCATCAAATATATACCATGCATATCAACTTACAGCATTATGTCTCTATGTTTTCTAGGTAGTCATTACAAAACAAACAACTGCCCTCCCGATCTTGTATACAAATGACTTCAAGAAAGTATTACCTTTAAAACAGTGTCAAGGGGATTCCCAGAATCTGGTCTAATAATAAGCGGTGCCTCTGGACTTCGGGCTTCAATTATATGCCTTAGGTCATCACCCCATATTTTTTCACAAGCATTGTAAATGTCATAGCTGTCACTAACCACAGACACAGGCACTGAAGAAAACTGTGTTACTATGTGTTCAAAAGCATCTTTTTCATGATCTTTCCCCCAAGCTGTTATGGTACTGCAAAGGCAAATGAAAAATTCATATTAGAGTGGCACTAGCACAGAAAATCATACATTCTGTATTTCCTACCAGTAACAGTTCAAGATAAAGATAAGCAATGTGATTACAAGACAGCATAAACTATGTGCTTATCAGCTCTGTGTTGCATGGATAATAAGTCTATATACTAAATAAACAGCACCGTGAATTTATCTTTGGCACTTCAGACAAACGCTTGGCACATGAAATTTCTTTCACATGTAAATGTGGGGGTTTTTTTATTTATTTTATTAACATTTGTGAGTTTCTCTTTTAAATCTGAAATTTAGACAGTTAGGGAATTACAGATGCAAGAACAGAACATCTGCTCTGGCAACTTCACAGTACAAAATGGGAAGTTGAGAATGAAGCACCATATGTTAGAAAAATCCTAAGAAGAAAACAGAATTTATTTTCTTTTTTAATAGTGATATAAACTCATTATTCTCACTCATACAAACATTCTTCCAGAGGAACCTCAGGGCATTACCCTTGGTGCAAGGGTACAGGCAAGCACAGAAACCAGAGCTGCTGAGAGCACTAATAAGTTACTGAATGCCAGTTGATCTGCAGTAGCTGTTCTGTACATGGCTGTCTCAGACCAGCTCACGTAACCTGTGCACAAAGACCTAAAAAAGCTCTCAAGCACAGCACAAAAGTCAGTGGCACTGAATTTTTGCCTTAAAATTCCATTGTTAACTACTGTGAGGACAAGCCGTAGATCATGGTAGTGAGCAGACAAAGCAAACTTTGTTTCACAGAGGTTGGGGCAGTTGCAGGAACAGCCCCATTGACACACCAGAGGACAGCACCACACTCACACCACCACCTCACATGGGAGGTGGTGGAACAGTATAGCAATTCTGGAAAAAAAATGGGTTTCTTTAATGAGGCGTTTTCTGTATATTAACTTGGAAAGGGTGACTGCAGTCTGCATGTGGCAATGCAAACTTTATATGGGGCAGTTTAAGCTGTCTGATCTAACGTCACCACTTCAATATGCTGTGCAGAAGACACTTGATCTTGTGACTCCATGTGTTTGCTTTCATTACAAAAAATTTTATAGTTGCTTGGGCCATCATTTTTTGGATTTAACTGTAGCATTAAGCTAAGCTAAGAGAAGACATTTCAGACAAAATTTGTCACTTCTATTGATCAAGCAGTTCCAGAACAGCACTACAGCAATGATACAGAAAGTTCTGTGAAGCAATTCTCCTTTAAAGGTGATCACTGCCTTACAAGGGCTATTTGTGCAATCCTTTCCATTATCTGCCTTGTAATCCTGAGTGAATGCTAACTATTTAAAGTGAATACTAACTATTAAACTGGCTTTTATGCTCATTACGAAAAACACAACTTCCTTTATATTCTGCTCATTTCAGTGTGTAGATGTGCAACTGAAATCGAAGGATTTGCATTCACTCCTAACTTTGTACAAGATCTGGATATAAAAAAAAATAGGAGCTCTCCATCTCCAATGCCTGAGATCAGTTCTTTACTCTTAGAAAGTCTTCCACAATTCTTAGTGAAAGATCAAGGATTTACTATTGACTGAGTTAGTTATGCTGATGGGAAGCTTAAGAGCAACTACTTCTGGAGGGAGAACATGATCTGTGAAAGTCCAGAATTGCAACTTACATGGCTTTTCCATTTATGATGTTATGCTTAAAACAAAATTTGTTTATAATGTGAATCCTCAATATCTATAATCTGTAGCCTTCAAGCCTATTCTAAAAAGAATATCCAAATTTACTTAAACCTGATACTAAGGTTATAGTTAAAAACATTTAAAGCACATTTATACTTAAAACAATCATGACTAAAACATACAGAGGCATCAGTACTCAACTGCAGCCTCAACAGCTGGATCAGTCATAGCTAATACTACAAGATCTATTTCTGGATACAAAGATGGATAAGAAAAAAAATCACATTTTGTTAAGCTGTTTTTAGAAAGTCTTAGCCTAGTATCTTACCTGTGTTCAGCAGCTGGAACAGAATATCCTGGAACTGGATCTTTTGTACCATAGTACTTTTTAATTAACGCAATTCCTGCTACAGTGTCTGTTCCTTTGAAGTTCACCAAATGAGCTGAAGCTCCTATGCCTGCAGTCTGAACAAGATGCAACTTTCAGTTTCCATGTCAAATACAGGAGCCTAAATCCAGTCACCACCTAGTGCTAGTCTGTAGCCAGCAAAACTTAGTTCCTCTTTCACTCTCACTCTCTTCTTGCATTTTCACAGGACAGACACAGGCAAAAGCTCTCCCAGTCTAGTGCTCACAGTCCAGAGACACATCTACCTGCCCCCACCCCAGATCCCCCCTCCACAATCAGTCCAAACACAGTACTCTATGCATTCACAATTTCAGTGCAGAACGGGGACACAGAAGTTAACAGATACATATTACAATCCTTCACAGTTAAGGACAATTAAGATTTTTTCAAATTATTAGACAAGTAGTATTACCTCTTGTGAAGAAACTCCTCTGTAGCCGAAGTCATGCAGTTTATACTCCAGTCCTTCCAAGCTGCCAGAAGTCTCTAGCAAATATTTGGCCAAAATCTTTTTCTGCTCTCTAGAGTTTGTAGCTACTGTGATTGGATACCATGACTGCACAAGAATAGTCTAAAACAAAACCCATCACAATATTAGGTGTATGTTTGCTTAGAACTTAGCAATACCCACTTGGCATTTTAGCAGACACAAAAAGGTCCATTTATTTTTATTCCCTGTTCAGAAATTCCTGATGCCTACAACAGTTTGCTTTAGGGCTTAAGCAATTAGCCTTTATAAGGTGAGGTATTGACCTTCCCAAACTACTAACATGCAGTTTCCCCATCCTCTTTTTTTGTGGATAAAAGTACTTTTAATCCTGTAAAATTATTACAATCTCTTGCCAGGTGGGGGAAAAACGTCTGTGTAAGAGGACTACAAAAAAGAAGCCAGGCTTACTTATAGCAGAAAATGAAAGTTGCCAGAGATTTCCCTTAAAGCAATAAGAGATTCAGATTTTAATTTAAGTGCATTAATATTAACTTAGGAAAAAAACAAATTAAATTTCCAAAACTGACCTCAATCCAATTTGTAAGCCAGTAGCACTCTGGATCTGTGTTTTCTACTGTGAAAAGGACATTTCCTCTGGGAATTACAGAACCTTCAGGAACAGCCTTTATTTCTATAGGAAGATGGCCATCGTATTTCTGTACAAGAAACAGTAATAGAAATAGACAATAGGAAAGATTAGGACGCACCTCTCTCTTATTTGACTGCAAGGAATAAAAGTTAGTCTATGAGTTTATTGATAAAGCTTTCTTCTTCTTCATTTCTTTCAACCCTAAAAATCATAAACTCCTAGCCCAAATAAATGAGAAAATCCACATTTAACAAAAAAGGACGAAAATCCTGTGACCTAAAAAACAGTCTCGTTATCAATTGTATTACTTTTGTAGACTGGGCCAGGAAGGCTTAAACATTCTATAAAAATACAGAAGTTCTACACACAGAATAAGAAATATTTGCTACTCAGTTTTCTTCAGTAGTTTCACATGAAGTAAGCTACAAAAATTTTAGTTCTTATCTAGACCTCTAAAAAATCTCTGATTGTGCTTAGTATAGATGTGTGCTTTGTTAATTTATTACAGCAGGATCCATTTAATAACTATTTTAAAGACTATTTTTCATCTCAATTATTCACTGAACACAAAATCTCATATTGAAATGTCATTCTTCTGTCAGTCTTTCAACCCCAAAGGACTAAACACTGTGTGAAATGAGCCTTTTGAAAAAGAGTAACTTGCAAACAGCAACTCTAAAAGAGTAATTATAACTTTCTGAAAGAGGAAGAGCTAAACTGGCAGTACTGATAATGTTTCGGCTAACAAAATTTTTTGACAGAAAGCTTCTCATGAGATATTTTTTAAAGGCAACAAAAATTGCACCAATTTAGAGAAATTACAGATTTGTAAGTAGCATCAAAATGTATTCTCCAGTACCCAAAACACATCACTCTTCTACGCTACAGTTTAAAAATTAATTTGAAAGTGTAATAACCTGAAGCAAATTGTGTTTATATCACACAGGGTTTAGTTGTCAGACTTGGAGATTTCTGGATTAACAAAGAACAACAAAGCCTTCAAAAGGCTCAAAATAATTTATTCATGATTCAATGAAGACAAAAGTATATTTAATTGGAAAAAATAAAACAGATTTTGACCTAACTGAGTTGAATGGACTTAGTTAAACCACATTAAAACTCAGCAAGGACAGACATGTGCATTAAAAGTGCATTAATTCAGTTTATCCAAGGGGGGATCAAGTTACTTTAAATACAGATGAGAGCAGCTCACAACGTATAATGTAGCTTAAACACAAATATGGATTGAATTCACATTTTTAGTTACTCGAAATGGATGCAGGGCCTCTACAAACTTCTCCATAACTCCCTTAGAGAACTGTGGGCTCATGTACCTTGTTGCCATTTGAAACATTTAGTTGAAATTGCACACCTGTGGTCCACCCCAGTGGCAAGATGACATCCAAATATAATCGTAGACAGATGCCACCATAAGAACACATACAACCAGGGAATCCAGGGAAAAATAAATGCAAAGGACTAAAAAATGTGCTTTCAAATACTAAAAATATCCATTCACCAGAACCCAAAATGAAATTTAGCATTTAATTAATCTGCAGAGATTAGAGGAGCTCTGTTGAATGCCCTTAGACTGAATCTGCTGCTTTTACAAAGAAGAAATGTTTGCAATTAGTTGAAGTCTGACACCTTTTTAAACAAAAAGGAAATAGGATAATTGTGGCAAGACTTATTTTGGAAGGTTTTGTGTGCCAGAAGTGCTTATATTTCATAATAAAGTTCAACTTTCATATCTCTGAAAAATGTAGGAAACAACTGAACAAAACATGTATTTTCTGGAAGTATTTATACACCCAAGAAGTTGTAATGCTTTCTGCATTAGAATAAAAATTGTTATGATTAGCTCCAGAAAGCAATGTAAATGATGCAGGCAACCACTAAGTGCTATATTACACGTGGAGACTTGCCAACAAGCCCCCACTTACATGAGCTGGCTGACGGCAGCCATAAATCCTTATTACCTGCAAAGCCGTATTTGGCATCTGAAAGGATGAAAATTACTTTTCTCTAAGGAATTACAATTATATGATTATTCTTTGACAGCTGCTACTCCCTGTACACTAAACATGAAAAGCTAAATTTACCCAGTCGTTACTATCAAGATTAAAAGGAAAGACTGTTGTATATATTCTACAATTCATTCAGAAATTCTTCATGATGATCTCAAATTATTTTCATAATTTTTTTTTTTTACCTCCAGAATATAGTTCCATCCCTTTTCATTGAAGACATCATCTTGAAAATGCTCCCTATATACTTCTTTGGCTTCCTTGATTTTCTCTTTGGTCACCACTTTTCCTGTAGTTTCAGAAACAGATGAAAGCTTAGAAACTTACAATGTTTATCATTTGATAAACTAAGTAACAAAAAAGTTCAGGCACAGCAAAATCACTTTGCCTTCAACAAAGACATGAAGATGTCAAATGCAGTATGTTTAAACCAAATTTAACTTTCACTTATTATAAAGAGTAGGATGCTCAAGAAAGCAACAGGATAAAATATATTTGTGGTTTGCAGATGGCTCAGAACAATTTGAGACTTGTTCTTTTATGATGGTCAAAAATCTGTCGTGAGGTTTAGTAGTAGTGCTTTTCCCAGAGGAATGTGTTGATAGTGCAAGTTGACACAAGGGTTAAGCTACACTGCTCCAGGGACAATGCCCATGGAGAGGTGTTACAACCCATCTTTGACTGACCACTTTGTGATAGGAGCCAACAGACAAACCACATGATTTGAGTAAGCATTGCTGCTGCTGTAGGCCAATCATCTACCTGAGAGAACAATCCTCAGATTGCTAAAGACAAAAGAAATCAAATTATCAAGTGTTTTGATCATAACGGAATTTCAATCTTTGGCAGAATTGGCAGAGATATTTATTCGCTCAAGACAAAGACAAGTGAGCCCTGTGACTGAAGTTTTGTTTCTAAAGCTTGGCAGAAGGCAACTTGCTTTCAGGTCAGAACAGGTGATATTTGTACCTAATGCAAAAAAGCAATCAAATTCTTAAACAGCACCAAGGAATTTTCAGATGTTACTCTTAAAATTAGCACTCTTAAAACCATTTTCACATGCAGCTGCCACATTCAATGATCTAAGTTGAGGGGTATCCAAAATTTAAGGAAAATTAAAACCATTATTGGTTTACACAGTAAACAGTAAATACAGACTGAAGTTTATGTTCAAAATGCAAAATGTGTTTTCCATTGAATCTTCTATCTATTTGTGAGTCTATGCACACTGTTGTTCTGTTTCCATTTATTTCAATGTAGCCCACTGAAGTTGGGACATGAATACCTCTTCATTTTTAATAAATCATTGGCATAAATGAAGATAGAGACGTGTCTGAATTACAAAGTCAATACCAACAATTTATTTTCAGAACCACATATATAAGACCTTATGCACGTCACTACTTATGGTGTACCAAGATAACCTGGAATTGTTTCAACTATAAGAGTACAAGCTTGAGAAAAATTATATATTTATTTACAGGTCAAGTCTTACCAGAATTTGAGACAGTTACCTTTTAAATATTTATTCAGAATGTACTGCAAACCGTAAAAAACAGTTTCTTCATATTTCACTTTCCTTAATTTGGAATTTTCAGTCTTCTTTTCACGACATTCAAAGTAGGAATATACTTTGCTTGTGTTAGGTGGATATTGCTTGTAGTGTGTAACCTACATTAAGAAAAACTTCAGTAAGAGTTCAAAACATCACTACAAAGCACAAGAGAAATCATATTTGAACATTAAAGCTTAAGAGTAACTCCCAGTTCTTCTGGACTGTTATTTATCTTTTCACATTCTACACCATAAGTGTTTAGGAAATTTACATGGTTTTAGTCTCCTTTAGTTTTCAGTTCAAAAGGCTGTCTTCCATTCTTTGCTTCTTTAGCAAGTCTTTTCCCCTAGAGTAATCTTTATGGTCAGCTCTTCTCCTCCCCTGATGACTTCGCTTTGATTAACTGGGAAACACATTGGATAGGATTTTAGGAATGGCACTGAACACTGACATGCCAGGTCAGTGTTTGCTTTCTCACACTTTGGCTAAGCCTGATAGTTACAGGAAGCACAAAATTCCATCTCACTATCAAATACCTGCTTGCATTTGATTGAAGTTTTGAAGGCTACAATCCCACAGTTCAAATAAAAGCCACCCAGACTCAAGAAGGCATTGACAACAGTCTTTACCCAAACACTTTCACCATGAGCAGGTTGGGTCTCTCAAGCCCTGGTTACATCAAAGCCAGTTTATAAACCTGTTACTGTCAGCAATGCTCTTAAAATCTACCCGAGGTTTGTATCTCCCCACAAAGTTTGCTAGATGGACTTCTTTTCCAAGTTTGAAACAGTTCACATTCAACATAAAGGAAGCATGAAAAGTTCTGCCTGAGTGTATTACATGGAAACTGGTCATACAAACACACAATGTTATGCTGGATTCAACTATAACAGTTTTCTTAGCTCCTGAATTTAAATCTAGCCAATAATTTACTTTGAATAATAACAGCATTTGAAACAAGTACACTCCAAACACTGAAAAACTTAAACCCACATAATTTTATCGCCTAATGTGTAAACAGCAAATTCCATGCAAAATCCGTAACTCCATACTAAACAAAAAAACCCCATAATGATAATCAATGTTTAAATTACAGAATACATAAATTAGTATAATCCCCAAAGTTGAATCTATCAAGAGTTTTCTTAGGTCAAAAAGAGTCTGTGAGCAAGTCTCTACATCCCATACAGAAAAGTTGTTCCTATGGCTCAGTAAAACACTGTTGTACATCAGAACAAAACTCAAAATGGTGAGAAATCATGTCTGAATTTTTTTCAAAACCCCATATTTACAGGTTAGACCATGAGATCATTACGTGGTTCTTGCTTACTTACTCCAAATAACCTAAAGATTTGTTTCTAATATAATCAAGAATTGGAAAAGGGATGATTTTGCCACTTCTCCCTCTTGCCCTGATTTTGAGATGTACCTCTGACACTCTCAAAATAAAATATTTGAAGGTTTCCCATATCTGTATTGCTAAAACTGTACGTAAAAGGATTTTAGAATTTCAGTTTTCCTTTTCCTCTCAAATGTCATATAAATTTAGCATTTCACTCAGTTTGGACAATGAACTAGACTATTCAACTGACTTTTTTGGTTCTCCTATACTAGCACAAGGCTGTTATGATTGTGTTTCCAGTGCTGCAAGGAAACATTTGAATAATGACAAGGTCAATTTTCAGATCATTCTACTGTCTTTACTTGTATGAGGTTTTCAAGGCCAATCAAATAAATCCCAAGCTTGTCATTGCAAGTTTTCTGCCTTCACTTCAAACAAAGCAACGCACCACAGGCATTTAATGGAGCACAAATCTATTCTATAACAATTCCACAAGCATTCAAAAGCAGAATGCTTAAGAGTAGCAATGTTAGACTTGAAGACAAAACCTGGCTTTTAGATTTAGTTCTAGCTATTAATAAATGTCTCGCTTCACAAATTAACATGTCCTTTCCTAGTTCTACAGAACTTCCAAGAAAGTACATCAAACTGCCAGCTCACTGAAAACTTTCTGCATGATACCATCACGTTTAAAGGAAATTTTAAAACCCTATAGAAAAGAAAACACACACTCTATTCCCCCTTCTTTACTATGGAGCAGACAAAAATATGCTCCATTTGACATGTCCTTCTAACTAATGGGTATATGAACACACACATACACTGGCGACAAAACAGAACTTGAGAGCTGAAATCAGACTGAAATGCTAACAGATCTATGTAGCATACCTGGGGACACAACTCCCCCTGACTAACTTGCTGACAGTTTCAACCTAAAAAAACTCACTGAAGTTCCTGAAACATTAAATCACAGGTTTAGCTAATTTTTCTGACATGAGACTAGATCTTAACTTGAAGATACACACTAGTTAGTGTCCAGAAAATAGTTATTTCTAGGCATTCAAACCTAAACAAAAATTTTGTGTAAGACAAAAAAGTAATTTTATTGATTTAGTTGCTTTAAGTACAAGTTACATGTGTAGTGTTCAATTATATTCCTCACACATTAGAATCTATTTAAACAATGAAAATTACACATCGCTGGCAATTAACTATTTACATCTGAGCAAGCTTTACATCTGTAATTTTAAATGTGCTTCTTTTGATATTCCACAAAGCTGCTACTTTTACCTATAAAGCTGAGATACCCTTTTAAATATTACTTTGTATTTCAAGGCACAAACATGATCTTAAAAGTACCACTTACCAACCACTGCTTAATCAAAGGGGGCTTATAAGATATATGTGAACACACTTTTTAGCAAGGTCTATAGCCACAGGACAAGGAGTGATGATTTTAAAATTAAAGATGGTAGATTCAGACTAAATAAAATGAAGAATTTTTTTATGATGGTGATAAAACACTGGAACAGGTTGCCTAGAGAGGCAATAGAGGACCCATCCCTCTGAACAGGGCTCTGAATAACCTGATCCAGTTGAAGATGTCCCTGCTCATTGCAAAAGGGTTGTGTTAGATGGCCTTTGAAGGGTTGGGTTGATGGCCTTTGGGTTAGATGGCCTTTGAATCAAACTATTCTTTGATTCTGTGTTTTATAGATATGTGGGAAGTTAAGCACAGGACCTACAGCCCCGGTTCACTTCCCCAGCTAACTGTTTTGCTCCCAGGCTCTCAGGCAGGGCACCATACTCAGCAGGAGCATCTGCCCACAAAACGTCACAGCAGCTGATTGGGTTAGCTGTCATTTCTGGACTACTAGGGACACGGGAAAATAATACCCATTTGCCACACTGGTGGTCAGGTTTGGCATGTAGTGAAATGCCTGGTCCTAAAAACAGCCTGAAAAAGGATCAGGCACTAGGAGTGGGAACAGTTCACAGGAAACACAAAGAACGCCACTGCAAACAAAACAAACCAACCACCACCACCAAAAAAACCCCTCCAACATAACATTAGGAGGCACTTGGACAACAAAAACTATGCTTCAAAAAATGCCTGATCTTTCCTTGTTGTCAGATGAAGTTTTGCGTCTTTCTGTATCCTAAAGAAGAGTGGAAAAAACAACAGTGACTATGTACAATATGAAATTAAACTTTAGGTGACATATATCGAGACAGTATTGATAAAACTAAGCTTTCAGATAGGGAATGACAGAAGCAGGACTTGTATGGAGAGGCTCTTGATAAGTAGGAGTCATCATAAAGTCAATAGGAAACCCCATCTCTTCAGGAATTAAAAAAGAAAAAACAAACAAACAGAAAACCAAACAAAAGCTTCTACTGGGATTAAGAGACCCTTACAAGAAAATAACCCTCCCAAATATCTTCAAAGGCCTTTTGATGTTTAGTTCAAAGGCTTGATTTAGGTTTTGTCTACAGAACATATGACAAACAGCCTTGGAACAACTACCTACAAGATTATGTACTATGACTGAAATAGAGCACTTTTACTCCAATTGTGATAGCTCCTTATTAAATTTCATCCAAATAAAGGTATACTCTAAACAAAGAGTTCACAAGGTGATCCACAAGGACTACATCTATTTGACTAAATCAAGTAGCCATTCAAGAAAAGGCATGAAGCACAAATTGCATTAGATCAGCCATCCAAATAAACATCCCAAACATTAAGAGTTAAATATTAAAAAAATTGAATTAACAGCTATTCATCATAGAACAGGGATGACTGAGATAAATGCTGCATTTCCATAATCTAGGTAAAAAAACTTTAGGCATAAAAAAAAATACTCTTATAATCAACAAGCTCTGTAGGACAACATATTGCAGTGAAATTACTCTAAAAGGTTATTTAAGTATATATAATTCAACCATTTGAAAACATGAGAAAACTGGATATGACATGAGTGAAGTCAGGCATGGCCAAAACCTCCATTGGTGGTTAATTCCTGGTGCTCCCCTAGTCAGATGGGTGATGGGTGAGATGCTAACATGAATCATCAGAAAGATGCTCCTAAGCCTTGTCTACAGTGAAGAAAACAAACCCCCAAACATCTACCCAGCAGGATCTTGCCTGTACCGTAACTCTCATGTGAATAGATGATACCAGTTCAAGTAAGACAGTCTTTGAACTTTATAGAGCTTCTTCTGAAAAATCTTTAGTGCAAAAATGGGTACAGAACAACCCAGTTAATGAATCCATGGCACCACACAGCCACAACGATGAAGAATCAGAGGGACAGGTATAAGGTAAGCTAGAAGCAGCATGGCCTGAAAGTAGCTGGGCCACTTGGCTAGGACACTGCAGGTCTGCAGCCTGTAATTAGGGCCCTAGGCACAGGGTTGGACAATGTACTGCAAGCTCTGATGCTGGAAGAGATATCTGGGGGATCCTTATCCCCTTATACACCTTCCTGAGCTAGATGATTTTAGTGCAGTGGTAATGCTGGTATTTACATTGCAGAGACTTCTGTAAAGCACCTCCAAGATTCCCATGAATTGTGTTATTACATATTATTTGCAAACATTGTGGAAAGAGACCATGAATTTGAAATACTGCTTCACCTAAACCTTTATGATATTTAGTCAATGGAGCAGTTAAAAGCAAAGCTTTCCAATAACCTAGATGGAAAACAACATTGTTAGCAACAATGAGATGAACCAGTACTTAAGAGCAAAGGGAATGCTCTATCAGATACACCTCACTTGGATGAGATTTAACTAACAGAGGCTGTAAGGCAGTGCTGACCCCCTTCAGAAAAAAACCCAACACAACTGACTAGCAGGTATATTCAACAGGGATGCTTTTGTAGCTATCAAACCAACCACAGAGGGAATACACACCACAACAGTGGAAATGAAAACCCAATCAAATGCCAGTATGGTTAAATGACAAGCTTATTTGAACAAAGGAGGAAACATTAGATGAATCAATCTTTAATAACTCAAGAGAAAGGGCATCCAACAATAGCAGGTAAAGTGCAAGACCCTCATGAGTTTGAAAAAAAAAATAAATCTAAGAGTCAAGTACAATCTTACTATTTTGATTATATGAGCTTCAAACTACTGTAGAGAAAAAAGCCTTAGAGAGACTCCAGGCCCCTTATTAGAACACATAAGATTAAGATCATGCTTAAGAACCAAAATGAGAATATTGGGAGATACTTGCTCTTATGAGATGAAGCTAATGGAGGTTATGACTAAAGGATGACCTTGTATCATTTCTAGTGTCTCCATATTTGAGTTCACCTGCCATCTCTTATATGTGTATTGAAAAATAAGAGGACCAAAGGTGAGAAAAGAAAAAGAGATCAGTGAGAACTATGAAAACCAAGGAAAGCACATGCAAGCAACTGAATTCCTACAGAAGCTGCACATTATCAGCAAAAATGTAAATTACTAGGTCCACATTCATTTAAAAAACAAGGTCCAGTGTAAGCACTAGAACCGAATGTATTCTAAATTTCTCAGAGAAAATACAATGCTTAAAAACAATAACACTTTACAGTATATTCCTTTACCACTACAGAGTTTCATGTGTTTTTGTTGTGGTTTAACCACAACTGGAAACCAAGCCCCACACAGCTCTGGGTGGGATGGGAGAGAGACTTGGAAGGGTAGAAGTGAGAAAACTCATGGGTTGGATAGACAGTTTAATAGGGAAAGCAAAAGTCCTGTGCACACGAGCAAAGCAAAACAAGGAAGTCATTCACCACTTCCCAAAGGCAGGCAGGTGTTCAGCCATTCCCAGGAAAGCAGGGCTCCAGCCCATGTAACAATTACTGGGGAAGACAAACACCATCACTCCAAACATTCCTCACTTCTTCCCCCAGCTTTATGTGCTAAGCATGATGTCATGTGGTATGGAATATCCCTTGGGTCACTTGGCATCAGCTGTCCCTGCGTCCCCTCTCCACTCCTTGTGCACCCCTAGCCTCCTCACTGGTGGGATGGCATGTGGGGCACAAAAGGCCTTGAGTCTTTGCAAGCACGGCTCAGCAAAATCAAAAATATCCCAAAATTATCAGCATTGTTTTCAGCACAGATCCAAAACACAGCCACATACCAGCTACTAGGAAGAAAATTAACTGTGCTTCAGTCAAAACCAGCACAGTTTTGCATCCAAGATTATCACAAAAAAGATGACAAAATGCCTTATGTTTACTGTTTACACATTAGTGACTAGTCAGCTGTACTACTGCACATGCTGCTACAAATTTTCTGTTCCTTAATGAGAAAAGAAAAAACATTTACCTTTTCAACACTGAAAATTGCAATGATTTTGGAAAGGGGTTACTTTCCATTAATTTAAAAATTGTGTGAGTACTGTGCTGTTGCAGTGTTCCTGTAGAGCAATGATGTCTTGGGGTTTATAACAGGACCACATGACTGCAAATCAAAATTTAGAAGATAATGAACGCAGACAGAGTGAAGATTGCGTCTTACGAGGAGTGCTGAGCCAGAAGTTTCTGCTGGTTTTCCACTGACAGAATTACAGGAGGTAAGAGAACACATTCACACCCCCATCACAAGATTCTAATAAAAAACCCAAATAAATAAATAAATAAGGGCTATTGTAAATAATATTTTGCAGTAGTTAAGTACTAGTCAAAATCAGTAGACTAAAGAGTACTCATGTCTCTTCCTTGCATATCTCTAGCCTTCTAAATAAAGAATATACAGGCTGTCAGAGCCTAGAATAAACACACACTCACGTGAAGTGCTTCAGAATTCAGTGCTCTCCTACAACCACGCAGAGTAAAAGAAGTAATTTGAAGTGACAAATACTTAAAATTCAACATGTAAGGCATAGAGAGTTAAAACATATCTTTCAGATTTCCTTGAAGCATCCAGAAAGAAATTAATTCTGAAACAGATCTCATTTACAGTCTAGATAGCAAGTCAGCTCCTCCTAAGGGGTAATTGCATGGCAGCTTATTATAGCTATCAGCTTAATTACGAAACATGCCAAGCAACAGTAATAGATCTCATTCGCAAAGGCAAAATAAGCTATTATTACTTAAGTGAACAAGGTTCAGTCAATGGCCTTTCCCCACTTGCAGGTCCTGTCCATGCAACCCAGGCCCGGTATGTGCCAGTCACGGGTATCTTCCCACTGACCAACACAGCTCTGCCAAGCTCATCCCCTCAGTAGTTTCAGACCACACATACCCTGGAAGATTTCTTGCCTGCACAGAAATAAACAAATATGAGATGAACAGAGCATTGGGAATCAAAAAGAAAGAAAATGGATAGGTTGTGTGTCAAGGACATCCAACAAATGAGGAACTGAAGGACTTCGAGACTTTGGCTTGGGAATGGCAGTGAGCAAACAGATCCCTCAGTTCACAAAGGGGCAAAATTCCAGGGACTTCCTGATAAACGCACAAAAGTAAAACATCACACAGCACAGTGAGCTTCAAGGAAACTGCTGATAGTCCCTCACTTGCAGCTTTCTAGCAACAAGGACTTTGACTTCAACTACTTCCCTTTTTCAAGTAATACCAAGTCACTAGAGGAAACTTTACTATCATAAATGCCATTGCTATACTGGACATTCAAACAAAGAGGTTCCCCATATAATACTGCACTGATGAATCTGTTGAGCATCTCATGATCAGAAGAATTAAAAAGACTGCTGTTATTTATCAGCAAGTTGCACACACACCATGCCAAATGCCCATGCCCAGACTCTGAGGAGATGGCATATAATTCCCAGCACACAGGAGGAATTATACTGTCGGGGGATTTGTAGAAGCTTAAGAATATGCAACAAAGTACACACGAAGAAAAATCAAACTGATGTAAAAACATTTATCTTGTTATCGAGTTCAGAGACAAACTGCATGATTTGAGGACTGGCCTCAAAATCTTGGAGCACTTGTACAAATTGAGTAAGGTGCAGTCTATAATGGAAGCTCAGAAGCGGATCCAGTGCACAGTTCACTTACTGGGAACTATTCCCATCTAGAAATACTAACTGTACTAGAAAATCAGCATGATCCTCAGTAGTTTTCCAAAAACACTTTTAAGAGTTTGAAACTGAGTATTTGATAATCACTATGATTTAAAGGGAAATGTCCTATGGTGCATGCACAGACCAGAAAAGGCAGTGTAGAGGGAGGGGAGGTTGGATTAACTGTCAACAGACAAATCCTTACCTACCAAATTACTTTGTTTCTGAATTTGTATAGACACTAAACCAGTAATGAATTGTCTTTCCACCCCAAATTTCCAGCTGCAGCAACAGAGAACTGGGACTCTGGAGCTAACACTCAAACTAATGAGTTGTGACAGATACAAGGATGAGATACCACAACTTTTTTCTCAGGGACAGAGAAAAGCTAGCCTAAGCTAGGGTTCAGTGTGGTCTGCATGTATTTTTCCTTTCTGAGCTGTTTATTTCTACATGATTTTCATCACCAACATTAGCTTGTATGGATTGGCATCTACTGCAACAGATAACTATTTAACCTTCTGACATGATTCAGGTTTTTTCTCAGTGTCTGAATGTTATATACAGACAGTGTTGCACACAGATGCTACAGCTGTGGATACAGCAGAACTATCTTAAAAAGAAAACGAAAAGCCCCAAGATCAAACCTCACTTTTTTTTAATTACTAGTAAGTGTGTGTGGTAACTCCTGTAAAAAGCTTGATGTTGCAAACTACGAGATATTTTAGTGCAATTCTACTGAAAGTACTCTCACAAAGTTGTTTCATTGATTAGGAAATGACAGTACCATCCAGGGAGAAGATAAGTGATGTTTGCTCATATTACCTAACAAGATAAAAGCAGCTACTTGTCTAAGCATTACTTGTTTAAGCATCGTTCAGAGATGCTGGAGTTCCTAAGATTTGGAAAAAAGCATACGGAAAGACAGACAGTTTAAATAGCCCTAACAAAGCAAAGTAGACAATTTCAACTGTTCAACTGTAAATATAATACTAAATGCTCATAGCTGCCATAGAAAACCGCATCCAAATTCAGTTTTAAACTGGAAAAAAAACCACCTCAGGCCTTTATTTGACCTCTTTAAAATTCCTACCACTCCTGGAATGTTAGCAAGTCATCTTTCCTACGAAACAGCAAACAAAACACCAGCAAACTGGTTTTCTGTCACTCCAGTCCTCTGCACTACCACCAGTCCTGGAGCACTCCACGAGAATTCAGAAAAAGCAGCGTGCAAATTAGATTTGAAGTAGATGCCGTTTAAACCTAGGCCTGCAGCATTTAACGTGATTAGTGTCAGACGTCGAAGAAAAGTGTATCTTCCATATTTGAATAAGTTAGATAACAAACACTTAAACACAGTTCATAAAGAGCACTGTATCTAGATTAAGCTCTGAATGGAAGTGGTTTTGTGAGCCCTCATGGCAGCGTTAGGATGCTCTGACCGAGCTGCTCCAAGATTCGTCAGCATCTTCCTGTCTTCCAACACACCTTCCCACAAACAGCAGCTGTAACTGCTAAGGCTTTCTTTACAAAAAGAGAGTCTTTATGTAACCTATAGTAATAATGATAAAGATAATGGTAATAATTATAATAACATAGTAATAATAATAATAGTAATAATAATATCATCACAGAGGAGCTGGAAAAGGCACAGCAAAACTCAGCAATCAGAGCGCATACTGAGGGGTTTGTACTTTGGTAGTTACTCAGTAACAAGACCTGGTCACAACGTAGCTTTGGCTTTTCAACTCCTCTATCTAGAAGTATCCACCTCCCACAAACTCATCCAAGAGGCCAAATGCTCACAGAGCTAGAACACAGCAAATGCTTTACAATGACAACCAGAACTGCTACTGTTGTTCTGTTTAGGCCACCCTGCAGCTCTCTGACACGGCTCAAGGGAAGCGGTGAGTTTCTCAGCGCCGGAGCCGCGCAGGGGCACCTCTGCACGGCGGGGCTGGGGAGCCTGCCGCCGGGGGAGCTGCACCGCCGCGAGGGTGACGCTGCGGGAGCGGCAGCACTCCGGCCGGGGCACCCTCCCGGCCCGGGGCACACCAGGAGCTCCCGGGCCCGAACCCGCGGGCTCGGAGCGCTGCGCAGCGCCATTCCCCTCTCCCGAGTTCCCCTTCCCGGCCAGGGAGGCACCGCAGCGACCCGCGGCGCAGCGGAGCGCTGGGGACACACGCATTCGGTGCCGGCTGTGGGCCGGGGGATCCGCACCCCGCGGGGCACAAAGGGCGGGCAGCGCCCGGCACGGGGGAGCGGAGCGGGGCCCGGCCCGGCCCGGCCCGGCCCGGGCAGGGCAGGGCAGGGCAGGGCAGGGCAGGGCAGGGCAGGGCAGGGCAGGGCAGGGAGGATGCTC
>JAWWEE010000040.1:12713239-12886293 GCA_035221455.1 Xenops minutus
AGGTTTGGTTAGAGTATCCTTCTCTTAGATGGATGGCCTTACAGGGCTAAGTGAGCTCCATCTGCCCGGGTTTGGAGATAGAGTTGTCCTTCTTCTGGGATGGTTGCTGGAAGGCTAGCTAGCCCATTTGCCCTTGAACAACTACAGAACCCTGTCAAGGTGATGAGATTGATGGGGAAAATTGTTGTGGTAGATCTATAGAGTGACTGCCTGTGGTTCCTTATGGAGTCCTGGCCACTGCCTAGTGCAGTACCAGCCCCGCAGCCTCACTCCAGCGCCACACAAGTGTATGCTGTATCAAATCCCAGCTATCTGTCATTTCCTGCCACACTGACTCTCCAACCATTCCTGCCAGGTTTTCTGGGCACGAGGGAGGTGAACCTTGTAGAATAGTGGCCATCTTGTCTTTGTTCTGTGGCCATGTGTGGGATTTTTTTTTCCAGGTGGAGGAGGCTGGCTGCTGTCTTGATTTGGTCCAGTGTGCAGGGCTTAGGAAATTTCCCCTCATCGATTGGCTTAGTCCATTTTTATCAGTATTGTTATTAGCATTCTTCTTGGTAAAGAGTTATTTTTTCACTTACATCAGCCATATTTTGTCTCTCTCTCTGTGTTGGAGAAACCAGGGGTACTGAATCTGAGGGAACAGCCTTCTGTCTGAGGTCTCTGCACCACCAAATTGTCTCAAACCAAGACAATATTCTTCTTACTATCTTCAGGTAGAGCATGACCCATGAATCTCTGCCCTCTGAGCCTGCCCATCTTATCATTCTCCATCCATACATGTCCAAGATGTCCATACATGTAGTATGCTACCACAATTTGCACATATGGATAGATGAGTGTTTTGGGAGAAAGTGTTAAAAGCTTTGAAAAAGTTGAGGTAAATTGCCTGTTTTTCTTGCCTGGTCTCCAGATCCATTCATTTGAATCTAGAAGGTGATGAGTTTGGTTAGTCACAGCTTAGTTGCAGTAAATCTTGTGCTGACTGTTTTCAGTATCTTCTCATTCATGTGCCCAAAATTGTGTCCAAGAGGACTTGCTTTTCATTTATATATATTTCCATTTTTTTCAAGTTAGGTACAGGTTTTCATCTAAATCAATAGGTACTGAACTCCGATCTGTTTATGTATACACACTGAGTCCTTCAGATGCTTTATCTGCACACAGTCCTTTAGAAAACTGAAAGGAAATCTCTTGTTGATTTGGCTTAGCAGCTGAAGATGGTTTTATTTTCAAATTCCATTGAATAAAAGTGATTTTTTAAAATTCACTTTACTTATAAATAAGATCTGTTCAGCAAGAGAAACCTCTACTTTTAAAGTCTCAGATTTGATCAGTATCATATTCATTGGAGTACTGTTTTATTTGACATTTCATACTGTGCATCCCAAAACCCCCTGCATCTACTGCTTAAAAAAACTGACTATGTTGTGGGTTTATATGTCCTATGGTGTTTCCTTGTAAATTTTTACTATGTATCACATATCCTCTTTGAACAGTGTTATCCTTATTGAACAGTAACCTTATTCTGACCATCTGAAATTTAAAATAGAGATCCTAGCATATTCCTATGAATAAATCAGATACTCCATATTCTGTGTAGTATCTTCTTAGTGTGGTACATTAACCTGAATCACATTAGAGAAAAATCTTGCCTCCAACTTTCTGTTGTTTTTTTTCTGTGGATTTTGTGGACTTAAGAGAGAATTTTAGATGAGTCCTGCATTACTAGTGTTCTACGGACTAATCTTCTTACAGTGGAGCAGTAGAAGTAATGCAGGAGTGCAACCTGGCAGACTTGCACACTTATAGATGCTTTAGGTCACCAATTCCTCACTCACTCCATACTTTTAATTTCCTACTGTCTTCTTCATATGGCACAAGCCAGGCAACTTCTTTACATGGCTGCTCCATTAGCAGGAGCTGGAGTTTTGCTCTTGGTACTCTTTGCTACCAGTAAGTTGTTGGAGGCCTTGAACTGTCAAGGAACTGTTCTTTGGTATTTGAGGACCATGGAAATCAGAGCCTAATTACTTTACTAAAATTTATATATATATATGGTAAAAGAGATAGAACTCCTAAGTGATTTCAGGGTCTGTGTTAATGTGCAGTTGCGGGAAGTGATGCTTTTAAGTGTCACTTAAAACTGCTGATCGCTTCCAGCTACCATCTCAAATCATACCACAGGCATGAATGCTTTATATGTGTTCTGTCCTTTAAAACTAGTTAATTTTTTGACTGGTTATTTTGTTTCATTTAAATTCAGGACACATATGTCCTTGCTGATTACTGCTTAGACAGTAAGTTACAATAACAAGCACCTGAGGAGGCAGGTAGAAGTGAATCTATTCTCACAGCCATTACCACACTATGGCCATACTGTGAGCTTCCAGCATGGTGCAGAGACTTAGACAGAAGCTGCTAAACCTCAATCATGCTCTTCGTGGTTGTACAGAGAACAGATTTGTCCTATCTTCTCTAGCACTTAATCCAGTATCTTTGTCAATTTAAGATGTCCATTGGCAAAAATCGTCATCAAGTAGTGGTTATGTGATTTGCATAACGTTTTGATCTCTTGTTTTTTTCTAAAGCCTCAGTAAAGTGTTGACACACTTAATATGAAAACTGAGTAAATGCAAAGATTTTCTAGCTGGATCTGAAGCCATGATTAGACATGTAAATACACAGCTCAGAAAAATCGATCTTTCTTTGTATGTATTGATGAATAATGTGAAATTTTAATTTTCAGTTTTAATACTGAGTTTGTAACATAGTTAATTTATATGTGAAATCAAGCATTACTTGAGAAAGTTTGGTCTATAAGTAGCTACATTTTCAAAAGTGGGGATTTAAAAAAATTTCTCATATAATTCTTGATTTCTAAGTGTAACCGTAACTGCTACTCTTAGCAAGCCTACTCAAAAAATAAGTTAAGCAGAAATTCAAGCTCACTGCTTTGCTAATATCTTTCTTAAAACCTCTAAAGATTTTAAGTGTTCTTATGTTCATCTCCTATGTGCTTACTTTCTGTGTTAGCATATGTATGTTTTAGTTGCATCCTTTTTCAAAATAGACATTCTCATCCTTAAGTTGAGTGATCCATCTCTGACATTTCATGATGCTGGATGCCTAATTCCTTCACTTCAGTCATGCAATATTTGCTACATACTCAGTTTTCAAGTGGTGATTTCCATATACTTTTGTGCTGTTTTAAAATTCAGCAGGAAAACAAATTATATCCAGATCACCCCCTTTCAGCAGTGGAGGAAAAAATACTAGGAGAAGTTATAAGCTGGAGTCACAATTGCTAAAGAAATTGCAATAAACACAACAATATTAATATAACATGGGGCAAAAAAAGAACAGTTTACCCAAAAAGGCAAGATGGCACCTGGCCACCCAGGACAAAACCAAAATGGCTGCAATTACTACGCTCCACCTCACATGGTTTCTCCAGACAAAGACAAAATGGTGTCTGTTCTTATGCTTATGCTGGACCACAAGGCTCAGGAGAGCAAAGAATGTGGCAAATGAGTTTCCACAATTTAACACCCTTCCCCAGCCAAAAACCAATGGAGAACAGGGGCAAAGCAAAACCTGAAAAGCAATACATTTGAAAGGAGTTATGCTGCCAAAAATGCTGGCTCTGGCAGTGACTCCCAGCAGTGGTGGTGGTCCTGGAGGATGCTGTGGCTTATGGAGACTAGTGGCTGTGGAATGGTTACTCTGCCAGGACTTGCAACAGCTCGGGTGGTGGCAAGCACTGACTCCAGCCCTGGACTGAGACTACTGCAGGGGCAACACCTCCTCTCTGGGTTATTGGCAGTGGATACCTCCCCCACGAGCCAGGCAAGAGAGAGAGAAAAAGAATGACCCTTCTTCCTTCCAGTGCTGATGTTTCTTTCTTTTTCCTGCTGAAAAAATGTGCCCCCCTGGTGCAATGTGGATGACATTGAATAGCCGAATATAAAACGTCCACCGACCTTCTTTGTAACAACTTTTTTGTGACAACTTTTGAAAATATATTTTGGATGAAGTAATAATAGACCTCTTTTCCCATCTTTTCCTTTCTGGTATGTAAAATACTTTTTTTTACAGGGTATACAGAGAGATAACCCTGAAAAGTCAGCAGTAGCACAGGAATCTTGTAATTTTGAATCTGATGCTTTCTGCCCACCCTCCTTAAATGATGTACAACTTCAATCCACTTGCCTCTTTATAGTATGTCTGTCCTCAGCAATAGAAGATGGTTTCTTGCTCCTTGAACCTTTGAGCACTCTAGATATATTTAACATAAATAGTTCCATAGTTTGTAAAACACATACTGTAAGGAAACTTCTAGTTTGTAAATTCATCTGTAGTCATGAGATGGAAAGATACTGAAGAGGACACAGAATTTGAAAGCCAAGAAAGGGATCCTTCAGGAAAGGGGTCTATGCCTCTTTGTGAAGCCAAAACCAGAGAAGAACTTGCAGGCCATTATGAGGGAATATGACAAAATGGAGCTCTACATTCCTCATTATTGTTTTATATAATTTTCCAGTATTTCACAATTTCTGCCTTGTACAAACAAAAAGAAGTGGCTAAAGGAATCTCTAAGGTTTAGTTGGAGAACTTATGGGTAGTTTGATATTCAGGTGCAGAAACACAAGCATTTGTAGAGAGTGTTTAATATTAAAAGGACATATCTGGAAATAGTTTGGTTTAAATATATGTAAAAACTGATGTGTTCCTGTATAATTCTACTTTTAAAGTCAGAAGATTTCAATGTCTTTTGGGACTGAAGTAATACATGAGCGAATGGATTCCATAATTATTTTGGGAAAAATGAAATGTTAGTGCTGGAGAACTTTTTTCTGTACAAATCATTACTGCTTAGAGAGGGAAACCATACCTTTCTTTGTACATCTAAATTAATTCTACCTTGTATGTGTAGAAATGTTTCCTTTTTAGGTTTGATTAGGGAAGGATTTTTTTTTTCCTTTGTAAATGCTAGATGTCTCAGATGAGTAAGAGAACTGAGGCATGCTGTTATGAGACAGAACCCTAAAAAATCTGAATACTGTGAGAAAGAGGGACTGAAAGTTTGAGAAGCTTACTTATTAGCATATCTAAAATTAACCTATTTAAAAATTAAGATACTTTCTCCTACCTTTGACAACTGAAATGGTTAGTCAAAGAGAAATCAAGTTCTTAGCATTTTCTTAGTAACAAAGAAAAGAAGGCAACATTTTGGGTCTAAGTTAATCAAACATAGAATACTAGTTGATAGTGAGGAAGAAATTTTAGTAGCTAATTGCTGTAGAAATACTGGCCTTAACACAGCCTGTGGGGTATTTGTTGAGGTTGTGCGTTCAAAATATTTAACTTTTTTTGTGTCGGTTTTCATTAAGGTGTAAAATTGCAGTAATAGATATGTGTAGTTCTTAAGTTAGCTCAGAAATATACGTTGATAAGTGTGTGATAAGATAGCTGTCAAAAATTTTAAAGTTCTGAAATATTTTTAGGTGTTTTTGTTTAAATTTTCTGAGATAGACAATTTAAACAGAAACTGAAAAGTGGAGTAAAAATGTTGCAAATATATTCATGTTGCACAGAGAAACATTGGAACACCAATGAGGTCTCATCAGCTAAATATTCTTACTGAGTACCCATGCAGAAATAGAAAATCTTCCTCTGTACTGATTAAAACCATGTGAAACTGCGTGAAATGACAGATGTTTCAGGAAATATGGGGAAAGATCATTTTTTAATTGTTATAGAATATATTTGTAGTTAGTGTAAATTTACCAAGTATCAAAGGACCACAATCTGTTTGCCACAGAGTTCCAAAGGTTGCAAGCACTCCATTGTGGTCAAACTTAGTATTCATGTCTGATATGTGGCTGTCCAGATTTCAGTAGGTCAGGATAAAAATTATGCCAGTATTGTCTTATTCAAAGAAAGAACATCCTTCTGAAACTCCAGTCTGAAAAGGCACAAGAATTTATGTTCTTAGCATACAGAGAATACTGGTAAGGAGACTAGGTAAGTACAGTGTTGGAAGACTAAAGAAAAAATATTTTTCTCTGACAAATGGAGGCACATAACAAAATAGGAAAAGTGAAAATAAAATGGGAGTACAGTTTCAGGTGAAGAAATTTGAGAGCTGAAAGATTGCTGTGGACCTGTTTCGTCCAGAGGTGTCCATTGATAATGGACCTAGATGGAAAATAAAAATCATTCTGAACCTCAGTTGGATGTGAGGAGTCAGACGAACTACTCTGACACAACACTATCAGCCTTTATGTAAGGCTTTTTTTTAACATGGTAACAAAAAAGATTATTAAAACCTGACCTTGTTAGTCTCCCTCTATGTAAAGATTTATTCATTCTTCAAACCTGCCGAATCATGAGATTGCTTGATTTAGTAGCTGCTAATTTATGGCAATGTATTTTTTCATGTTTTATTAGAAGAAGTTGCTGCTTCTCTTCCTAACTTCAAGTTTTCTAGCTGACAAATTTATGTTAGTGGTTTCCTCTTGGGTTTTGTGTTTGCTATTTATTGTTGATTGGTCACAGTTCATTGATAATTGTAGACGATTGTGATGTATTAACACATGGCAGTTAACTTTTATTTTTTTTTCCTTTAAAGCATACCCATAGGATTGTATGTAAGAGGCTGAAAATAAAACTTGGAAAGCCAAGTAGGATAGCTATCCAAAAATCATTAATCTCTGTTAATAATTTTTAAATCCTTTTGAAAAATACTATGTTCTACTTTAGGATTATACTACTTGCATATGCCATTTCATAATCTCTTTACAATTGAGAGAAACAGAAAATAGTCTTTCAGATGAAAATGTTTGGAGAACAGTCATCTCTGATGAAAAGGTTTAGGATAAGATGTAATTAATGGACACCTGTTTTAAACGACATGAGGCTGAGAAGAGACAGGACTGAGATTTACAAACTCTAGAAGGCAGTGAATAGAGCAAATGTAAACCCTCAGTCCTAGGGGTATTTCTTAAAACTACTGAAGAAGTTAAACAAAGTACTTCCTTACCTGGGGGTTAGTGAACATCTGGAATTTGTTGCCAGCAGAGGACATAGACTCATAGAAGCTAAATCCTAGACACAGGGCGGGCTGTATCAGCAGGATCATTACCACATATCAGGCATTACCACATTCATGAACAATTTTGTCATCAGGAACAGGAAGGGATGTGCCCTTCTTCAACTCAATGGTAACATGTAAATGCTGTGGTCACTGGGAAACCAACAGCATAGAGTGCCCAGGCGTCTCCTGACCAGTGTGCCCTACTACCACAGACAGACAGGCAGACAGACTGAGTGCTAGGCTGGGAGGTTGACTGCTCCAGTACAATGTGGCATTTCTTAGGCACTTAGCTTTAGCTTTAATTGTATTTAGGCATAGCTAGGAAGGATACCTGTAATAATCTGTGTATGGCAGAACAGATGTTTGCCTGGGATAATTTATTTTAGCTTTTTCATCATAGAGTGATGGCCTTGACTCACTTATGTAGCCTTCAATCTCTTTTTGCTGTGGGTCAATGAAATGTTAAGCTGTGCAACTACTTTACCAGAAGACTGTGGGAAAATTTATAGGAAAGCATTTTTGTTATGGAACCCCAATTTTGAGATTGCTCTAACATTTATTTGCCTGAAATGACTATGAATTATTCTTTCTGCTTGGTCAGAAGTACACAAGAGGGACAGTTACAAGTGGAAGGCTGAATACATTATTGATTCTCAACAAAACAAGGAGAAATTTGCAAAAGATATTTTTTTCTTCCCAGGAGCTGCAGCCTTCTCTTCCTTGGATATCACCCTAATGTGAAAGATGGGTTAACTTTTTTCGAATCCTTGAGACACATCTTGTAGCCTTTTTCCATGGCAGCCAAGTTGTGCTTCAGGGATGCCTGCCTGCCTTAATTTCCGCATTTCTATGGTTCTGTATATTGAAAGAGAATATAAATTAATATTAAATGAGATAAAATCAAGACAAAGAGAAAAGACTGTAAAAGCAACAGGAGACTTTATGGCTAGAAAGTACAAAGAAGAATATCAAGATCTAAATACCTTTGTACCAGCACTCAGTTAAATGAAAATAGAGTGAGCAGTGATGACAGGTTTTGAGTTTTGGGTAGGTGATGAAATTTCACTTTTACTAATCCAAGATTTGTTAATGTCAAGACAACAGTATTCTAAGGTTTGTTGTGGACTTACATCTATGCATCCTTAGCATATACATAATTTATTTGTACTATTTAAATGCGCATTTTGTAGATTTTAAGTGTGGGCTTTAGAAATCTAAATTATGGATATACGCCTGAGGAGAAAAAGGAATTACAAGATTTGCGTAATAGTGAAAAAATAAGTAACTGAAGACCTGCCTCTCTGAACTGTTGTGTCCCTGTGGTTTCAACCATGTGAATTCAAGGCATTACACTTTCTGTCTCATCTGCCCTCAAAGACACTGATAATACTTTAGGTAGGGCAAGTTGATTCAGATCCCCCTTAAATCACATAGCATTATCCTGTTAACTCTTGTCTGCCTGAATTGGTTCACACTTTCCAGGACCCCTAACAGATGAGGTCCCTACCTAGATCAGAGCCTCAAAACACTAATTTTATACTCGGACTGCATTTTGAAAAGTACCTCTGCAACACCACAATTTGTTACAAATAGCAGAAAGATTATAGGACAAAGGTCTTGTTGGTGCAGAAAATTAACTAACAAAGAAAACCTGTGAGCATACCCATTATTTAACAGCAGTAGATTACTCTGATGTGTACAGCAAGCTCTTTTAAAAGATACATAGAAATTTTTTTATTCTTTCTAATATATTCTTATTCTCAGATTTTTCTTTCTTCTTGTATCTCAGGCCTTATGATATCCTAAATCTCCTAAGGATTTCACAGCTCCTGCTTCCATTAAAAGATGGTTATGAAATAGATACCTGTTGTCTGGCAGGAGTTCAGAGACAGTGGCACCTGGGATAAAAGACCAGCACTGCTCTGATGTGCCATTCTTGGGTTTTTTCACAGCAGTCCACGTGGTGGCTGCTTCCTACCAAATTTGCTTTCAGGCTGTTGAGACAAGTAGCTGTTTTGTCCTTTATCATGTTACAGCACTGATACACAGCATTGTAAATGGTTTGAAATTGTGTTAAACACAGATTGTTGCATGCAAAAATAAAAGCAAAGGGGAGAGTAGGGAAAAGAGGGTATGAAATCCAGTCATTAGGTAAGACATTCTGATGGCAGCAGGTCAAATCACTGTATAAATAATGCTGAAAAGAAATATCTTTCGGGTGACTTCTGCCATCCAGTGCTGGACTTCTGCTTCCATTTTGCTTTTTCCTTACCCAGATTTGGAAAGCAGATTTTGTTTAAAGAGAATAGGCTGTATGTTGTATGTTTTGTTTCTTTCTGTTTGGTATTTGTTCAGAGCATGACTATACAAAGGTCAGTAGCGTAGAACTTCAGAGTGTGGTCTTCCGTTTCCAAACTTAGGTTGGTGAACACTGACACAGACATTATTGTAGCCAGTTAAGTATAATCATGACGTCTCAGATCATGCACACAGAAATTAATGTGATATCTTGGTGAGAGCTCTTGTAGGTCCTTCACAACATCAGACAGATGTCACTGTTTCACTTGTGTTCTGTGTTTTCAAGGTTTTCTTGGTTTTTTCTGCTTTTAAAAGTAAAAAAACCCAGATGTACTGGGGAACAACCTGAGCTTTTCCACATGTTTTCCTGGTTAGTCTTTTCCCTATGTTAGCTGTAATGGCATTGGCACTAGTCTGGAAATTGTTGATAGGTGGTTGGACTTCTGCAGCTTCTCTTAAAAGTCTACTTGTGAGCCAACCCTATATTGGCAGGTTATTTCTCTAATATTCATATTCATATTTACCCATTATAGATGACGATATTTCACTCCTTCCCTTTTTCTGTTCCTGAAGTTTGAGTACTAGCAAGCTTTCTTTTACTCTTGCAATTCCATTATAGGAAGAGGGGGGAATGAAAAAAGAGCAAAACTCCAAAGGCAGACCTGTCTGAGCTGGCTTGAAACTAGTATGGCCACCTTCAATTTGAAGTCTAGTGCAAAAGCCACATGGTACCTGGGTCCCCACTCAGGTGAGCCACTTGTGAGCTCATGTCACATCAGCTGAAGGGCTACAGTGCCCAGTAAAACTGGTCTGATATTGAGCCGCAGTTGGTTTTTGGGTTAAGTTGATTTATACTTAGTCCCAAGTGTCTCTACCCAAGGTGACACAAAAGGTCATCCATGATAGGGGTAGCTGAAACCAGCTGCCTCAAGCCCTAGTTTTGGGCTGTAACAACTGAACCATTACGCTGTCTTGTAAGACACACCTCTGAAAAGCTAATTGTGTCTATCCAGGTATTTCATGCTGATATTCTTTCTCAGAGAAAGTATATCCATTTTGGCAGATCTGCCTTTCCTTGTAGGTCAATCTCTTTAGTGCTCATTTTCCAGCTTTTTCCTTTCTGTCAATACTTCATAGAAATAAGGGGTTTAGAAGAAATGCTATTTTAAATAATAAATACAGCTTGTTAAATGGCAGTCACAACATTCACAACATCCAAGTCTAAAAAAAGGAAAGAAGTAGTTGAATCACACTACATCATGAATTATGCTTAAAATGAACATTATTTTCTATCAAGTGTAAGCAAACACTTTGTAAATCTCTCTTCTACCTTGATCTACCTGTTGGGACATACTTGTATGACAGATTGCTTTAAGGACTTATCTCTTACTGGTTACACATTAATTCACATTTAATGGTTGCTGTTGTCATAAATATTTTAATTTCCTGTGCAATAGTTCTTATCCTTTTCATCCATTTTCTCCATTTTACCTTGTTGATAGTTGTGTGTATTGTGTTTAAGTACTGAATTAAAGTACTTTATTAAAGGCAGTAAGAAAAGTTGTTGAGAAGTTATGGGCTGGTCTTTTAAAAAGTATGCATAATTCAAAACTTGCATATTCATATCTGTTACCAGGTTTAGGTGCAGAGATGAATAGCTAAAAGAAGGTGACAGATAAGATGTTTCTCATGGAGGAAAGTGGAGGAATAGGTATTATAACAGAGCAGAAAGTTTCACTAAAAATCTGATTTTCGAAAGAAGGAAATATTTCTTGTCCTACATACCACTACACTTGACTTCTAACACTGCTTTTCTGGTTAGCCTAGTTCCTCTGGAATTACTTTAAAATTCTTGAGGTTGACTCTAATTTCATAAAACAGACTTCTTACCTGACTATAATAAACCAGAAAGATTTTTCATCATGTTTCATATTTAAAATTATGTGAAAAAATTAAGGAATATAAAGATACTGTTGTTCTTACAGTAAAAATATTGCAATCTGTTTTTTAAGTGGGAGGTATATAAATTACCATGCAGTCTACTACCTGTGTTCCAGTTAAAAACCAGAAAAAAGAGCAATCCTTTAAGGGTCAAATGTTTTGGGTTTGGTGGGTTTTCACGCTTCACAGATGGCTGTGGTGATACCTGAGTTTATAATAATTTATTTTAAATAATAAATGGTTCAATAACTGTATGTACTTTCATAACCTTGTCCTTCAAAATCAGTATTCCTCCAAGGGAGGAGTTGATAGATTTAAGAGTGCTCTGGCAGCAAATAATCTACTTAGAGGATGTTTATAATTTAAAAGCATTATGCTAGTAATTTTAAAATTGCACATCACCAGGAATAAAAATATTGGATATGAAAGCAGAAACTGCAATGACAGAACTGTTAGGGCAAATACTTGTGTTTTTTAAAGAAACACAAAAATGTTTTAGTTTTGAAGTACTCAAAGAACAGAAGTAGAAATGTATTACTAAGTGAGATGACAGAAATTCCAGTGTGTGCTAGGGGTAAAATGGGAATTCTCTATTAATGTATTCAACAAAAAGTCACTTACAGCGCTAAGTTTGTATTTAGAGGAAATCACAAAAACCTCTGTCACTTATTTTATTGTAGTTGAGCAAAAGCTCTTTGCTCAATATGGGATTTTCAGTCAGGCTGTGTAGCCCATGCTTGCACAGGTGAGAATGAAGAGAGGAAAGTCCCTTGGCTTCAGAGAGGGAACTCAGAGGAGGTTCTTTAAAGTTGATGGTAGGAGGGTGACACGCTCCAAGTGTTACCATACACTGTCCATAATTATAACTTTGTACGTAAGTTATCCTTTGTGTGTGGATAACCCTTTTAGTCTCCACAGGTATCCCATTGTACCAAAGACTATATTGTGCCTATGAACATCACAGAAGATTGGAGACAGGAGTTTAAACGCCTTCTGAATGCTTATTTGAAAATTATTTCAGATCGACTTATAAAAGGTATTGTCATGTAGCCTGAAAACTGGGATATCTGGTGGTAGATACAAAGGAAAGACATCTAGCTGAGTAACTTTCAGATCTAACTAAATATCTTTGGTTTTGACCTAGAAGAGAAATAAAATGAAAATTCCCAAAGGCAGCTAAATCAGGAAAATTGATGAATGCTGGCGAGGGTGAACAAGTTTAATTTTACATAAGCACCTAGAAGGTGAAGAAGGGGGCAAAAAATATATGACAAAAATTAAAGTTCAAGGAAGTGAACTTAATATATCTGGAAAATAATTTAGCTATTCAGTGTGAGAGAAAAATCGGCAAGACATCAAGGAATGAAACTGAACAGCAATTTTCATTTTATTATGCAAATGAAAATCTGGAAGAACTACATTGGTTCCTAAGAGTAGCAAGTTATACCTTCCTGACACAGGAATGTGATTCCTATTGATACATCTGCATGCAACTCCCTTTTATATCTGAGAACAGGGATTGTTGCAGAAGTACAGGTGGTCTGAAATCAGTGGATAGCTGTCCACCAGTTTGCAAGCTTAACTGAATCCCTTTCCAGCCAAGGTTTTAATTATGTGTTTAACTTTAATCTGGTTGAAGTCCATGACCTTAAATTTAGCTTTCTGGAGGAGAGTGTTGGTATATGCTGTTCACTGTAGAAGAAAAGCATGGTATGTTACTCTGATCTGATCTTTCAGTAAAGCAGTTCTCCTACACACAGCCCTTGGGAAAAATATAAATTCCCTTCCTGTATTGGATTAATCCCAAGGAAAGTGCATAGATTAATTTTGTCATCAGAATTCTGACCTTGAACAAGTCACTTAAACTATCCGGATCTCTGTTTTCAGCATATGCGTTTAAGCTTACAGCTCTTCTTGTTTATTTCAGTTGGAAAATCAACTGTTTCCTGTTACATGTCTGCATGATTTAAGTACTGCAGACTCTGTACATTGCTGTAATATGAATAATAACAGGATGGAAAAGAAATAAAACCAGAGGTTTTCTTTCCTCATCTTGATGAGAGAGTGCAACATACACACATACACCCCTCCACCTATAACAGCCTCATAAATCCATGGGTTGAAGTTGCTTAGGGAATAGACAAAATGTCACCTACTGAGAAACTATAATAGACTTGACTTGGCCAACCCCAGCTGTTCCCTGAGTGTGGGTGGCAGGAGGAGGGTTGTTCAAAGAGATAGGTAGGGTAGACAGATGAGTAGATAGATGTTCAGAAAGTCCTTGAAAAGCTCCTGTGTTTCAACAGACATGAGTACTGTCTTGTTATCTTTATCAGTGTAGAGCAAGCCACCACCTTGTTGGGAGTGGATGAATATACCACCATGTTGATGCCAATGTGTGTCAGTGATGTTTAGCAGATGTCCTAACTATAATTTCTTCCTGATTTTGCAAGAATATTTGTCTAGAGCTTATTGGACTTTCCCACACCAATTTCTCAGTATTTGCTTTTCTCTCTTCAGTTTGTAGTTTTGTGGTCTTCTCACAGAAGGTGTTTTTGTGATAGAGTAAGATTCTCTGGTTAAGTACACATAGTATATGACTGCTATTTCCTTTTCTTTGTTTAGAAATTTATGGAGTGTTCCCTTGTTTGTGCTTTAGTACTCATGAATATAAACTATAGATATCAGCCCATATATATGATTGTTGGCCCATGCACATCATATTTCTTTACTGTATCACTTATGTCTAGAAGGAAATTAAAGTTACTGTGCTGGTTTTGGCTGGAGTAGAATTAATTGTCTTCATAGCGGCTAATATGGGGCTATGTTTTGGATTTGTCCTGAACACAGTGCTGATAATAGAGATGTTTTTTGTTACTGCTGAGCAGTGCTTACAGAGCCAAGGCCTTTTCTGCTTCTCATACTGCCATGCTGGCAAGAAAGTTGGTTCTGCATGGAAGGTTGTGAGGAGACAGCTGGGACAGGTGATCCAAATGTGATATGCTCCTGGAGATGGTTGAACACCTGCCTACCCATGGATAGCAGTGAATTAATTATTTGTTTTTCTTTGCATGTATGCATGGCTTTTGCTTTCCCTATTAAAATATCTTTATCTCAACCCATGAATTTTCCGGCTTTTACCCTTCCAATTCTCTCCCTTATCCTACTAGTGGGGGAGTTAGAAAGCCACTGAGTGCTGCTTTGTTGATGACTGGGGTGAAACCACAACAGTTACTTACTCTTTGGATTGATCAAGCTGGAACATTTTCCCCTCGCCTTATTGCCACACAATCTGGGACTTGATATCTACATTCTTTTCAACCTACTGCTTTCTTGGGGCTATTAAGTTTTTTGATAGACATATCCATTTCAGATACTTATTTTTAATTTTTTTTTTTTTAAATACTAAGGTATGTTATTTTCCATTTTAATTATGTTGCATTTTGACTAGGACAAAAATAAGTCAATAAGTCAGAAAAAAACTCTCTAAGGTGGCATGTAAGGTATCCAGTGCCTTAGTTGAGTTTAATTCAAATAGAAACATTAATTCTGGGTTTTTTTAAGCTTTTCTCAGTCTAGAGACTTTTGGCAGTTGAAGTCATCTCTTTTTTACTTTTTTCTTTCTTGGACACATGTTGCTATGGCTGCCTGCTCTGCTCAAAGTAAGCTAAGCTCACTTAGTTTTCCCTTTCATGCCCAATGTCTCTTTGCCAGAATCTCCATGCCTGTTGCCACTGGACATTTATCCTACATTCTTCTGCTAAAATTGCTCCTTGAGCATGTTTTCTCAAGAAGACTTTTGACCTTGGCTATTTCTAGATTAAAGGCAACACAGTTGCATGTAAAAAATCCCCAAACAATTCTACTATGTTATATTCCATTGATATGTATCAGTTTCCCAAGCAAGCACATAATCACATTGTCCTGTGGCCTTGCCCTTCCTTCTCCTTTACTTTTCTCCTAACTTAGTTTATGAGCTCTTTTGTATGAGCAGATTCATCTTTACAGATATTCCTGAAATCCGTGTTTATATTGCTGTTAAACATCAGCTAGGTATGAGAGAATTCCTGAGTGATCTCTAACTACCCTTCATTGTTGGAACTTTGCATGTCAGTTTTCTTTGTGCTTTTACATACAGCGTTGCCAACTAAGAAGGCATCTTACCCTTCATCCGTTGGCTGATGCAGGACCTGGTGATGGCTTTTAGTAACAGAAGACAAAAGAATAGCCAAGAGTTGGAATTGAAACCAACAGATAAAATAGAAGAGAAATTTGGTGCTGCTCTCACTTCATCAACTCTTTATTATCTGCAGTCTTCTAGCTTCAGATGCTGCTGCTCTTACTTGATTGCCACTGTCTTTTTCCATTTAAGTCTAAAATTGCCCGTGGCTGATCACAGCTGACATGTGTCACCGTGAAGATTAGTTACAGAGCTTCACAATCTTGCCCAGCCAGAAATACAGTAAGGACAGTTTGCCTGTCTTTTACCCTCAGTGAAGGTTTGAGCTAGTTGCTGGGCTCTAGGGGCATCCGAGGTGACAACCAACAAAGAAATCTGTAACTTTGTACTTTTGATGTAAACTTTTTGTTTTAAATTCCTGGAGTGCTGCAGGGGACCCTTGAGGCTTACAAATCAAATCTCCAAGTCCCTGCTCCCTCAGAGTTAAGAAAGGATGAAAACGCAAACAAACTTGTGGAAGTAACAGGGTTTAGTGCAGGATCACCCAGCAGATCAATGCTTCTGCTAGGAAATCTGAGGCATTCTAGATCAGAGTCTTCTCTGCTTCATCTCGCTGCCATGCTCAAGCCATGGATGGAGACATTCAGCTGTCTGGGTAACATGCAATTTTATTGTGCTGCTTTAAACTCCACAGTAATGGAGAAGGTCTGGTTGTCGGGCACCTTCTGTATTCCCTAGAGTGAATTGCTCTATACTACCTATTTATCTTGGATCATGATTCTGAAAATATGAAATGTATTGATCTTAGGCTGCTGTAGGGAAGTTCTGCAAGGTGGTGTCAAGATGTCTGTTTTCCACACCAGGCCACAGCTATGAGAAATAAATAGCATGGCTTTATTACAGGCAAATCCATGGGGCAGGGTGGGGGTTTTCTAATAACTTTTAGGCACATCACGAAGTTGTAAGGTGCCTGATCCTGTCTGGACCAGGTACCAGGGACTGCTTGCAGTTGGGCAAAGGGAAATTAACCAAGGCAGAGATGTAGTTAAAACAAAGACCCTCCTGCCTTGTGGCAGCCTTGTGTATGGGGTGGGGGGAAGCAGCGATCTTGTCCAGGGGGGTACATCACTGCCAATCAGGAGGAGAGCCTCCCTTATTACCTAGGGTAGAGAAATAACCTTTTAAGGCAAAATCATGTTTAAATTAATATGTATTAACTGACTTAAAAAGGTGGGACTTTGTAATCTGAAAAAAACCTACAAAAATATGGTTTTTGAAATGGGAGGTGTGCTTTTGGACCCTCGTGGCCTGAGTACCCAGCCTGTGCTGTTACTACATTTTCCTGCTCGCTATACTTCTTTGTTTCACAGGGGGTTTTTTTGCCATCTTCTAAAAAAAAAACCAAGAGGTTTTTCTCACGTCAGCCAAGCAGTCTATGTCCCATCCTGCTCTGCCAGTTGCATAAGCCTGCTGCTCCTCTCTTCCATTCACAAAAGACCTTACACACCTGCCCATGTCATTTCTATATCAGTAGTGACAGCTGTACTTTCTGGTGTGTATGTCTAGATGAACTAGTGCTCTGGATTGTTGGAGGTTTGGTTTTGCTCAGAAAAACCCTGCCTCTGGACATAACAGGAATAGGCGTAAGGGTAAGTCACTTCTTCTTTCTTGGCATGATTAGGTGGAATACAGCAAGTTTCTGTCCTGTCTGCAGTGCAGACATTTAAGTAAATTTCCAGGTGGAAAGTATGCTAATTCTTTTCTCCATTGAGGTAGGACCTTTAGTACTTCCATCAGTAGAGAAATGCATCTGAAGAACAGTCAAGGTGTGTGCTTTTAGAAATAATACTTTAACACAAGATGCATCATCTCAACTATAGCATATGTCATCTCAACTACAGTACAAGGAATATCTCTGGGACAGTAATTACCTTGTAATCCTCTATGATGAGATGTACTGCAAATGAATAATTCACTGTTGCCAAACAAAAGAGAATGCTTCGTATTAATTTGGGACTTTGGGTGGATGGGATTTCTTCTAGAAAATATCACAAAGTATCCTGAACCTCAGAGAATTTCTGAATATTAAGAAAACAATTGAGTTCTTTTATTTATGCATTATGAAACCAAGTTTTCAATTCCTTGGTTTGGAGCTTCTTGCCAAACACCTTTTATTTTTTTTTTCCCCTGCACTTGGATTATTGCCAAAATATCCTATAAACAAGTTCGCCCTTTCTTCTTCAAAAGCTTTAATCTCATTTCTTTTGCCATGTCAAATAGCAAAGAATATACAAACCAGAGGCATGAAATTTTCTTAAGTTTAAAGCTAAAATAAATTGAGTCTCCTTGATATTTTTAGTCTTGAAGCAAGTAGATTATTTTTTAAATATTACATTATACATTTAATTCTAACAATGTTATCTGGATGCCATCCAGAGTAAGATGAACAAGCTTGAGAGATGGGCTAATGGGAATCTCATGCACCTGGGTTGAGGCAAGGCCTGGTATCAATACAGGCTGGGGGAGGAATAGGCTGAGAGCAGCCCTGACGAGGATGTGGGTGTGCTGGTAGATGAGAGGCTGGACATGATCCAGTAATGTGCACTTGCAGTCCAGAAAGCCGTTCCTGTCCTGAGCTGCATCCAAAGCAGAGTGGGCAGCAGGTCAAGGGAGGTGATTCTGCCTCTCTGCCCTGCTTTGTTGAGATCCCAGTACTGGAGGGCTGCAGCCAGCTCTGTGGTTCCCAGCACAGGAAAGACATTGACCTGTTGAAGTGAATCCAGAGCAGGGCCACCAAGTTGATCAGAGGGATGGAGCACCTCTCCTGTGAAGAAAGGCTGGCAGAATTCAGTTTGTTCAGCCTGGAAAAGAGAAGGCTTTGCAGTGATCTAATTGTGGTCTTCCAGTACCTGAAGGGAACCCACAAGAAAGACAGAGAGGGACTTTTTTTGTACAAGAGCATATAGTACAGGATGAGGGAGAATGGATTCAAACTAAGAGAAAGTAGGTTTAGGTTAGAATTAGGAGGAAGTTTTTTGCTGTGAGGGTGGTGAAGCGCTTAAACAGGTTGTCCAGAGAAGTTGTGAATGGCCCACCCCTGGAAGTGTTCAAGGGGAGGCTGGATAAAGCTCTGAGCAACCTGTTCTAGTGAAAACTGTCCCTGCCCACAGCAGGGGTGTAGGAAATAGATGGTCTTTAAGGACCCTTCCAACCCAAACCATTCTATGATTTTGTGATCTTTTTGATTCCCTTTAAGTTCTATTGGGAGTGCAGGGGCTGTGGCATAGTGTGATGTTGATTATATACTTATTTATAAGGAGCTGTATGTATACATATATATAAAATGTGTGCATAATCTCCAGAGACTTTTCAAGTGGAAAGATCTGGAATTATTACTGAATGATATATTTGCTTTGGAAAAGCCTCTTTATTATCAGCTGTAATGCGATGTCATCTAGCTCAGTGCTTTACACATTACAGATGAAGTATAATTATTGTTTAGAGTCTTGTGTCAAAATCTCCCCAAGTTATTGAATGTATGCTTTTTTGCTTTGTTTTTGCCAGGGTTTTTGACTTTTTTTTTTATTTTGTTTTGGTTTTGTTTGTTTGTTTGTTTTTTTCCCAGTAGCAACCTCTCTACAATGTGGGCTATTTGGTCAGGATAAATTTTTAATTGAAAAAGAAAACACTTTCAAATAAATAAATTAATCTGGACCAGTTTTATTGATGGTGGCTTTTGATACAAAATTAAATCCACGTCACACTAATGCTAAATCACTGAACTTTGAGTAAAGATAAGTTTTTATGAACAGCAATTTTAAATTCCTATTTTTTTGTTTCAGCAAATTAAACCTGTATGTATCCTAGTATATCCATTTTGTATACAAGCATTTACAAATACAATAGAACTTTTGCATACGTTTACAAGTTTACATCATAAAGATCCTGCACTTTCTCTTGCTTTGCAGACAAATTTGGTTTTGTCCTGTCCAAAAGACAGAGAAAATTTGCATTAATATTTATCTCATTTGAAATTAGGTGGAACTTTTGAATTTATGTTGAGAGTTGATGATTTTAGTAATGTTAAATCAGTATGAATAAGATACCTACATTTATTTTATGCTGGTTTGGTTTTTTTTTTTCAATGAATTGAAGGCAAAATTTTGACCACCATTCTGAGCTTTATCAATATAAATCCATGTTTATATATAAGTAACTTCTTTTTGTGTGAATGCTAACATTTGTACCAAACTCTTGGAATGTTGGAAGGAAGTCCAGGTCCTGGCTCTCATGTCCTCTTTGTAAATTAATTAACTGGCATATTTTGCTATTCAATTAGAGTTTTAAGAGCTGACTCCATTAATTAGCTTGTTTGGAAGATGACAAATTAGAAAAATAGTGTGAAGGCCTTTTTCAGGTAATATGGCTTTGTGCTTTTTAGGCAGCTCATAAATGGTATTCATAATATAGCTATTTTACAGAAAGGTCAGGGAATGGGATTTCTGTTCCTTGAAATAAAGCTGGTAATTAGCTTTTTCAGTGCATGAAGGTTTAGTTGGATTGTCAAAAATAGTGTAGAACTTTCTTCACATGGCAACATGCAATATTGTTCTAATACCAGTCTAAATGCCTGTTCATATGAGAGAATTTCAGCTTGACCTATGACAAAAGATCAGTGTGGACTATGAACTTGTACTTGCTTTGTATTCTGAAGCTCTCTTGGAATGATATGTGTTGGGAAGCATGTTGCAGAAAAACTAAGATTAGCAAGAAAGTTCTTTAAATATTTGGTGTCTGTGTTAATTTCCCTGTCTGCAATTTCCCTAGCTGACAAATTTTCAAGTTTTCAAATTGACAAGTTTTCACTCTATTTCATTATTTATGCCATGTGAGGCTAAAGGATACTTGGAAATAGGATGAATCTGAGTGTTCCCACCAGACCTCCTCTTTTCTCCTTTCATCAGAGGCTGAACTTTTCACCTTGTGTGGTGCTTAAAACTACCACATCTAGATATTATTGAAAGTGTTGTGCTTGGAAATTTTACCAGTGTGGATTCTGAGCCTTTCCTACATCTGTTGAGAAGTGTGGTGACCTGAGTGGGAGACTGCTTGTCAGGTCTGGTCAGGCTGCTGTCTGCTCAGCAGCCTCAGAGGAAAGCATTCAGATGTTGTGTGATGTGCAGGCAGACTGAAACTGTGGAAAGTACTGGATTTGGTGTGCAGGAGTGAGGTAGGAGTTACATACTTCTGCAACAGCTCTGATAACTTTGTATCCCTGCCTTAGAGTATGGGCAGTAACTTCAACATGCAGTGCCCAACACCTTCATGCAGGTGAACTTGTAGCAATAGTCCAGATGTATTCTGTTTACCTCCAGAGTAAGGTAGCCCACATAATGCAATTCACTTTGCAACTACAGAAAAACCTGAAACCAAATGTGGCCATACTTAAGTCCTGTTATGCACAGGTCAGTGCCTGGGTATATCAACCATCAGGCTCCCAGTGATTCACTCAGGAGTACAGTCTCAGGCCTACAAACAGGTGTAACATCCATGGGAAGTAACTCTTTTGTGATTGTTCTCATTGATTCCAGGAACTACATTTAAACATAAGTCTAATTCTCTGGTTTTTAATAGATACATTAATTGCAGCAACTAAAATAAACTGCTCAGGCTAAATTTAAATCTAAATTAAATCAATTGTCAAAGCTTGACAGCAGGATTTCCTGCTGATTAATGCAGAGCTGTCTATTTCTGCCAAGATCCTATTTCTTTTTTCTTCCAAACCCTGATTTCAGGTGTGATTGTTCTTAAAATGTTCTTTCCTTCTCCATTTGTATAGGTTGTTCTGAGATCTTTGAAGAATAAGACATGCCCTGGGAAGACAACTGCAAGAATGGAAGATAGGGGGTCTAGGTTATGCTGCACTCAAGGACTTCACTCTTGTCATGGATGCTGTCTCAGAAACCTACATGACCAGTTGGTCAAGGGTATGTTTATTAGGACAAACACATTCCAGGTACTGTTTAAGCTTTTTTTTCTGACAGAAAAATTAAATTTGCTGTCTGTCAGGGGAGTTTTTCCCACCCATTACACAGAAAACAATGTCAAGTTTTAAGCATTCCAGACAAAAGGTTGAAGATCTGAAAGATAGTTAAATTTCTACAAGTTTTATGAAAACCAGTGGCTTTGTAGAAGAAACAGACCCTGACTATTTCATTCTCAGGAAGAAATAGCCAAGTAGGGTATCTGTTCTTGTTGGCCTGCTGCTTCACTATTCAAGACACACACATTTAGCCAGTTAGCATAGGTGTGTAGTTTCAAACTGCAGCATTGCAACCTCATATCACTTTGCAACTACAGAAAGGAAGCTTGGAATATGAAAGGCAGTTGGCAAGGAACTGAGAAGAAGCATGGGATATGCTGCAGATATTGCTGTTTTGGCTAGGGAATAGGACTAATGGGTACCAAAACAAAAGAACAGTGAAGAGGAACTGATGTAATTAATTCTGTTAAATGGCATTTTTACTTCTGGAGTGTGGAAATTAAAGACACAAATCCACAGATAAAGGTGGCATAATTCATTCTACTTGTCTTGGAACAACTTGTTTGCTACCTTTGACAGTTTATTACCACTTCGTTTCACAAGTGTACAGAGTACTTTGTGCATCCAAGCTGACCTAGCCATCACAGTCTCCATGAGCCTACCTAAAGAGCCTGTAATCAGGAGTATCCTTCTTTCTGTGTCTTAATTCCTGTTTTGGCTTCTTTGCTGTGAAAAGGGACAACTTTCCTGCCGGTAGAGTTAGCAAGAATTTAAGCTCACCACGGGCAAACTTTAGTGTAAAATAGAAACACATGAAATTTTAACACTAACCTACATGTGCAAGATGGGGTGCAGTAAGTGGAGCAAGACACTGCATACATTTTTCATGTGTATGTCTTGTGGCACAAAAAACAGCCCTAAAAAGGTGATGGTGACTCCACAGACCCTCTGATTTGATTTGTGAAGCAATTGTATCACTTCCAACACCTCTGTAATCTTCCACATATTCTATAAATGTTTGATATTGGTCCTCAAATGCCACTAGCTACTGGAGAGATTGATGTCAGATGTGATGTTACGTGCCTTGAAGGATGAAAGTTCCCTGTGAAATATTAGGATACTTATGGAATTGTTGAGTATTCTTTAATGGAAGTATTGTCTGGCAGCTGCTGTGATTCCCACTCCCCTGGGCACAGACAGGGGGTCACAAAGGTGTTTGAATATTTCTGAAAAAGTACCACAGAAAACATTGATTAAATTATATTTGTGGCTAATAGACAGAGAAGGAATTCCAGTTTTGTTCCTGAGTCACAAATTCAAATAAAATTTTATTCTGCTAGCTCAAATTAAAATAGCAAAAGAGGCAAATAAAAATACTGAACGTACTTAGGGATCTTTTGTTGTTTTATTTTTTATCAAGAGACTATTTAATCTGCTCTTCTGAGTACAGCAGTCTTTTCTCTCTTGTCTCATCTTTTTCCAGTATAAATAATATATTAGGCACATGGAGGTATAAGCATATAAGAGAATTTCATTTCATATGTGCAGCAGTGAAGCTTGTAGGAATTTCAATTGAGCCATTTAAAAATTTTATGAACACATTTTTGCTACACAGGAATAAAACCATTTTCTTTTGCTTTCTGTAACTTCACCCAAAGAAACAATGAGAAAGTACGGTTTCTGTCTAGCCTGTTTAATTCTGATCATGCCTAAAAATAATAACAATAGTCCTAACTGCAAATAGTCCTTCTACCAGATACACAAATAATCAAAATGTGACTCTGCTCCTTCATTGCACTTGATTTGTTTCCAGTAACAAAGTGATTGAGGGAGTTTAAGCAAATTAATGCTTTATCTCAGCCCATTTAGATTAAATTTCTGAGAGAATTGTGGGCAACACTGGTAAAAAATAATGGATAATTTAATTTGACCTTTTAAAAATGCAAGCACTATAAGTAACTGCCTTAAATATGTTGCATACATTTCTTGATTTAATAAATCTAGTTTGCTTTATTTTATTTATTTTATTACTTACTGTGCGTTTTCAGTTTTCTCCATCCACTTCCCTAATGCAATAAAATTGGAAAGGAAGCCAGGTAACAGCTGGATAGCAAGACAGCTCTGATACTAATGAAAATGAGTAGGCTTGGGTATTATTTAACTGTTGTAAACCAGATGCTTTCACACTGCATCATATGTTTTCACAGAGCTTACATTACAGATCTAGGCCTCTTCCTTGTGAAAATGTGCTCTACCTTTGCAACTACAACAAACGTGGAGAATTAAATTTAGGAATTCAATCAAGTGAACTCTGGAAGCATTATGTACATTAAAGCAACTCCTTTCTCTGTGTCTGGTCAGGATCTTTCCTCAGAGAGGAGCCCCCACAGCCAGCACTTGCCCAGGTGCACTCACCTCAGGAGGGAGCCGTGCCTCAGGTGGGAATCGCTGCCTCAGGAGCAGAAGCTCAAGGTTGCAGAGCTCCAGCCTTCCTGTTGACAGCTGGGACCCCCCTATTGGAGTCTCTTCCTCCCTTGAGACACAGATACAGCTCTGCAGCTGTGGTGCAAGGCAGGTAAGTAATAGAATAGCAATAAAATAGCATTTTTCAAAGTATTTCAGACGCCCAAACAATGCTTTTATGCAGCTGAGCTGGCCCCCCAAAAAGCTGTGAGAAAAGCTATGGTTAGAAACAGCATCAGAGGCATCCACTGCTCCTCAGGATTTTGCTATGGGTATTGGCCTTGCCCATCTGTGGATCTCCACCTACGCCACAAAATTAACAATTTTAACACCTTTGAGAAAGTAATTTTTTTTTGGGTAGAATTACCAAGTCAGTTGACCACAGTGAAAGAGATAAAAATGCCGGGCATGTCTCTCTGTAGTCCTGGGCATCTGTTGAGGAGATGCGTGGACATGGGGTGAGGTCAGCAATTCAAACATTGGTCAGAGGTATCACACCATGGGGTAAAAAAAACCCATAGGAGCCTGCAAGAAGGAAACTTTTTTTATTTAAAAGAAATTAGAAACCACCTGATAGGAAAAAGTTAGGAAATTAAATCCCTGGACTCAGCATGGAGGCACATAAAAAGCACCTTATTAGCATCACAGAGGGGACAGTGGGCACGCTCCAGAATATAAAAGGAAAAAAAAAAAAAGAGGAAAGCGAGAGCCCCAATAATGTGTTCAAGAGATAAGATGCAATATTTTATTGAAACTAAATTCTGTCCAATTCTAATGAAATGGAAGGAACTTTAAGAGAAGCAGAAGTCTGAAGAACTAATATTCAAAGGTACAAAGACAGGGAAGGACTGATTTAAGGTGATCAAAAGTGATCTGCCTGTGGGTAAAAGTGTTGTATCTGTTAGAGCACTAGAGTGGAGAGACGACAGCTGAAACCCTGCTGGCCTGCAGAGTAGTGTGTGTTTCTTTGCAGGCTGAGAGGGTCCTGCGCTCCCGGAGCCCAGGAGAAGTTGTGGCATTTCACCTGGGCACTGACATTACAGACTGCAAGATGCCTGCAGGGCCCTGCAGTAGACAGTTTACAGCTCAGTAGAGTTTAGATACCTCAAAAGAATTTTTACAGCTCAAGTGATTTTGAAATACTTGAAAGCTGAGAAACTTTGCTGCTTATGAAAGTACAATGAAAATTATCAACTGGAATACAAAGTACTAATTACTGTATTGAAAAATTAAAACTCCAATAAACATATAGCAGCAGGCTTGGTGACATGTAAAATTAAGTCTATTCTGAATACTGCATTAGTATAAGCAAGAAACACTAACACAAAATAGAAAATTTATGACATAATCCTTGGAAAAGAAGGACTTTTCAGGTTTATGGTTTGTTTACTCCTAAGATATTGATTACAGCTTATTCTCATTGTTTAGAGTAGATAACTGAAAATGCTTGGCAGAAGCTAGTGTCTTACTGTATATGTATAATCAGTTTTGCTTGATTAAATCATGTAGTTCTCCTGACATTCAACCTAAAATGCATAAGCATAGCAAACTACCAAATTTAAGCTAATTGCCTAACAAAAGCCACAAATCCCTGCAAATTTACCAGGTCTGTTGCAGGTTCTCTTGTGTTTAACTGGTTCACAAAAACCATCAAACATCCCTCCAAGGGATATTCCTGATGATTTCTACCAGAGAACTTGGGGCATGTGGTTGCATAAAGTGAGAAAGTATGGAAGACTGTGTTTTCAGTCAACTGAAAGGGTAAGTGTAGTGGATCTTGGAAAGGACAGAATGTGTCCAACATCTTTTTATTTGTGTCAGTTATATATATGAGAGAGGATTATGATACTTTAAAGAGGAATCTTGGGGTTATTGGCATTTATAAAAAATAAATATTTTAAAAATTAGTAAACAGTATTGTTTATTATGGTGTGGAAGAATATAGAAACTGATGTCATCATAAAAGAAAAAAACAGTGGGTATGAGTTTAATGAGGATTGCATTTTCCTGAAAACTACTGATAGGATTGTTTCCATGTGGCTTTTTTGTTTCAAATATAATTTGTTATAATTAAGAAAACCATCACTCTAATTTAAAATATCAGTGATATTCCAGGCGAATTTACAAGCTGAATTAGCTGTTTTTTAGATGCTGATCCTTTATTCTGAAGGAGGCAAGAATAGCCCTTCCCCTGTTCTTCTTTTGCACACACATGTGCACATCTGTGTGCACACACACAAATGTTGTCTTAATTTGCTGGAAGAAAAATCTTTAAAATATGATGTAAAGCTCAGATTTCATTGAGTTATTGCCTTTAAAGCTCTCTCTGTTCTCTGCAGAAATTAATCATAATTTTGAGAGTAAGTTCTGCTTTGGGTCATTACATTTTGCCTACCTCCAGTTCCTTAAGTAGCTTCAGTTAATTGAATATTTCTGACTATTTGTCTTGAATAACTATATAGCATATCTATCTACAGGTACAAAAAAGAAACTTGAATTATTTTTTAACCAGAAATTTAGAAAAGAACTGGAATGCCTGAAAACTAAGAAAACTTCTCTTTTACCAAAACAGTATACAAAAAAAGTATGAATGACTTTATATAAGTTATAAAAAAATATTCCTGAATTTTATTAAAGTAAATTTTTATACATTACTAGTGTATCAGATGCAAATGATATACTTGGTTTCTTTATCAATAAATTGTCATTAAGTTAGATCTATAAAGACAGTCAAGAAACCTCTCTATTTGCTAATACCTAGATGGCTCTGAACAAGCTAATTCCCTTGAACCATGTGGTGAATAGGGTACTTTGAGAGTAACACCTTGTTATAGGGAGCATTAGGGTGATGAAAGCTGCATTAGAACTTCATATTAATATTAATTTTTAAATACTCAGAGTACAGAAAAACAAACCTGAAAGCCCACATCTGTCAAAAGGAATTTTTTTTGGTAGAAAATACATTACAGAGTTTAATATTAATTTTGAGGCCTTTCATATTTTAGCCCCATTGGCAACCAAGAAAAATTATTCTGGCAACTGAAATTCCAGCACAGTTTCTCTGTTTGTTTTTCTTTACATGTTGGTAGACTTATTGTGCAGAAATATACTAATAGTGCTAATGAGATTCATCACCCCAAGTATCTCAAGATAAAGAGCCTGCACATATAATGGCAAGTGAAGCATGACAGGACAAATCAGTGTAAATGAAGAGGCCACAGCAGGTATTGGAGAAAAAAGAAGTTTGACAGATGCCTTCAAGGACAAGGGGGAACCTAGAAAAAGCTTGATCCTTCTACCCCTCCCATATCAAGATTTTTGGTGATACATTTTTGTCCATGAACTGTAACCTGAGAATCAAGTAACAGACAGACACGGGATGGCTGCTGAGAGAAACAGTGTAGCTTGAATGAGTTGTAAATTTGAATATTAAATGCACTTTTTCTTTTGTTTGACTGTAAAACATACCAAAATCCCAGAGTTAACTAGGGAAAATAATTGAGGTTCTCCTATATCCAGAGACATCTCAGTGGATTTCCACACAGAAGAGAATAAATAAATCTTCAGTAAAAATGGTGTTGAGAATGGGGCTCATTCTTTCTTCGCTCTGCTTTTTTTCATAGATCTCATCAGAATAAAAAGTAGTAGCTGTGTGTCACTTCTGTTATTCAAATCTACAATCCTGACATGAGCCTGATGGGTAGGAAAATACACTTTTTACTTTGTGGGAGATCTCTTCCTGAACATTAATGTCATATTCCATGTTTGTTATTAGAAAAATAAAACATAAATTCCTTCCTGCTCTTCTCTTGTGGCTGCTTAACATATCTGGAGAAATCAGTGCTGGATGGAGCAGACCATGCTGTTCTGCTGGTTTTTAATATCTGTATTTTGTACTATTATGTGGAAGTAAATATAAACACAGGGTTTATACTGTTCTATTAGGAGCAGTCCAGCCACCTGCTCCACATGTTGTCAGTTTACACAGTTAAATAATTTTCTACAACATGAATGTTCTGCTGTTTCAGTTTAGCAAAAAAAGTAGAAATTACAGTTTGTTAAATTATGCCTTAGATACACATTATATGGAATTTAGTATAACTCTTTTAGCACTTTTGGTAAGTACCTTTGTATTAGATTCCTGAAATATTGTTTAATGTTCCTCATCAAATATTTCAATGGGTAAAGATTTTAGCAAGAACATCTAGTTTGCACAGAATGTACTTAGAAAACATAACAGACACACTGTTTGATATAACTCTAGTCAAAACTACTCAGAAATCCCAGAAACCTTGAAATGATTCCCAGCAGGACAGAAGATGCTGACAAAGACAAAGGTGTGAGGAAAGAGGTGTCTTTGTGACCCTTGACTCAGTTTTCAGGAGGTGTGCATGAGGGAGGTCCAGGGGGACAGATAATTTTGGGAAGTGGGTGTAATGAGAAGATGTAATGTTAGATATTATTGTTTAAAACTATAGCACCTCTGTAACTCTGTGTGTAGTCTTTGGAAGTGACTCCTATGCACCCATCATGCTGTTGATAAAGAATGTTTTACTTTCCAATACTCAAAAGGAAAGGTTAGAGGTTTCTTTCTGGCCTTTTAAGGCATCAAGGTGAACACCAAAATGAGGTGTGTGCTTGAGAATGTGGGTTTTTTTCTTGTTTTAAAAGGGATCATTAAATAACCCACCTCTCTTAACAGCTTTCTACATATTTTCTGACTTCAGGGAATCTTTATTTTTGGGTCCAGTTGTTTTTTGACAGTATAAGACATACTAATATTGTGGTTAGTTTCTTAGTATTTTTTTTCCCCTCTAAATAAGATGAATTTAAATCCGCAGAGGTTCATTTTGACATTTCTCATTGAGTAACCAGGTTAGCCATTTCTAACTGTTTGGATAAGTCTTTTAAAATGCAAGAGGAATTGCTAATTGAGTTTTAATTTTTTAGGAAATAATTCCCCCTCAGGACTGCTAATTTTTTTAATGGATTTTAACATGGAAAGAGCCTTGACTGTTAATTGTGATTTCTGTTACTGAAGGTGTTGGCTAAGTCAGGCTTATAACCCTGTCGTGGTATTTGTCATATTTTTAAAGTAAAGAATTCCACCATTAGAGAGTTGTGTCATAAAAAATGAGATTTTCTAGGATAATCTTTTGAATCTCACTGAAGAGGTAGGAATCATTGCTTTTCTTGCATCAGATTGCAGGAATTCAGCCTGGCTTCCCTCCTGAATTCCTTCACATTCAGTGTTTGCTCTTGTTCTTCAGCAGGTTTTTCACAGTAGTTCCCTTGGAGCAGTTGGGAATAGAGTCCATTGCTCAGCTTCCCAAACTGGAGTGGAAAAGGTGCTAGGACTGCTTAGACTGATTTTTTTTTTTCTGTATCATGAAGTTCTAGTAGTTTTGGGAAGAACTCACTTCGAAACATATCATGCAGTATTGAAGGCTGTCACTTTAGTTGCACTGGTATATGTGGTGCCCATGAGAATTCTTACAATGACTACATCATTAAACTGTAGAAAGAGAAACAAGTATCTGTTTGTAGAAAGTGTATTTACTCTGCAAATTTTCCTCTCCAGAGGAATTTTAATGCCACAGTCTAGGAAAACATACTGGAGTCACTTAAAGTGGAGCTTTTATTTACAGGACTTATTTTTCTGACACTGTTGTGAAATGCTCAAAAATCCAGATGGGCCTTATTCTTAAAATTAGAAGGCAGAATACTTCAATAGCATAAACTTGCAGTTTCTGTTTTTCCCTCTAGTATAAGTGTTTATCTATCTGTCTTTTTGAACATTCATCCCTTTTGCATCACCTGAAGTCCTGTTCTCCTAATTTTTAACTTCCAGTAGCACCAATAAATCTTTAAGGGGAAACTAGTCTCTATGAGTCTTTAGAAATTCAAGAACTGTGCATTTTGTCTAGTTTTTTTACCAGTGCAAGCCTTTGTTTTAGCTATTAGAGGCAAACTTGTTGAAGATGCTACTACAGCTTGGCTGATTCATGTAAGATTTAATGTTAGTTAGTCCAGACATTTTCACATCACTCAACAAACTTATTGGTTTGTGGACTTCATTAACTACATACTCTCTTATGGCATGGTGGTTACTGCCAAAAGTCTCTTCAGTAATGTATAATGCCATATGTTTTAACACTACTTTTTTTTTTTTCCTTAGTGATGCTGCAGCTAAATTCAATTATAACTCATGTGTATCTTTCCTCCTATGGAAATTAAGTTCTTATAATCTCAGTGCCTTATTCACAAAGGCCTATATTTGTAGCACTATTTATCTTTCTGAAGGGAATTGTATGAGACCCTGGAGATGAGTAATAGCTTCTCTTAATCAGCCTTTTGAACTACCGTTGTCTTGTCTGTTTTTGTTAGAACATCAGCACAGTCGTGGGTGTTTTGTAGTATAATATGAAACAACATACTTGCTGCTAAGAGCTTGTGATTTTAACAAAGAAGAAGCAATCAGAAAAGGGGCTGGCAAACACTTTCACTTGAAATTCAAGGCGTGAATGTTGTCTGCACTGAAGGCAAGAAGGAGAGGAAGAATGAACAAACAACAAACAGGAAAGAATCCTCTTGTGTGTGCCAGTGTTATCTGCCGGGTCCTACTTACCAGGCTGTGTTGGCATAGATTCATACGTTCTAGGTTTATGTAGCTTCTCATTGCCTCGTTACATTTTCTTTCTATTTCAGTAGTATGTAAATATTCAACCTACGCTTGCTTTAAGATGCTTGCTTCCCATTTTTGTTCCTTTTCCTGCTTTAGATAAATGGTATTTCTCAGAAATTTAAATAATCCCAAAATAAAATGAAACGAAAAAAAATTATGACACTTGACTCCCATCATATGTAGTATATTTTCAGTATGTGATAAAAATATGGATTTTCCACTTTATGACTTAGGCAGGGTCCTTCTGGACCGCAATAGATCATGAAACCATATTTCTGACATGCCAAGACAAGTGCACCTACATTATGCCTTACTGATCCTTTCCTTAATAGTTTCTGGTTATGGAGCTGTCACAACAGCCCTACACAGCCAAATTCCATGTTTCACCATTCTGATGATTAAAGTCATCATAATCTCTTAAGCCCACTCCAAATAAGATGAATCTTTCCCTCCTTTCATAGAAAACATTTGCATTTGCTATCAGTCTCTTTAACTTTTCTCCTAATTCTTCCCCCCCATTCTGATTAGTCCTCTTGTTTTCCTCTGGATTATGTCACATCGATCTGTTTGCTATTTGTAGTACTCCATGCAAAACTGGCTACCTATCAATGCCTCACCTGAGTGACAGAAAAATAACTCTTAGGAATTGTGTGACATGCCATTAATGTACTTGGAGTTAAAGCTTGCTGCTTTAGTTGCACTGTCTAGTGGTTGTTATGTATATATCCTCTTTGTTTTACAAACTTAGGTCTTGTCTCTTTTCCCATTGCATGGCTGCATCACTGGCTTGTGTTTCTGTTTTCAATTTTTCTTTACTCTGTGTAGTGGTTTGAGCTTGTCTTTAATGAAATTTACCTTGTTGATTTAAATCTTTCTTTCCAATTTATCATGTTTATTTTGGATTCTGATTCTGTCCCTCAGCCTGTGTCCTAGTTAGAGTGGCCAGGACCAGCTCATCACTATGTGGGTGTAATCAAAACTGTGTGTTCTACAGCCTCTGTGTCATTTCTCACGAACTGTTAGTAATGGATCCTTTGCAGCAGCTGCCCAGGGCACACCTGACCCCTCAGGTTACAAGGTGGGTGTTAAAGAACTCTGTGAGATAGGGAAGTTTTTGTGTCTTCTCACCAGTGGCTCAGCCATGATAACTTCCCTCCAGGGAGTCATCAGCACGTTCATATCCACCCTGAGGGGTCATATCTGCTAATGGGCTATCAAAGATTCCAGAAATATTCCATGAGTCACAGAGTTAAATCACTCATTGTGAAACTCCTCACCCTGGGGGAGATACTGGGCATTCCCACCTGAACCTGAGCATACATAATCTTTTGGTTTGGGGGACTTTGGTGCCACTCATCGGATCCAATGAAGGTCCAGAACGTCAACAGGACTGTGACTGCCATCTTGACAAGACTGCAACCATCATCCTCAACAATAGGTTTTCCTTTCCTTTTACTTTGTACTCAGAGGGACGATGTGGCACTCAGCACAGGGGCTAGTGAACACCATTCTGTTTGTGCTCCTGGGTTCTGGGTTATACTTCTGTTTTTTGTGGGTTAAACCCAATTTTTCTCTGTATCATTATATTTATTGTAGTCTTTTTAGTAAATTGTAACTCTGACTTGTAATCTCTCTTGAGTCAGGTTCATTTCTCCCACTGGTTTACCTTTAAACCAGCATAGCCTGCTCAGACCCCCCTCTCCTTGTGCTGATTTTACAAGTATGTGCTTTAGTCCATCATCCAAGACATTAATGAAATATTAAATAGAATTTGGTAGTCAATGGATGGTGGCAGAGACAAATAGGCAGTTCAGGGCCCAGAGATGTGGCATAATTTTCTGACTAGGGCAAGGAACCATTACTTTGCTATTTCATTTTTTCTTCTTTCCTAGAGAACTGGAGAGAGTGGACTTGATAGGAAGGATGCAAAACTGCAAGACAGATTTTATGCAGGCTTCACAACCCAAAATCATTTTAAATTGCAGTAAAAACCCTTGTCTTCATGTTATAGATGCAGAGGGCAAAGACAGGCAAGATGGACATTGACAATGCACCTTCCCTCAATAGTGCTGGGGACTCTCACCACAGGTCTGCCCTGTTTCTCATGTTGTCCACCTTCCCTGTGTTTTCATGTGTTCTGCAGAGAAGTTCATGCAGTTATATACATTGATTAGGCTTCTTCTCTACTTTGATTAGCATTACTAAAATGCCCATTAATTGCTTAGTGATGCTGACATTGCTAACAGCAGAAAGAGAAGGGATAAAAGGCAAATCATCTAGAATTACCACAGTATCACATAAAACCCTTTTATTTCTTCACTTGCCACTCCCCAGATTAAGTGGGTGATGTATAGCACCCCTGTGGATGTGTTGTGTCCACCTCATCTTCGCTATTTATTACATAGAGCTGAGAACTCAGTACTTCTCTTTCATGATTATTGATTCAAGATAAGTGAATGTGTCACAGCATATGAATTTTTCTGTTGTCTTTCAGCTTCTCCACCCATTGCAGCAGGAAATATGTTCTGGGTTTGAATACAATAGTGATGATTTCAAGGCTGAGGCCAGAGGAAATTGCTCTCCTTTCGAAACAAGGTGTAGTAGAGGCTTTAGTCCTTTCTCTCTGCCTTAGTTGTTTTGAAGTTCTCCTGTTCTATTCTTGTATAACAAGGAAAGGGAAAAAAAGAAAGCCTTATCTATCTACTCTGTTTGCTTTTGGGTAAAATTAAAACTTTTTTTATCCTAATGACAGTACTTTGAATCTCAAGATTAAATGTATTTCAGGAGGGAATTGGCTGTTAAACAAGAAGGGTTGTTATTATTTTAAAATCAGAATTAGACTAGATTGAACTAGAATTCAGCTCAGTGTTTCCAGATACAAACATATATTGCAACAGGTATTATGATACTTCATAACTCTTAAAGTCTTCAGGGACAAAAACAGGCTTAGAAAGAAGAAAAAACCCATGTGATCTGATTGATACAAGCTTTCAAAGATTTCCCCTCTCAGGCTATGAAGAGTAAAGATTTAACCCTGATGGTAAAACTAATCTCAGGTGTTAAAATCTGTGGCAGAGTTTGTTTTTATCAATGCCATGTATATCTCCACAATTCCCCCCAAAAAAGGTTAGACCAGTAAGGAGATGCTTAGACATCTCCTTACATTAAGAAAAGACATCTTCTTACATTAAGAAAAAAAAAAAAAGAGTTGACTTTTATGCAACATCACTACAGTAGTCCACAGGTGCTAATTTACACTTAACATTTTCCAGCCAAAATTTCAATGCAGAGCAGTTGTTCTGGTGTCCTCAGCTGGAGAGCCCATGGAGGGATATAGTTCAGGATTTTCTTTCTGTGGTGGAGCCAAGCAGAGTTGGTATATAGCTCTGATTTGTAATTTTAAGGTTGCCCTTTATTGCTGAATGCACCAAATACTGAGGAAAATCAGAAGAGAGTTGAAACACTGACCCTCTCTTCTGTTTCATTGTGGGATATTTATTGGAAAACTTCTCAGAGGTTCTCCAGCCCTGGGAGAGGAGACTGCTGGCAGGATTGACCTTAACAGAGACATGGATTTGCTTTTCAAACAGCTCTTAGTGGGGGGTGTTTCCAGTAAGTTCAACAGCAGTTTCAAGATTTTAATGTGTATTCTGAACTGCAATATAAAGGTCAGTGATGTCCTTTCTCCCTGCTTGCTATGGGGAGATGGATGTAGATGCAAAATCCTTTTCCTATTTAGCTGGGTTCTTAATTACTACAAGCATTTAATCTAAGGAATATGAGGGTGCAAAAGACCTAGTCCTCTTTCTGTGGACAATTTCCCCTTAAAAACCGTTTTTGTTCTGGGAAATGTGAAAATGAATTGGGATTTCAGGAAATTGTCTCTGTTATCAGAAAATAATTGCTAAGTTACTTTATCCTAAAACTTGTTAATTTATTTTAACCTAGTTCAGGGAGTCTATAGCCAAACCAACAAATTCTTCCTACCAGCTTTGCAACCAGCCTGGCACACAACAATTTGTTTCCTGCCCTGCAGATCACAGACAGTAGAAGAGGCTTGGCAAGTCAGATGTAATCCCTAGGTGAGTCTGTCATTTCACTCCTTCAGTTTTACCTGAAATGCTACTGAGGGAGAAGGGGCAACTGAGGATGCTGCTGCTGCTGCTGCTGCTCACAAAGTATGTGCCAGGGGAAGATGTAGTATTTTGTTTGCTCTGCAGCTGGTAACAATAAATGCAGTCCTGAACTGCAGGGTGAAAAATGTCACTCTTTCGCTGCTACTTCTCAGAGTTTACAAATGCTTAGTAGACAATACCAAGAAAACCTTGTAACTCATTTTGCCTTTGCCCTAAATTTCACACCTCATTTGATTTGGTTCTTTCACCAACTTAATTGTAATTTTATCCACTCAACAGAAAATAAAATAAAGCTCTTTGTTACCAGACTTCCCACTGATGCTGTCTCTTACTGCCAGGGAGTCTGGTGTATTCAGCACACCTGAGGGCAGACAGTGGCCAACCTTATCTTCTTCCTGTGGTTTTGGCTCTTTTTTTTACTGAACTTGAAACATGTCTACCCTAAAAAATGTCTACAAAAAACTGGAGTGTTTTGTGTATCCACACTGAATGAAAAGCAACAAAACTCATAGGAGAATTGTCCATTCTGCATGGTTTACCTTTGTTGTTGTTGTCTTTTTGTTGGTTTGCTTGTTTTTTTTTGCTTTGGTTTAGGTAGCAGTCTAGCTGGGAAGTAGAATTGCCAGGTTTATCGAGAAGAAACTTCTAGAGTAAGAATGTCAGCATTCATTGCTACTCTACTAAGTTGAATTTGTACTTAGATTTTGTGTGCTCCACATTTTGGGGCCACACCTGGAAAGAAAAGGACTGCTGCAGTTTGGGTGAAACAGTCATCCCTCTGTCTCTTGGTCATCTCTTCTGTTTTGGAGAGCCAGCACTATTTTCAAAGCAGTGTCCAGCAATAAAGAGATGTGTAACACTGCATCCGTCCTAAGTTTGTCATAGTGTTGAGTTGCTAGTGGGTTATGTGACTGTCTCCTTCACAATGCTTGAGTATGTCTGACTTGGCGGTTACCACTGTTTGCTCTTCCTTGCAGGTGTTATGCTGTTCAGGATTGCAGGAAGTACAATCCTTATAAGGCCTGGTAATGCCTTGGCAGTAACCATCTGTTTACACCTATCTGTGTTTTGCACATAGTGTCTAACACATGTGCAGATAGAAAATAATGTATCTCATTTAGAGCTCTCTTTGCTAAGCACTACATACTTAGCTTTAAGCTGGTTGGCAGAATGCAGATTAGTTCAGACACTTGTCCCTCGTCCATTTTGCAGCAATATGTCTTGCTAGCCACAACTGCATTGCAGGGGTCACTCAGGGAGTTCAGAGATATGAACTGCTTTTAGACTTTTCCTCCAGCCTATTAGGCATGACTCTTTGTCTGCAGCGTCAAATGTGACAGACTTTATGTCTTTTTTTTTTTGCTAAAAATACACATTTCTGTGGGCACTGCAAGAAAAATTACTGTCCTGCTAACAGTTAAAACCTGTCTGATGGCATCACAAAGCCACGACTGAGTATTGTACTTTGTTCAATACTTGCAGTATATCTTTTTCTTTGGAAAGAACACTCTTCAAGAAAACTCTAGTGATAAAGGGAAGCTCATGGAGTTTATTACTCTCCTGCATTGCAAGTATCCTTTCTTCTGTCTCCCTTTACAGACGTGTACTTTTTTTACTGCTGCAGTAGAAGATTCAGTATGGCACAAGCAGGTTTGTCTTCTAAGCACACAGGTCTACCTTTTTTTGTTCAACAAACCTGTTCTGTGGAGATGGTGCAATGACACTAATGATTCTAGCTGTTTGAACTGCTTTCTCTTTAATTTCTCAACAGAAGCCTATAGCTGAGGGTACAAAATTGTTTCCATTCTAATCCAGGTCTTCCACTGCCTATTAATATTTGTGTGATGTTCAATTCCCACAATGAAATAGTCTCCCACCTTTAGTAGATTCTCAGGCAACATGACTCCTTAAGGAAGGGTTGAAGTTGCTTAAAAAATAATTGTCCAGGAATTCCTTGGAGTACCTTCTTCCATTTTTGATTTAGTTCATTTTAAGACTTAGAGAAATCATCAATGCATTCTATATAATAAATTGTTAAGTTTATTAATAGGCATGCACTGATGCTTAAGGTGGGATATATATGGAAAATAGTTAACTAACAAGAAACATATTTTAAAATAAAGACATTATTGATATTGCTGCCTCTAACTTAGCTGAATTATTTTCCATCTCTAAGGCTATTGTATTCTTGTGCACATCTGTGTGAAGCAGTGCAGCACTGTGTCCTGTTGCATCTTGGGAAATGTGAAATTCCCTTTAGACATATAATTCCTTCCATCATAGCTATTGCCTATGGTTGCTTATTGTTGTATATCACACTCACATGATGAAGGCTGGCATGGTCACTCACTCCCAAGTTTTTGCTCTGCAATCTGATTTTAATCTGACTCTCACTGCTAAGAAGGATTTTAAAAACTAATTAAATGTGGGAACTACTAAAAGTCATTATAAACCAAATTTCTTAAATTTCAGCACTGATCATTCTCAATTCTCTAAGTAGGAGATTACTTATATAAGAGGGAACAAGAATATAAATTTCTAAAAAAAAATTATTAAGTAAGAAAACAAAATTTCTCAGATGTTGAGAATAGTGTGGGAGCATCAATTATTTCTTATTTGCTCTATTGCCAATTTGTAGTTTTGTCTTTGTGCTTTTCTGGGAGAGGAGTGTCTTTTATTCAGGCAGTCTCCCTTGTTCTGACTGACAGTGATTTGAAGCTCTTGGAAATATAAAGATTGTAGGCTATCCAGCTTTTATTTTTTCCAGAGGCAATAATAACCATTGACAAAATGCAGCTTGCTCTGTCTTGCGGTTTGTCTCATTCTCTGGGACTCAACTGTATCTTCATGCTATTGTCATTCCTCAAAAACTTTGGGAGGTGAGTTTCTTTGCACTGAGTCTCTCTGATAGGAGATATTTGACTTCACTGTGGTATTTTTAGTCATGCTGCTTTAAAAACATGCTCACCTAGTGATGCCTGATGAGTTTGAGAGTGTGTGTTTGGGGAACATATGGTTACCCAGTGACAGCACTGGATTTCCCTGACTGCTGACCAAAACTGATCAAAACTGCTATTCCCATAAATTAGCCCAAGTGCCAGGTCAAAATCTAACAGTAAATGAATCCTGGTTAGTACACTTAGTTGAAAGAAAGCCTCCCTTAGTCTAAATGTACCTTTCTGACTCAATATTCTGATTTTTTGTATAGCAGTATAAAAACACCATTAAATTTTTTCCCTCCTCTTTCTCACTCCCAATTTAATGTGCACTTATCTTCTATAGTGGATGACAGTTCTGTTGCTCTTAAAACAGTTTTGGCGCTTATATGCTAAGGTATTTTGCAAATTTTTGTAGATAGGAGTCATTTAGCAAACAAGTTATTAAAGTAACTTGCAACTTTTGACACATATCAGCATAATTGCCGAGATAGATTCTGCAAAGCTAGGCAACAATTGCCCTCTGCAACAAACATGTATTTTTCACTTCATTACAGTAACACTTTATGGATCCAAGGGCATTTCTTTCCAGCAATAAAATATTTATTGACTCTCAGCTTCAGGTGAGCATGTACATTTTTGGTGACATTCTGTTGGTATATGCAGAAATCCTGGCAAAAATGCTACATGCTGAGCTGTGTGGAGGATTAGAGCTATGAACTAGAATGTCATTTTCTTTCTGAATACGATTGAAGACATCAAGAACAAAATTAAGTATTTTTTTTTCTGTTTTTAATGACAGTGTGGTTTTTGCAATAGTTTTTGTTGAATTCTGTTTTGAACAAAATTATAACACAGCAAAAAAAATGTTTCAAATATAATATAGTATTGAAATGAAACATATAAATGTTTCAACATTAAAACAAAGCATTAGGGGATATTTTGCAGATCTAAGTCCTATTTTTGCAAGATACTGAGTTTGAATTTATCTTCATTTCAGGATATTAAAAAAATAAGTCTTGCAAAGTCTGACTGCTCAGCATCCCAAAACAGAAGCATATGTTCCTTTTGCTCCATTTGATGTTGAAACCTAGGTTTTAACTAGAAAAAGATCCAATGAAATGTACTTGAGTTTCATACATCAGGTAACTTATTTTGAATCTGACCCTTATTGTGGGTGTTGTGTGCCTAAAATTATGGCTCTGAGCAAAGCTCTTCTCAGGTTGTAATACTCATTTTCTCTACTGTTGCTTCATAGATTAACACCTGCTCCTTTTCAGTAAATTTTCACTCAGTTTTTCTTCCTTTTAGAAGTGACATTCCATAAAATTCTTCAGATTTTTTCATCTTTAAGTTTTGGGTTAGGTTTTATAGCAATAACGAGTTTAACTTCTGAAAACCTCTCTATATAAGAATTCCTAACACTGATATAGCACAGAAATGTAATTAAAATCCCTCACTTTAGTTAATTATTCTTGAAAACTCCTGTATCTTCCTTGTTCCAGAGTCTTCTCAGATATGTTACTCCAAAATCCTTGTTACCATTCAGATGAGCTTTTGTTATTGAAGCACTTTATAAAATTGTATATATGTGGTTTCAATTACAAAACAATGAGTCTTCTCTTAAGGCAGTAGTCAGTAGATTTTCTATTCTCTTTAATGTGATAAAGCATATGATCAGCTCTTGAAATAAATGCACTCCTCTTCTGCATTTAATCCTTAAACTTTAAAGAGAAACAGTTAAACCTGTGAATGTCTGGGTGTTTAGCGTGCAGTTTATGGGTAATGCAGATCTTTGCACCTGGCTGTGAAGCCAGTGTGATGGGAAAATTCCAGCGAGCACTTTTCTGATTGCAGGGATGTTTGTAGAGATTCAAGAGTGGTTGTACCTCTCTCTGGATTGGATAAATGCATTTTCTGGGGGAAAAAAATTGGGCCAGTGAGCTCAGGATTTCAAGATAACAAATGCTGCAAAAAGCTTAGCAAGGCAAAAATACCATGTAGGAATTATAGTCCAGAATTGGTCACAATGTAAAAAAAGACTTTTTTCCCTTTAAAAAAATCTAAATGAGAACAGCAGTAATTTATAAGTAAATAAGTAATTTCTATTATTTTAAGCAACTATGATATTTTTAACACAAAGTCTAATATTGAGTATTGATTAAAACATAAAATTTTCTATTTCAGATAATTCTGGAATACCAATATATAACTACAAATTTGAAACTTTTTTTTCCAGGCAAGGGAATAGTTTTGACGTTAATCTCTAGATGAGTATCCCTCCCTGACCTGGAGGGGTAAAGCTCCTAGGATTTGAAGAATTCTGCTAAAAACTTTAAAGAAATCAGTATTTTGGTCTTGATGTCTATAATGAATGAGTGTTTTAAAGAATTCTCTAAGTGACCTTAAAACACTCATTCACAACAATGTAATACCATTAGAGGTACTGTTTCCATATTACAGTGGAAATCACACATGCTGCCTGAAACCTGCAGTTAGAAAGCCCTTGTGATCCATTTGGTCTGGTGAAAGATGTCCCTGCTCAGTGTGGAAGTGGTTGAAACTAGAGGATGTATAAAGTTCCTTCCAAGCCAAACTGTTCTGTGGCTCTATGATTACTATTTAGTTTTCTGTGACAACAACCAAATTTCTGTTATTTAAAGATGGTAGAACATACTCACGGAGAGAAGAAAACAGCCTTTAGCCCTTAATCTTGCCTTAGACTAATCATTCACTTTGCCTGGGTCTCTGGAGAAGTGTGTCCTGCTTTTTGGAGATGTAAGCTGGCATCAGTTTTTCAGAGGCTGCCGTTGCATCTGTTCCCTGAATAAATTCTCATTGAATTATAAAGAAGATATTGCTGTAGTATATCTGCCAGGAGGTATAATTGTCTGGCAGGACTTTCTGTCTGCCTGCTAACTCTATATGGTGATGTCTTTTGATATTTGTTAAAAACCTATGGCTGACCATAGTTTAGGGGCAACATTGAAAGCTAATTCAGTTCAGGAGAAGACATAGTTTACTGTGAGGGGATTTTCATAACCATATTGCTCCAGGCTATATAAGCATCTTGTATCCCTTCCTATGGCCCCCCAGTCTGTCCCTCATCATCTATTAATGGATAAATGTTCCCATGGCAATACATTTAAAGTACATGATTCAGAAGCAAATATTGGCCTTATTGTTACTGTCACATCCAGTTCTGTCAAGTCAGATTCAGTGTTCTGTATACTTATTGAAAACATTAATTAATCCAAGGGAAAAATTCTTTCACATGGACAAGGCTAATCAAAAGGTTGCTATTTATGGCCTTGTTTATAACCAGTTCCATCATGGACCTGTTTTTGGTGGCTCTTATTTAATATTTAGAGACTTTTTCAAGAATTCATTGAAAGAAAACAGAAAGAGTGTTTAATCACTGCTATCCTTAATTTTCTTATAAAATAAAATGGCATGCCACTGCAGGTTCTAGCAGTGACTGCACTGGAGACCTTCAGCATATATAAAAAAGTCCTTATTCTGTAGTTCTCCTTCTTTATCCTGGTCACGTCAAGCTGCTTTATTATCTTCTTTCCATTTCATGTACATTCATATTCCAACACCTACTTGATTAATTCAGGATAAAATGTTGACACAAAAGCAAGTGGGTATAAACTACAATTAATGTTTAAGGTTAGAAATTAGAAGAATAGTCCTAGTAATTCCAGTCAGACTTTTATGGGCAGTGTGTAGAAGGAACATGAGAAGTTTTCAGAAAAAATATAAAATGTATTTTTAGGTGCCCGAAATTATTGACCCAGGTATTTTCCTACAGGAAGTTCCTTTTTTATCTCTAACTTTTGAATCGGTGATGGTACATCTTTCTTTTTACAAAACATTAAAAATTAGGCTGCACAGCTCCTGTCAACATTAATTACAGTTGTTATGAAGTCTGTTGGGAAAAAGGCTCTTAAAAAGCATTTGTAACTTGTAAAACAAGGACTGATCTATTGTTGCCATTAAGAGTCTCATATTTTGGAATGCCCTATAAACCCTGAAACTTGTGGAGACCTATTAAGTAGGAAACATCATTTTGGCACCCTGGAAAACTGCCGATGGAGTTTTAGTGTGTTCTCTTCAGTCTTTCATTGTGGACATAAGAACAAAGTCATAAATTACCCGAGGACATTTTTATTTCCTGCCTCCTCAGGATGAACTCTGCTGTATTTAGCCTTTCAATTGCCTAATTTGCAAATACTTCTCACAAACTCTATAATTAATTGGCAGACTACACACTGGCTGGAAGTAATTAAAGATCACTCCTAATTGTAAAAACACACTTTGGGTGGTTTGTGTAAAATACATATGCAGATTAGAGGCAAATATAAACAATAATTAACGTGTGAGTACAAACATTGAGTTGATTGAGAAAGTGTGTGCAGAGTTCCTCTGCTTTTCTGAACCCCCATGCTCCCTGCCTGCCTTTAGGCTGGAGTAGAGCTCCATGGCATCTGCACCAGAGCAAAGGCTTCAAGGAGGTGGAGGATGGTGATAGAGTTTTTGTTAATAACGAGGTAACCCACAAACTGAAGGCATTCGCCACCTGACAGTTACCGAGCCAAATTCCACCCCTCACAGACACACTCTGTCTCCTCTTACTGCCAGCTGAAATAAATCAAATGCTGGAATGAATCAGCAGAGCCAAGTTAACCTTTCTTTGCAGGATTGCAGCAGTGGCTGAGCAGCATGAGGCTGCAAAAGCATGTAGCCTCTTGTCAGGAAGACAGATTATTATGTAGATACAATGAGATTCTGACTTAAACTGGTATAAATCAAATTGGAATCAGCCCCTATAAAGCTGACTGGTTGAAACTGTTGATTTTTATGTTCTAGTTCTTTACATGCTTTCCTGCAGCATCTCCTGAGCTAGGTATATTTTGTCCACTTAGACTGTTTATTGGTTTATGGAGTGGCCTGCATCTTCAAAAAATTGCTTTGATTAAAAATTCTAAATAATTTCCTTCTATTTTAATCTCTGAGCAGGGCTAATAATGATTCATGCTGCACATTAAATTTGGTATTTCTGCAAGTGTGACCATGTAATGCTTTAGTAATTTCCATGTTTTCCCAAGTTCAATTTTCCTGGAATTGCTTACAGAAATGATTGAACCTTTATGTAAGTAATCAAGTCATGAATATTTAAATGATACCTCCTTGAATAGCATCATGCTGTCAAGTAGCTTTAAAGATGTTCCTGTGCAGCCTCAGCAAAAATAAGCTGTGTGTGTGATATTCTGGTTCTTGTGTGTGATATTTGACTTAGGTAAATCAGCAGATTTTGGCTGAGCTAATTTTTAACATTTCTTATGCTTTCTTGGAAGAGCACAGTCAGACATTACGTTGTGTTTGATTAAAAACTTGGTTGATTTTTGATTTATCTGTAGAAAATGCAAATCAAAATCAGAATTATGGAAAATTTATGCATTATAAGTGTCTACTACAGATTGAGTAGTTTTTCACAGCTTGTTCTATTAAATTCCTCTAAGCTTTATTTTGGAGGGTTTTTTTTTTCTGTGAGATAATGGGTGCTATACAAAAAGAACTTATTTTCAAGACTTGCATTTTTTTATATGCTGATTTAAAAGAAAGTATGAAGACTAATAAATGTTTATGCAGCTTGTGGAACAAAAAGTGTGCATTCTGACTGGAAAGGAAACCAGGACACAAAAATAAAAAGAGGGAATCATGCTGATGCATCATATAGTGGGACTGTATACATTCCACTAAAAGAATATTCTTTGAAAAGTTTTTGAAGTAACTTTGTCTCCACTATCAACACTAAAAATGATTCTTGTTTAAAAGGAAAGATGCAAATATTGTAGCTTTTCTCTTTTAGTTCCAAGGAAATTTAAAAAGTAAAAAGAATTATCTAAAGCCTTTTAACTGTGAATTGTTTTTTTATCAGAGTGTATATATTAGTAATTAAATTAGTCCTCAAATTTGAAAACTCTTAATCACAAAGTGAATTTTTAAATCTGTATTCAGTTTCAGGCCACTGTAATTAGATTATAAAAACTGCATTAAAAACTTGGATTCCCTTTGACAAGGCACCAAATAAAAACTATTTTGTTAACAAATTTAATACTAAAATATCTGAAAATCTATAGTGGTGTGTAGATAAACAATATCAAGCTAGAAAGATAAATCATCTGAATTACTCACTAGGCTAGATGTAATATTTAGCTATTTATTAACTGTCTTTTGTCCTGTCTTTTGCTCTGATATAAAAAATTCAATTCTAATCACATTTATGGATGTTTTGTCAGTTACAGTATAATTTTACTGCACCTGTCAACTTGGAGAATCTAGTAAACTATATTTTACCCCAACGTATTTTCTGTCTGAGTTGGCTGTGAAACACTGGTACTATTTTGAGTATTTGAGATCTGAAATACAAAATCCAGGTTAAATTGTGTGAATCAAATTATTTCAGTTCTCTGATCTTTGTGCATCTCTTTAAATACAGTAAGTATGGTAAATTTATTTAATTATAAATGCTCAGTACCCAAAATATACATACAATGGAGCTTTAAGCTAAAATGGTGTCATCTAAGTGAAGTCACATGAGAGGTGCAAGGCCAGAACAGACTTACTTTGTATCCAGTGATGCAACAGCTTTCAACTACAATGCTCACCTCCTAATCCATTAGCTGTTTGGTAATTTTCATTAGTCTAGTATTTTTTACCCTCTTGTTCCCCAGTTTCTGAAGGAAGGACATCTGCCTTGTAGTCATCTACATGTGTCAAACACTATACCTGTCATATTCTAAGGGCTTTATTTGAGGCATCCGGTTTTCTTTATTTCATATGAAAGTAGCGTGGATTAGGTGGTTTATGTGTTATGCTCACTTGTGGACTGCTTTTCCAACATAGGATATCTAATATGCTGCAAAATTCACTGGAGACAGTTTATCCAAGAGTCCTACTTATGTCTTGATAGATTTGTTTTCCAAATGTAGAAATAACATGTAGCTACATGCATTGCTTTGGGTTGAAAATATATTTAGTAACTATCAATATTGATGAACTAGAATACTAATTGCCAACTTGACAGTGTTGGGAATTGGTGTGCAAATTACGGTATGGGAGCATCTTGTTTGCAGTTCTGTTACTCAGTGGCATTGTGGAATCAAGGATGTTATTGTCATTTTTTTAGTGTGTCTTTTCTTTTTCTCATTATTTTCCTATTCAGCTAGAGAATTGCTGTGTATTACATTTAGGCAGTATCATTTTAGCTGTCTTTGGTCATATCTTCTCAGGCCCCTTATTCTCTCAGATGTAAGGTTCAAATAATCATTCTCATTCCTTGTTGCAGATGCTTTAACATACAGAAATAGGCAGATTCCTTTATAACTTTATTTCATTTTTGGTCTTAGTTTCAGGATGCACAATATATGCTATCATGTTTACTTTGAGAATTGTTCCAAAACCAGGTAAGACTCAATAAAATTTTGGGTTGAAAACCTCCTTGTCAGCAGGAAATGAAAAATTGCCCTTAGCATACTCAGGCCATTTTTGTCAATGAGAAATTAATCAACTCATCAGCAGCAAAGCTGGCACAAGTAGAATCCCAGTTTCAAAATAGGTTTCAAGAACTCTTACATTATTTAAAAAATATTAATAAAGGCCAGCCTGATTCCTACTGCTCAGGCACATATCATAGCAGGCTCAGCTGTAAGAGTTCAGAGTTCAGAAGAGATAGAAAATTTCTTATCTTTTTTTTTTTTTCCCCCCCCTTCCCTCCTTCTGTTTTACTGAGGGGTTTTGTGTTTTATAAATGAAGATAAAGCAATATTGCCTACCAGAATATTATAAATTATTACAAAAAAATTAATGGATTTTTTTATAGTATTAGGAGAGGAGGATTTTATGTCAAAATCTGTTTTTCTCTGAGGTGCACTACCACTGCTAGTATTTTCAATATGCACAGGCCAAGGAACAAATTAGCGTATTTTCACAGCTTTAGAGACTGATAAGCAATTCTTTTGTGGACCGTCCAATACACTGTGATCTGCACACCATGGATGTCAGGTCTTATTCTACTTCCCATTTCAAAGTCAGTAGCAAAACTGGTGGCATGCAAATTGAGGGCAGTGTGAAAATGTGCCTGTGTAAATAGCTTTCCTCGTCAGTGTCCATATAAAATGAAAAGCAGAAAATAGATGGGCATAGTTCAGAGGATTACATGGCTTTTGTGGAATAATTTATTATACAGATTTCATTCACTGCTCCTGTTTTTCACTCTGAGCAGGAACTGCAAACAGGTTTTCTTAGACTTTTTTGCAATTCAAAATATTGGGCTGATAATTTTCTTTCATTTTAAAGAAAGACTTATCAGGTAAGACTGGTTGATGTGAAGTGAATGGAAATTATGGGTCATATCCAAGTATTCAGGAAAGCTGAAGTTCATAAACACAGGGTCAATTATGTGTACTATTTGATGTTACTGTGATGCCTGAATCTCCCTGATCAAATCAGGCTGTTCCTGGATCAGGTGAACAGATGTTTAGTTACAGATATTTACCTATGCCAACTCGTATTAAAAATTTATTGGATAATGGTCAATGGGAGAAAAAAAGAATGTGGCTTAAGCAATTAATTATAATTTAGTTAATAAACATTTTGCAGTAATGTCTCTATTTTCACTCAGTGCTTATGAAATATAGGATGCTATATTTTTTGTAGTATAATCCTGATTTATGTCTCTTTGGAAATGCTCTGACCTTGGTTCCCAGACAGTAGAATTGCTCTTTACCATGCAGCAAGCATATTTAAGCTTTAAAAACAAAGAATTGAGGCATATGCATGTGTATAAAGTTCTATTTCTGACGATGCTGCCTTAGGATGGCATGTTACCTGGTGGACACTCTAGAAATAGTATTGGAATCACTGGTGGGAATTTTGTTATGCTATACTACTATCATTGGCCTCTACAAAAATTACTTTATTGTGCTAAGTGCTGACATCGTTGTCAGGTGTAGTGTGGAATCCTCTCCAGCCTTCTCAGACCTCCTCTGTTTTCTGTGTTTAAAGCCTCATAATTGCAGGGGGTTTTAATTCCAAAATGAACTCTTAATCAGTGTGGTGACCTTCACCATTCCCATACAGAAAATTTCAACTGAGGTGAATTTCAGGAATTTAATTTCAAAGATAGTGATATCACCCTTTCTTACTTGGTTAACCTTATCAAGGCTATTAATTTAATGAAAACACAGATTAATTTTAATCTTCATAGGCCTATCCTCACATACAATACATCACTCCCATTCCCAAGCATCATACATTCTACAGTTAATAAGAGTAAATTTAGAGTGTGCATACAGGGAAGCAATCAGCTAGGTTACTTTTGACTTGAGGTTTTCCATTCCCCATGGTCTGGTGTTGGGTTCAGATATCCAGAGTTCCTTTGTCCTATTAGTTTATGGGAGTGAATGAATCCACGTGTGCTACATGAGAATACTGACTGATAAACTAAGGACATTGCAGTAAAAAATAAGTGACAATTTTAGCTTAAAGTAAAAATTTAGCTCACTTCCATTCTCACTCTTTCATTGTGATTAGTTTTTTTTGTTGGTGATTTTTGTTTTTGTTTTTTTTTTTTTGTATGTGTGTTTTTTGTTTATTTTTATTTTTTTAAAAAAGGCTAAAATAAGATACTATTTAGATTCTCATCCAATACACATCTAAACCAGAAAGAATTTTTCTCTTGTTCTCTGGATTATACCCATAAATAGCTGCAGGTGAAATTTGACTAAGATTATTTCACATAATATACCTGTGAAATCCTACCCTGTTTGGGCTTAATAGCAAAATTTCCCATTTCAGCAAGGCCAGGCTTTCACCACAAATTCATGTCATATTTAACCTCTTCCTTATTTTCCCCCTTCAAAAGCCTTACTATGTAAAATTTTTTTATAAAATATTAAGATATAAAAAATTGATAAACATGTTTTTCACTCTCCTGGTCAGAAACAAGACAAAATTCAGTTCTTGACAATGATTTTTTTTTTCAAATTAAAGTTTTGGTTTTTTTTAATTGCAGAACAACATTTTTTGTATTAGTGTTGCAAAATGTGGAATATGTACAATTTTCTTAAGAAAGGATGTTCTTTAATATTTGATCTTTGTATAATTTCAAGCCTAATCAAGAAGAAGGATGATTTAATGTGTGAAACACATAACAGCTAACAAGCTCTAAGTGATGTTTACGTGTTGGTAAAACAAATCACTTGTTGGTAAAATTGCCTTGCTAAGGTTTAGGGCTGGACATGCTTCAATGTTCTCACACCCAGAGGGAGATTAACAAAGCCTGGGAAGAAGAATATACCACTGATAGTGGACACAGAGAAAGCCACAAGGACATCTCAGGGAACTACCACAATAATGAAGAAACTAATAAAGCCAACTGAGCAATTGTGCTGAAATCTGGGTAACAGGTCATTCTGGCAGAGGGAGTTTGCAACCACCAACTCATGGACCACCGACCCAAAAGAAGAGAATGACTGAGCATACAGACTAATTAGCATGAGAAGAGAAAGAACAATAAACCAATAGAAGATAAAATCCTAATTAATTAAAGAACTATGTAACTTGTAGCCAATGAACACTAATTTCTATGTTCACTAAAATGTATAAATAGTAAAAAGTTCTGGTAGTTGGTGTGTTTGATTTGTGGAATACCACTGGGCACCCAGGCTTACACAACTCTGGAACATATAATCAATGTCTCTCTGAAGTGTGTAATTATTGTGTTATTGGACAGCAGGTAACAAATCCAATTTTTGTGGACAAGAGCTGTGCCTGGCGTGAAAATAGCTGAGAAGCTTCTCTTGGTCAAGAATATTTGCTTCTTTTCTCCAATCGACAGATTTATAGCTGATAGCAAAGTTCAGAAACCAGGTCATCAGTGGATTTCTCTACTTAGTAGCAATTGAATTTAGTTGATGGTCATGTTAGCTTGAAGCTGTCTGCCTTGTGTTTTGAATCTCCAAATGTATCTTCCCACACAGATGTCCTGGGATTAAGCAGTATATTCCCTACTGAAATTTCCTGGAAAATTCCTCCTCTCAACTACTTATAAAATAATTGAAGGATAAAACGACTTTGAATCCCATCCATGACTACCAGTTTACCATTCAGTATCTAATTAGTGTTCTTGAGCATAAATACTGTGTCTTATGTCAATCAACAGTCTCCTATTCTTGTTTTATTCTTAATACCTAGTTTTTGTGTGTCTGTTTCAAGAGCTTGATGTCCTCCTCTGTATCTTTGTTTATAATTTTTCTAACTTCAGATTTTTGTCTCTTCCTCTTTGAGTGTTATATAAAAGGCTAAAGGAAAAGTTTTCAAATATTTCAGTTGAGCAGCAATTTTGAAGTTTGTCTTTTTTCTAATGATATTAGAGCCATCCAGTTGACTATCTGCCATTCATTTTCCTTCTTGTCCACACACAGGATATAAAGATTTTCCTTACAATCCTCTGTTTTTTAATTTCTGATTTTAGAAAACTACTTAGTCTTCTAATGCTAATCCATGTGGAAAGTCATTTTGACATCAGTCTTTTCAATCTGTTTCACTCTCTTTTGCTAACTGTGTAGGATTAGATCAGTTTCATCACTGGCTGAACTACTTTAGTATTTGAAGCTAAGAAGTATTAGTTTTCCACACCAAGTGACGTGGTTGGAAACAGGCAAGAAAAGACTGGATAGAGGCTTTGAGGAATGAGTGTCTTTTTCATTTCACTTGGCATTCATTGTAGATAATCACTGAAATTAAGTTGTATGGCCTACTGATATTGCCAACTTGAATTATGAAGGGATACGATGAACTATGGAACTTGAGCTGTAACTGTGAACATAAGTAAAAATACAAGATAGATGGAAGATACGGCAAAAGTAAAGGTTCTGCAATAAACAGGAACAGGGAGAGCAGAGAGAATTTAAAAACTGTGGCATTTGGAATCAAAATGAACCTTTCTGTCTATGCTCTTCTTAAAATTAATACAAGGCATTGAACTAATGATGTGAAATAGAAGTGTCTGGCAGTTGGGAATTATACATTTAGGGTAATTTGTTTGGTATGTTTTGTTACCTTTGGTGGGGTGTGTTTGTTTTGGTTTTTTTTTGTTTGGTTTGGTTTTTTTTTGGTGGGGAGGTTTCTTTTTTTTGTTTTTAAACACGATGCTCAAGATGGGAGAAAGAAATAGAGTGAGGGAGGAGGAATACTGCAAGAATTACATTGAGCCAATTCACTACTTGCAGCTATTTTAAAGTGATGAATGAAATTATATCTGTTTTTCAGGCTTTAGATGAAAAGCTTGTAGCAGCTAATATCTGATATGTAAATAATCTTCTAATTTGTCTTTTAAACTGTGAGAAACTAGGTCAAATTTTGAAGTGTTATGTGTCCCCGGTTCCCTCTCGCCCCAAAACAAACCAACTAAACCCTCCCTTAATTAGAGCATTTTTCTTCACCTACATCCAAACACTTTTCCCCCCTGGCTTTTCCCATTGAGCCTGAAGACCTTTCAAGCAGCACAGGTGGTTTCCTCAAGCATCATTCACAGTTATCTCTCTTCATTTAGTATAAAAACAATCTTTACGCTTTGTAAAGATTTCTTTCTGGATTCAACTTGAATCTTGACTGAGGCAAAATGAAGGACTGGTTTTCTGCACTCCTGTCTCACCCAGGAATGTCTCTAGTTGTGGCTATAAGAAAGAGTAGTTACTGCTAAATATAAGAAGGCGCAACAACAGTTCTTTTCTTTAAAGCTGAGGAGTGTTGACTGGCTTATGTTAACATTCCTTAGAGCTTTCTTCATGGATAGCAGGTTCTACAGAGGTCTTTGGTGCATTTTAAAACAGATCTAATATTGAGCTAACAAGGAAACAGTGCAAAAAGGTCTGGTACTCTGATTTGCTTCTTGGCTGCCTTTTTATTGAATGGTACAAGCATACCTTGTGTTATAGTTTTGAAATCTGTCATGGAATTTTTCCTGTCCCTTACCAACGGGGAGGCTTGGGAGCTAGGACCCTGCCCCCGCTACCTACCCTTGGAGCCAGCTAACAAAGGATGGCTGATGGCTCTGAATTCCAGCTTAGTCACTGGGGAGGGTTTAGGGAGGTGAGGTGCGGTGGGGAACGGGGAGTCAAGAGAGGTTTTTTCCCCCAGGTTTCTTATTTCACCACTTCACCACTTCTCGGCGGCTGGTGGAGTGGGAGCCACCGCTGCTGGGCTGATGGAAGCATCTTGGAGGGAGCTCCTTTGGCTCGGCCCCCAGCTCCGGGTGGCCTGTGCTGTTCTTCTTCTTCTTCGGAGGACCAGTCACCACTACCTGGATTTTGCTGCATACTTTCCTAGGGGCAGACGCTGCCTGCAGAGGACCTGCTGAACCCCGCCTTCCCCATCCCGCAGCGTTTTCCTTTTTCGGACAAAGGGCGGTGGGAGAGGGTCCTTGCACTTCCCTTGCACGGGAAGGGTTTCATCATGTCTTGGTGGCCGCCATCCCCACGTGAGCTGTCGGAGCCAGCGCCTCTCCCTGCCCTTTTGTCTTCGCCCTGCTGGAACCCTGGAGTGACTCTCGCGGCCGGTGCCTTCTGAGGTGCGGCATCGCCTCCTCCTGTCCCTAAATGTAACTGCACCAAAAGGAGCAGAGACAACTCTAGTCATTTAAAGGCTTTTGGTTATGGTGTTGCTCTTTGTTCTTAGTTATATATTTATTTGTAGTTAAGAACTGTTATCCTTTTCTATATATTTTCTGATTAAAGTCTATTAATTTCAAAGGTTTTGGTGGTTTAACATTTTAGTTTTTCCCTAAACTAAGGCACCTTATAAGTCCATGAACCTTTGTTAGAGTGTGTATGACCTAAAGGCCCTAAAGGGGTCCCTATGCTTTTTAAAGCATCACATGAGTAGCAGGAAGAATTGGACCTGTCCTTTGGCCAAAATTAAACCACTAGGGAGAAGTGTAAATGTGCTGTGCAGGGATAAATAATGTTTGCCCAAAGGCTGGGTTTAGAATATTAGCACTGGAATTAGGTGTTTTGAAAGGTTTGAAAAAACAGAAAGCCATTTATTTAAAATGTATGATAAGTGAAACCAAACCTTTTCCTGGCAAAATTATAGGGGTGTGAGAATCTTCACATCATCACTGAACTGTGAGGAGCCTGCACTGTGATTCACAGATGCCCAGGATGATGTGCCATCAAAAATTGCCTAGAAAATGGATGAAAAGGTGTCTTTGTTCATCAATGTCCACTGTATATACAATCCGGGAAACTCACCAAACTACAGTGACTAAAACAGCCTTATAATGAGATACATCATGCCATTTCATTCTTCACAAAAAGTGAACTTTGAGGGGTTGTTAGATCCTGTATAAGGGAACATTTAGTAGAGTGCACAATTTGTATTAACTTTGTTATCATCTAAGTCTTTATGAGTCATGCTATTCATCTCCCATGACTAAGCAGCATATTTTTGGGATTTTCTTCTTTAATTTATAAACAAAATGTGTAAATATTCATATGCTGAAGAGAAAGTTATAAAATAACTACTGGTGCCTAAAGTTTCCTGAGTGAGGGAAAGATACCAGACTCTGAAATTTTTTTTCTGAAACAATGACATACAAATACCAGCTAGATAAGAAAAATAAGAAGCAGAAAATGATATATTGCTCCCTGAGTAAAGTCTTTAAATGAACTGGATACGTTTTGACAGACACGTGTGCTGATGCACCTGTGAATTATTTTGATTGAACATGGAAACCACGGGAAGACTTTCTGCTTTCTGTGGCCTTTTGGTGTTCTGCAGCTCAGCTAGACCATTTTAGTTGGGCCCTTATACCTCTAAAATCTAGCAGGAAAAGCTTGTTCTCATTAAGCCATGAAAGTTACTGTCAGTCTAACTGGGACTGTGACATGCGAATTGGTCATAATATATGCATGAATTGTTATATAAATGTACTATTTTGATGGGAAATATTCTTTATTGCCTGCCAGAGGTTTAAAATTTTTGACCCTCTCAGATGATTTCCTGGTAAGTCTTGCAAATGTTTCTGACACATTTACTTCCTAAGAATGCTGAAGAGGCTTGATTGTCAAAAGACAGAAATGCAGCATGAACTGGCTGCAGTTTTGGAGAATATTCTCCATACTGAAGTTTTGTCTATAATGCTGAGTTCTAGAAACAAAGCAAGAAACTGCACTAGAGAAAAATTTGCAGGAGTACTTGCAGGAGGAAGCGAAACACAACGCAACGAAGAAAATGCAAATTGTACTACCAACATATGACACCTGTTAAAATGTTGCCCTTACAATTTATGCTGGAAAAAAGGGCTGTTTATGTAAAGAATTTTAGTGTCAGAAAAAGAGTGTTTTAAAGAACATATTTTGCAAGTGTTGGCATTGTCATCTTTGATCATTGTGAAGCTTTAAATGTGTTTGGACTGAAGTACATTAGCACAACTGTCTGTGATTTGTAGATTCTATGTGAATCAGAAAACATTTCAGGAGACAGAGCTGATGTGTCTGAGGGTGAAAAATTGAAGGATGTTGACAGTAATATTTATTACTGAGCTTATCTCTGCATTTTATAAACTGCTTTATCAGTAGCTGAAGTGGAACATCTTCTGGAATAATACTGCTGGAGTATGTTTAGTTGTTCTGCAGACTTCAACAATCTCTGTATATAGTAAAAGACATAAATCTATGGGAAAAAAATTTATAGAGTCTACCGAAAATGAGTGCCTTCTGAGGGGAAGACAAAAACAACTAAGCTGAGGGAGGCTTCAGAACAGCTCTCTGCATGATTCAGAGATGTCTTATGCTGTTACATGTACTTTTTGTGTCATACTTTACAAGCTGAAGTTATCATTCTGTGTTTATGGCAGCAGCTGGCTGTACCTCTACCATTTCCATTCCGCCAGTGTCCCTCAAACACATTTTAAATAGAAGGAGAATTTGCTGGCTGAAGGCTGATGGAATTGAAATTGATTCGAGGATTAGTTTTTCTTCATAAATCTACCTCAAATCTACCTCCCTACTCCCCTGGCAGAGATGGAAGAACAGCCTGTTACCATGTAAAATACAGATTCAAATCAGCAGCATTCAGAAAAGAGTTGGGATGATCATATAACCAGCTTCAGTAGCAGAGGTGTCTGCCACTCTGTTCACCATGATTTATCAATTCTTCTGCACTTTGCCAAAGTAATTACTTGAGAGAGCTGTTTATAAATGAAAGAATGAATTTCTGGGTTAAGAATATCACAGTGGCACAGTGTAAACAACTAGGCCTTGAGTTGCTGGGAGTCGTTAGTTCTTGGAATTTAATTAGATATGCCTGCTTTACTGCTAATTAAACAGCTAATGGAGTGGTTTATATTTGGCCATGGTCACATTAAATAGTGACATTGGTCACACTAAATAGAGACTTAACCTGAGAACCTTACTACCTTGTAGGGTTGTTTGTAGTTTAGCAAAAAAAAAGGTGTTTTTATATATGTCTGGGTTTGAGTTTGATTTACTTATTTGCAGGTTAGGTATTTTTGGTAATACAGTATCTTCACCTATTTTTACATGTTTGTCATTCTTCAACTTTTGTAGCAGAACAACTTTACCTAGGTCTTTGTAGGAGCTATTTAATTATGAGGTTTGAAAGCATCACTGCTACATCTAAGAGATTGTGTGAGATGACCAATATTCTTTTTTTGGGTTCTCGGAGGTAAAGGGACATATAAGTCATTAGACCACCAGTAAAAGCAAAAGGCATTTGTTGGTGTTGTGTCTCCCAAGTAGTCAATCAGGCTGAATGAGGCCCTATCTTGACTTTTAGGCAGTAAACAATAATCATATATTTATGTGAGAAAAGTCTGAGATTTTGTGAGAGCATGGACAATTACCAAGTCACAGAAGGATCCATGGCCAAGCTTGTCTGTATGCTAGCTGAGTAAAATCATGGAATCATACAATATCCTGAGCTGGAAAGAACCTGCAAGCATCATCAAAGTTCAGCTCCTGGCCCTGCACAGGACAACCCCAAAATCACATGGTGTGCCTGAGAGCATGCTCTGTTACTGCCCTGCAATGACCGGTGCTTCTGTGGCCTGACCAGGAGAACCAGCAGCTGGTTGCAGGCAGGCATGAGAAGAGAAGAAAGAGAACTACTTTTCAGTCAGCACTGAGTAACCAGAGTTTGATGGAATACACTGGCAAGCAAGAAGGTGCTGTGTTGCATAGCATCAGAAAGGGAATCACCACCAGTCTGGCAGCAGACCAATTGCTGCTTTGTCTCGAGGCACTAATTCTATAGGGGGGTCTGATTACCTAGTAGTTCAAGATTAGAATGGATGTGTAAGCCTGTGTACGTCTTATGCAATGAGGAGAAAGCTCCCTGTATAGTTGTGTTATTTCTTGCAAGGGGACAGGACAGGAGGGTTCTACGAAAATGCTTGAACTAGTCTGAAGCATGAAGAAATGGCAACTGCACTCAAACAGCTGGAAATGATTAAAAAAGGAATAATTCCCTTTTTCTGAGTGATTTACTGCCAAGTTGTTGTGATGGACTTAAATGTTGGTAATGTCTTAAACATTGTCAAAATCATAGAAAGACTTTTTGTTAAACTGCAAGAAACTGACTGTCTGCAATCACTGAAGCACTCCCTTTCCAATGCCTCCTGCCTGGAATTTGGACTGTGTTGTATACAGGTAACGCATACAAAAGGTAATAAATAATATTGGTCCATCATCCAATGCTCAGTCCCTGTTAAAAAACATCCTGTTATAATGAACTGTGTCAGAAAAGCCCTACAAAAAAACCCCTGCTTCTGAAGATTCTCACAAAACAAAACTTCTAGCTAAAGCAGTCCTACAAACAAGTGTCCTGCCTGAAAATCCTGTCATTGTATAGAATATTTTATCTTTTCAAACATCTGAACAAGGCTATGTGCCAAGGAACCATGCACAACCCTCTTTTGAACGCTATAAAAACTGAAGACAAAGTTTGGGGAGTTAGGAGCATGGAAGGGGGAAAGAGAACTGGCTACTTCAGCTAGGAATTGCTCCCCAACCTCTCCTCACCTCTTCTCTTTGCCACCACATGCTGCCTGACTGCCACAAAAGAGACTGGGACTATGCCAGCCCGGAGAGAACATTTCAGTTAACAACAGCAGCAATAAAAGAAAAAAAAAAGGAAAAAAGCCATGGAGGTAGAATTGGAATTAGTATATTAGCATTGTTAAAGTCCTGTTACGACTGCTACTGAGAAGCAGTTCCAAGTTTTCAAATGTGTTTGATATGCTGTAGGAGTATGCTCTAGTTGGTCAATTAAGATATGGAGGATTTTAATACTCTGCTTGATAGAAGAGAAAAAAATCTGTGGTTGGGAAAACTTGGATGGATTTAACACTGTTAGAAACCTGGAGATCAGGAGCTGTGCTCTCAAATAAATGATCAAAAGAAGATGCCATCTTGTGTACACATTATCTCTGACTACACTGCAAGTGTGCTCAGGTTCTTTGTGTTCCAGGCTTCTGTGTGAATAGAGAATTGGGTAGGAAAGGGGCATGCTAAAGGGTTTAGGATTAATTTTGCAGTGTGAGACACGTTCAATGTGTTCAGTATTTCCACTCAGGCACTCAGTTTTGAAGATTATAGATGATTTCGTGTTATCAATTTCCTTGCCTTTGATATTGAAAGGAAAAAAAGGCTCTTGTATGAACTTTAAGGACGCCTTCTAACAGTACTTCAGGGAGAGCCGTTCCAGCAGATGTCACTGTGGGCCCTGAATTACAGCCTATCCTGGTGTTAGCCTCTGGTTGCTTTGGTGTCATACACCTGCTATCAACAAGGTTCAAACATCTTTGTAATGATAGTACCGAGTTACAGCTGTTTCAGCGTTGCTAATTTCAGCCCCTTGCCAAGCAACATGAGGACAGATATCTGCCAGTTTGTCTCTTGATCTCAGCGAAAAACACCAAGCCTGGAGGCAGTGTAGTTGTGATCAGCAATGGCAGAATGCATGAGGATAAGCATTCCTGTGCAATCTGAGAGAGAGGTATGACTATTATGAGCAGGGTTATGAGTTGTCCTGAGTGAATGCATGCAGTGTTACAGCAGAGAAGAAACAGCTTTACTCTATGTAGTAGCAAAACATGGGTCCACAGATACTGAACTTAAAAAAAGCAAACAAGCAAGGAAACAAACAAAATAACTCTCAAGAGTTTTCTAAATTTCTTATTCAGGGGTCCTGAAGTGAATTTTTAATTTGATTGGTTTATGCTGAGGATTTTGCTAAGACATTGTATAGGAATGCTGGATATAGAATAAACAAAAATAAATTTTGTATGCTTTGAGCTTCCCTAAATAAGATGAGAATTCATAACATGTGAGGCAAGACTGAAGAGTGGACAAGGATAAAGCTGAAAGTTACAGAGTGGACAGCTGTAGAGAAGGAGAAAGAAGAAAGAAAGAGGAGCAGGAAATAAATGTGAAGAAGCTCTGATGAAGTAAGAGGACATGGATACATAAATATTTTCATACTGGAAATGCTAAATCCTAGTTTGATTACTACTTTTTAAAATTCAGGCCCATACAGCAAGGCCTTTCTATCTGACCTTTCAGCTGATCTCTTCATGGTGGTATACTTCATAGCCTTTGCCTCTATTGCAAAGGCACCTATGAGAGACTTCTGTGGGCTGGCAGCAGTCTTATCAGTTCTCCTTCCATCTTGCCCCAAGCAATACTGTATTCAGATCAGATCTACTTTCAAAGAGGGATTTCATTTGGCTATGTGAGGAAAAAAATGGCATGGTTCATCCAAGACATTTCTGTTTGTGATGAAAACTGATCAGTAGAAAAACTGGAAAGTTCTCATTCTGACTTGGAGGTAAGAATTGATAGTTTAGTTCTGATGATTTATTATATTTACAGATGTGTTGCTTATATGGTCATGAATGTGGTAGTTCTCCAAGCATTGTTTTCTTTTAATTAAATTGATTTCAGATTGCAAGATCAGGAAACATGAATTAGTAGAAAGGGAAATTGTCTTCTTGGATTTTGATATATACGGAAAAGCAAAGGAATTATTCAACTATCTGCTCTCCCTGTGCTTCCGAACCTACAAATTACTCCCCAGGAGTCTCAGAATGTGATTATTACAAAGCTTCAGTCAATATTCAGTCTGCTGTCAGAGCTCTCTCATTTTCCTTTATAAATTTCTATAATAGAGCTATTTTTCCCTACTTTATCCTGGTGCTTTAGTCCAAGGAAAAGCTGTGGCCTTTGATGGAGTTTTCAGCTAAATATTTATTATTTTGTGGGACCACAAAGTGATGCTTGTAAACATTGCTTTATTACTCATATGAATTCCAAGGAGAGGGTGCTTATTTGAAGGAATGAGTTTGACCATTAAGGGTGAAGAACTTTGGTCCAAACATAGTAACTACAATAAATAAGTTGGTCCAGGCAAGCTTGTTACAACAACTCAAGAAATGAGACCCAGAGTAAAGTTGTGTTGCTTTAATACACTTTTTATTGCAGATCTGCCCCTGGAGAGTGAAATAAAAACATCTGGGTGGCTAATGAGGATATTTTCAGCCTCTCAGGGAAGCATTCATTTTTTTCTTCTGGAGGTTTAGATCTCTGGAAGAACAAGCAACAACTAAATAAACACTCTTACAAGTCAGTGATGTAGGAAATCACATATTGTATATTTCTCCAGATGTTCTCACAACTGGCTATGCAGTTCTTGCATCTAATTGTTAGAGTATCACAAAAAAGTATCATTGAGATTTATAATTGTTCAGCTTGGCACAGAGTGTGTACTTGCACATTAACATGATGGTGTCATCATTACCTAAGTTTTTGCATGCAGAGCTTTTTTTGTAGCTTTTGCTAGGTATGTATTTAGATTGTCCTGTGAGATAGAAATCTATATATTGTATAGCTAAAAACAAGGAGTTTGATTTGGCAGCTACCTTCTCGCTTTCCACAGGACATGCCTGGAGGAGAATCACCTTTGCTGGGAAAATGTTTTGCTTCACTAGAGCATACTGGTAGAGAGACATGCAGAGATGGGTTAGGGTTGTGTTTGCATGTATGGCTGTCCCCCATGCATCGAAATCCTTAATGACCTCAAAGGAATGACTGGAGTTACAGCTGTCTGGCAGTAGAATTTATGTGTGCACAGATTGCAGGTGGAATTGAGTCAAGAAGGTGAAATGATTTCCTGATTTGCCTTCCTCTATTTCTCTGTCGTACAGCCCCATCAAGATGCCGTCTCACAAGAGCCTTAGCTGAGTCTGAAGAAATCTGTGAAAATACAGTGTGCATTGTGAGTTTGTTATGTTGTAAATGTCTATAAATATTCAACTTCACTTTTAGTGTTCCCAGTGATCAATTTGCTGTCAGCTTTACCTTGAAATTCATAGCTTTTAGTGACTCTTTATGATGATTATCAGTAAGAGCATGAGAACAGAAGGCTTGTTGTTTCATCCTTAGCAGTATTAGGCACTAGATGCTCTTAAAGTTTTCTTTTACCTCTTGAAAACATTCATGAATTTCACTTCCTTCCCCAGCAACTACCTCTGAGATAAGCGAGGAAAAGAAACAGGTTATTGAAATCTGTAGCCTGCTTCTGCACCTTCAAACTCAGCCACTTAATGACTGCAGTAACATATTATTACACCAGATTCTCAGCTGATCTAAACCAGCAAAGCTGCAGTGGCTTCAATGGAGAAGGGGCATTTTGTAACACCTGCAGATGGGACTCAGGGTATTACTTAGGCTAGACCTTTATCTTAATTGTCTAATTTATGCCTTTGAAAGTAGGCTGTATACAAGGTGTCTAAAGATGAGCTAGTGGTGAAGAAGTAATCGTAACACTCCAATTTCCAGATTTTTGAGTGCTTAATTTCTCAACCGTGATGTTGCTTTGATGTTTTTTCAATACTACCAATCTCACCTAGCTGTTTAATGGCTCCCAGTTCCAGTATCTCAGATCCCCGTGCTATTGCTGGACTTGGCCTGCTCTAGAAGAGATCAGGACTCCTGTAGGGTGCCAGATTTTCCTTTCAGCTATGCTGATTTAGACAGTGCAATTCTAGGCGTTTTCCTCATGTACTTTGTCATAGAAACCTTATGCCAGAGGTTCTCAAACAGAAAGCCTTTGAGTAAAGCTACCTTGGAGCTAGAGGCAATAGACTTGTCAGTAATACAGTGGCACGGGAAATGCTGCTGTAATTCAGGTTCACTCAGCTTTACCTTTATAAATCTCTGTAATAGAAGCTTTGTATGTTAGTGCAGCCATTTTAATTTATGTTATTTTGAAACTAGGTAATCAGAATGCCAACTTCAGCGTGATCATTTCTCCATAAATGTATTTTGCAAAAGTATGCATAAAACCATCAAAATTTATTCTTCTGAGTGGTATTGTAAAAATAACAAGAATTATTTTAAGCCTGCCAGCCCAAGTTGTTTGGGAAGCCTGTAAGCTCAGGTGCAGAAAAGTGGAGACTTACATAATGGTGAAAAACAGGCAATACTTAACTTCCTTTAGGTGAGCAGCAGACATCACTGCTGTCAAAATAAGAAAACAAAATAATTTTTCCTTTACCTACAAAGTCAGCTCTGAGGTAAGTGGATTAGCAAGAGTTCACCTCAGTACCTCCTATGATGGATATGAGTAGGGGATATTCTTGCACAAAACCAGCTCGATAGGGTAGGTGAAACATTGGCAAAGTAATTTTTACTACTCAACCGCTTGCAGTTTTTTGTATTCTGTCTTACTTCTCTGCCAATGTGTGGGGACCTCAAATTCGAATCTGTTCTCCATGTCATTTTGTCCTCTGAATCTCTCTTTCTTCAGCGTGGCTTTGCATAGAGTGAATCGGTGATTTAAAATTTGGTGCATTGACTACAGTAATCTGACCTTGGACTAGCATATATGGCATTACTAGCATGAGACAGAATTCTGGCATGCAGGAGACATGTTGAAGATTTCACATGTCAGAATGGGCAGTTCAGCTACGCATGAGCTAGGATAGGACCCTCCTTTTTTCCCCTAGCAGTCAGGATTTTTTGTTATGATAGCAACACAAATAGGAAGATTTTGTTGTTTTCTTAGTGCCTATATGTAACTTAGAAGTGCCTTCAACTGTTTCCATGTTCTCTCAAGACACATCTTGCTGCTGAGCCATATGAATTGTTCGGAAATAAGTTTAAGTAGTAACATTGTAAATTTTCTTTTTGCACCTTCGTTTATAAGGTTTTCACTAGTTTCATTGTAGCTAATAGCTACAATAGCCTTGTAGCTGAACAAAGCTACTGCTACTTTCTGCTGCTGCTGTATATTCCTTTTTTCTTTGACAGTATATATGAATAAATCAATTTAATTTAACTGATTACATAAATAAAAGATTTGTCTATTACCATTAAGTCAATAAAAGCTCTCCCTGACTTTTATGATCACCTTGATACTTCCTAAGTCCAGTTGTTTAAACATAGAAAATGAATTCCCTAGTAGTGATAGATTTTAATCAAAGACTCTTCATATATACTTGGTTTGCTTTTAATTTGGAAGAAATTGAAGCATCTGCTCTTTGAGGTTTTGCCTTGTATTAATCTTCTATCACCTAAGTTTCAACATATAATAATAGAAGGTATGGATAAAAGCTACTTACTGCTTCTTTGAAATGATCATAGTACTGGAGTCAAACTATAAGTGCCAAGGAATTTAGGTGAAGGATTATCCTTTAATGAAGGTGGAGCCTGCAGTGTGCAACCTGCTTCCTACTCATAAAAGGAGTAATAGGGAAATAGTTTACCCTCACTGTAAAGACTGAGAAGCCTGGTTGAGATCATGGTGGAGATCCTGACCACTGTGCCATATTAAATGATGCATGATCTCCTCTCTAGCTGCCAGTGAAAGATTAAATTATGTAGCAGTGATGGTAGTAATCATAAAGCAACATTCTTTAACACGGGTGTGAAAGAATGAATACAGTCTCTAATTGTCTGTGGGTTAAAGAAGAGTTGATGCAAAAGTTCAGCAGGAGGTGGTGGTTTGGAGAGCTGGTAAAGGAACAAGGGCTCGTTCTCAGCTAAGTTACATCTCCATGCTGTTCTGAGACAACATCAGGCACAGAAATGACAGGAATAGGGCAGAGAAAGAAGGGGAATTGTCAGGGAACTTTGATGCTCAGAACTGTTTAGAGTTAGTAGTTCCACTGGAGAAACAGACTGTATTTTAGATCTGAACTCTCTCCAGTTTTATAACTAAAGAGATGAACCTGAGGTTTTAGAAAATATATTATAAAATGTATTGCATATGTTTCATGTATTGATAGTGCATATACTCCTATGAAATTACTGTATGTGGATTTTTTTTACTCTCTGTTGAAAAAATTAACTAAACCAAGGTTCTAAAACTACACTCTTGGCAATACAAAAGAAGAAATTGCACTTTGCTTATGACTGAAGGATAAGGCTGTATCCAAAGCTGGTCCAAGAGATGTTTCTCATAGCATTTTTTTCCTTTTTTTTTCAAGTAGGGATGTTTCAAAAGTCTGACATTTACTACTACAAATGTATTATTATCTACCATTCTTATTTTTTGTCAAAATGATCAATACTTCCCCCATTAGAAATCACATACCACCTCAGTGATTGCTCTAGCTTTTATGAAAGTGCAATGTTAAAGTAGCATTTGCACTGTTAGAGATTGTCCTGGCAGCTGTAAGCTTGGGACAATCTCTAACAAAAACAAAAAAATAAATTCCATTTTCTCCATGAGGCTGTACATATTTCATTCAAGATCACTGGAAGTCTACTGTTTGGGTGTCTGTTACAACCTGCCCCAGGAGGGGAGGGTAATCCAGGTTTTTGTTAACAAATCCCTTGGGGTAGATTAGAGTTAAACAACACTGAAAAATTGGTGCTTGTAAACATATATATGTAGGGTTTATTTGGGAACAATTTTGTTTCAAAGGTAAACAGGTATGTTGCTGTTTTAGGTGTTATCATCTATAGTAATAAAGCAATATTAAAACATAACAATTAAGAAAATACATGAGGGAGAGAAAGAGAAAGAAAGGATAAGGATCCTAAGATATACATAGTCACTACCCTCTGTATCCAACAATTAAGCTCAGTAGTTGCAGCTTTCATGTCTGTCAGTTGAAGTGGTGGTCACATTCCTGTCAAAATGACAGCATTGTTTGGTCATGGAGGAGTGTTAGTGAAGTCTAGCTACAAAGTGAGATAGAAAATTTACTTCAACAAAATACGCTGAAAACAGATCATTCCCTGAACAGCAGCTTTCTTTCTACTACCTTCTTTTTGACAACCTGTAGTACCACACTTGGGAACCATGCCTCTCTTGCAGAAGGGAAGAGGCCCATCTCAAAGGCTCTGATTGCTGGCACACCCGGGGGTACCACCAAGAGCCTCACTGATGCCTCATTAGATATCTCTATGGCACTGGCAGCCAGGGGATTAAGGGTGGGCTAAGGTTGCCAGGTGGTCCTTTGCACTTTCAGGAATCCTTTGATTTCAAGGGGTTCATGGGCACACGGTTGTCATGCAGGGAAGCAGCAACCATGGTGCCTCCTGGCCTCCCATGGGGCTTGGTCATTCACCCTTAGGCTACTGGCTGGGTTGTATCATTGAGGTCAAAGAAAGCTAAGGGGGAGTAGGATTCAGAATGTTCAGAGAAGGGACCATTCTGGGGTCTTCCTGCAGAAAAAGAAGGTTGTGCTTTTTGGAGAAGGGCTGAGGTCCCAGCTTGGGGAGGTGAGCTGTGTGTGTGTGGTGATAAATGAACTAGAGCAGTCCTGCTTGGAGTGGGTGATGGGTACATGGAGGGCAAGGAGAGGACTGGGACACATCTTCATGTGCCATGTGGCCTGAGGCAAACTTGCAGAAGCTGTTTCTGCTGCAACTAATGGTGGATTAGATTTTAATCTCAGGCTCTTTATTTTTGTGGTTTTTTTCTTTTTTTTTCCCCAAGGAAGCCTGATTATTATAGCTACATTTATTTCTACAAATGTGATAAACAAGTCAGATGAGCTGTTGTGATGCAATTCCCTATAAACAGTGACTGTGCAGGGAGGGAAGGAGGCCAAGTTAAGGTTGTACAGGCAGTTGATCTCTTCCATTTCTTAACATCTCTGGTTGACTTTGAGAGCACATAACATGTTTTGATCTGGTGTTTGTCAGGTAAGGTGTGTCATCCCTCGCCCTTTGCCACCTCCCATTGGCATTTCCTGCAAGTTGACTTTGGGGAAAAGTGGTGCCAGGGTGGCCAGTGCATTGAAATGCAGGGTCTGGCCTGGCCAGGCAGCTCTCCTCAGGGAATCTGCAGGAAAGAAAGAACTCTGCCTGTGAAGTCAAAATCAATGACAGTTTTGAGGAGAGCTTTTTAACTGCGGGCATATTTTCTGTTGCTTATCAGAAAATGACTGGATGATCTTTTCTTCCTTATGATTTGGATAATACCTGATTGCAGTGATTTTACAGCATATTTAGTAACGGATTCTGGAGAGGGCTGATAATTGTTTATTATGTAGTATTCAGATAAACACTTCCCTGACTAAACTGAGCAATGGGTCTTCAGGTATTACAAATATGTATAAGATTTTCTGTAGATTTGGAAATTAGAAAAGCAAATTAAAAAAATATCTTCAGTTAGTTATTATGTAAAATAGTTTCATTTCCATTTAAGTACAAAGTCATCAGCGCTATTAAGACTGGCACACCCCTGTGGCTATTTATGAAGCATGCTAATATACCTTGTTCTTTTGAGTTAGATGTCTGTGGAAGTGTATGAAGATCATGTTAAACTCTTGAAGTAAATGTAATACCAGGAGCAGTTTCATGATTCAGAAGTTGTTTCATGATACAGGTACAAAGAATTCTACTGTTTATAATGAAAATACCAAACATTATTGAATCTACTGTTGTCCAGTAAATTGCTAAAAGAAATGGTGTACTATTAGGTTTTGTAACCTTAATTTGGGGAACAATAGGTATATTGAAATTTCTGAACTGCAATTCAAGTCCCTTTGCAGGGTATTAAGTCAGCTGAGAGATTTTTCTCTTTGTCTTATGTAAAGGTAGTGTTTTATATCTGACCTTTAAAAAAAGAAGTTGTTTCTTTGACATAAACAAAACAAAGCCTAGTGAAGAAGTGGCTGTAAACATCAAAGAAGGTGAAATAAGTGAAATGTAGGTAACTTTGGAGAACAGCTATTTTTATGAAAGACTACAGTATGACATATTCAGATTTTTCTATCTGCTGACATCTGTTTTTGGAATTTGCTTGTTTTTTTTCTTAGTAACTGAAGACACAAATGGTGAGATAGTATGAAGTAGCTATCATTAAGCACTAATTAAAAAAATATTCTTTCAAATGAAAGAAATAATGGCAGTGTCTAGAACACTCAGCTCCTGAGAAAAGGATTAATGCTTAAGATAAGATCTTTTGCTGGTGTAAATTGAATTGAACAGAGTAAATTCAATCCATATCAGAGAAGCTAGACCAAAGTCTAAGGTAATCAGGAATACCATGAGCCATGTCAATTACACATGACAAGAAGTAATTGGTATATAGACAATTTTTGTAAACTAGACTAATTTTGATTCATGTGGTAGCTTTGAAACTTGATTTTGATCTCCTGCCAGTGTTAATGTCTTGCTTTTTGTTTTTTTGATTGGCAAAACTAAATGCAACATAAGGCTTATATCTAGAGAGACAGCTCTGAGTCTCCCAATATCAATAGATACTGTAAAATTACATAGAACAGCTTGTCTGCATCCTTGGCATGGGTGTCTGCTTCATAGAAAGTAAGACTAATGTTTAGAAAAAAAGGTGTGTTCAGAGCTTTATCTGGAAAAGGCACTACACTCACTCAAAGCTCTTTTCTACAGCAAGTGAAAGTGACTGTTTTCCACCACCAGCTCAGAAGATAGAAAATGTTTACCATCTCCTCATGCTGCAAGCGAATTATTTTCTCAGCGTGATATCCAGATTGTTGTGAGGAGTAACCAAAGCAATCAAAACCCTCCTTTGAATTCATAAAATATATTAGAAACTGTGAAGTTCTGTGTAGCAGGGTAAAGATTTGTATCTGGGTTAGCAAGACAGAATTCTTTGTGCTTTCCATTATGACAAAGAGAGGTGCAGGCCATGTCTTTTGTATATCTTCAAGACATGCATATCAGCTGAGTAACTGGGATACAAATTGTCTTGATTGAGTCTTACAAGTCTCATTTTTAGTATAAAGTGACACAGGATACAGTGTCTACCTCCACAGGAGTGGTAGCATTTATTTTAATCCTCTGAATTTTACTAACTGTGCTCGTTTAAAGGTAAACTGGCTGGAGAAGTGAACCTGACTCAAGAGACATTACTGTGAGTGGAGTTAAAGGAGAATTTATTACAGAAATTTGTGCCACAGTTGCCGACTGCTTCTTGATACAAGCAGCGGTCCTTTGCTCACTTCTTATTGAAGTTGGTCTTCCACCACACTTGTTTCTAGGTATGGATTGGACATCCACCTCCCCAATAGCATCCTCCTCAAAGTATAAGTAGCTTTGACCACTAAACCCACAATAAACAATAATTAGATGTGAAGATGATGCAGATGTGTTCATTGCCAGTTTACTTGACTTGATCAGACTATGTTGAAAGTTCTTAAGTAGCAAATTCAATATCTGAAGATTTGTCTTCTAGCAGTTTTATTATAAAAGCAATTTGTAAGAGGGTGACAAGTCTTAATTTCTTTTCTCTCTAGTAATTGGGAAAGTCCTGCTTTTTGTTAATGTTTGGTTTTCATTATTATAAGGCAGCTGTTTTGCAGTGAACTTAGTTGAAACAGGTAGCAGGTATTCAGGTGACTTAATTTTGGCTTTGACTGTGGTGCATAGCATAGCCTGCTGAGTAGGAGGACTGAAGCCTTGGTCACTGGTGTGGTGGTTTGGTTCTGGCTGAATGCCCAGTGCTCAGCCAACCCACTTCAGGGCCTCCCCACTCCACTTCGCTTTCCAGAGGGGAAAGGAGAAAAACCAGCAAAGCTAGGAATTTACAAATAGAGATAAGAGCTGGAGAAGGGCTGATTAATTGCTACAGGCAAGACAGACTCAGAATAATGCTTAAATTTATTACTAACAAGCTAAGAACTAAAGTAAGATATAAACCAGCTTTTGAAACACTTTTTCCAACTACCCAGGTTTTTCCCTGCTCTTCCTCCTCCCCGTAACTGTGCAGGGGACAGGGAGTGGAAGGTTTGCAGTCGGTTGTTGCTTTCAGCTGCTTCTAACATAACAGTCCAAGACCCTCTTTGGGCAGGAGCTTTTCTAAATCTACTGTTTGTGGGCCTTTCTGTGGACCACAAGGGGACGGCTAGCCTCACCACAGTTGTTACCACAGCTACAGAGGAGTCTGTATCTCTGAGTCCTTCTTCTGCTTTCCATGGGGTCCTTGCCATGAGAGACAGTCATCTGCTGTTGTGTGGGTCACTCCATTGAATGCAGTCCCTCATGAATAAGCTGTACCTGCTTCAGCGTAGGTTTCTCTCTCCACGGGCCTCAGCCACAAATCTCTTGCAGGACTCTGCTCCATTTTGGGGTCTCCCACGAGGTAACAGCCTCCTTCATGCATCCTCCTGCTCTGACAGGGGGGGTCTTTGCACCCCGCTGGATCCCATGGGCTTCAAGGGGGTAGCTTGTTTCACCATGGTCATCACCATGGTGGTCAGGGAATCATAGCTTTGAGTCCTTTCCCTGCTCCCATGGGGTCTCTCCTCCTTCTCCTCCTGCACTGACCTTGATGTCTGTGTTGTTAATCCATGGCTGCAAATTTCTAATTGTGCAACAACTCCTCAATTCTTAAATATGTTTCTCACACAGGGGCAGACCAAAAGCAGGAAGTACCTCCTGGACTTGACTATCATTGGCTCTATAGGATAGGGAAAACTTCTGGCAACTTCTAACAGAAGCCACACTTCTCTTTATCAAAAATCTCAGCTACAGAAACCTCCAACAACTGGAAACATAGGGTATAGTAATGCAACAGGAATTTAGACTATCAGTGTCTGAGCTTTGTAAAATTCTTAGTTTATGAAATGGAGCTCAGGGTGCCCAGGACTATGATAAAATAAATGCAGTTTGCGACAATTGAATGATTATATCATAGTATCTGGAATTATATTGCTGTCTGAAAGCAGTGGAATTTTATGCAAGGTCAGTGATCAGCAGTCAGTTGAGTTCTTAAAGTTTTATGATTGAGTAGTCCTATATGTTTATTCATGATATATGGACTTTTTTGAGCTGGGATGGTGAGCTTTTCAGTCTGGATATTTTTGATTATAGTGAAAAGATTCATGCAAGAGGCTCCAGCTTCTCTCATGTATTGAGACTAAAAAAGGAGAGATTTGACTTGTAATAGATTGTCCCACTCATTGACTAATAAAATAAATCATTAACAGAATGAGAGGAAAATGGGAGTTTAATCCTGCAGGCTCAGTGCTTGCCTGTGTGCAGGTATGACATGTGACTGAAGGTGATTTATAAAGAAGTTAGAAGCACATCACAGGGGACAGGGTCTGGAGAATTAAAGACTGCTATAAATTCTGATTTATCTGTATTTCAGTAAACTTGACAAATAGCAGTGAAGTTTGTTCAGTTATGGAGGGACTTCTTGGTTTGTTTTCCATCAGATTTGCAAGACCTAACCAGAATCATGACAGATCAGCAAATTTCATCTAACATTTGAAGAGGGGACTTAAAGCAAAGCCCACTGAACTCTTCTGACAGAAAACTGCCATCTTACAACTTTTAGGTTGTAAGACACACTTTTGGGAAGTGATTTTTTTTTTATGCCATGTCTACCCTTATTTCATAATAAGTTACTACTGCATCATGTACATTCTTTCCGCTCTGTCTGTCAGGTGCCTCTATGATGACTGAAACCAGGGATAGAACACTGAAAGGTGGCTGAGCCAGGTGAACTTGAACTGAAGAACTTTTAGGAACATAGCCCTTGCTTTCATTTGAGAATTGGGTCAACTGTAATAAGGCAGTTAAGTGAAAAATTGTGAAGATTAAGGACTTGATGGGATTCTCAAAATTATTACTGTTCTACTGCTAGGTTTAAGTACCTTTAAAAAACAGACCCTGGTCTTGAAATTTGCATCTACGTGCCTAACTGTCATGGAAATTAATGGAGTCTGAACATAAGCATGGATAACAATGCATGCCCACTCTTGGATTCTGGGTTCTTTCTTTTTTTTTCTCCTCAGTTAATGTTATTAAAACTATGTGGCTTAGAAATAAAAATAGCTGTCTGAATGCTTGCAAGGTGTTGATGTGAGATGTTTTAGGCTACACGAGACATCTAACTTGTGTGTTCTGAGTAGCTCATAAAAGTATTAAAGAAAATTTAAATGCTTAACTCAGTTGATTGATTCACATCTGTCAGTTATAAACAAAACAGGCTGGTGAAGACAGTTGCCCTTTCTACCCCATTCCCCTGGGTGTTTAATCTTATCCCGGAGGACAGCAGGTATTCACCTCAATTTTAATCTTCAGACCTTGCAGAACTTTTGATTCCTAAATGTGTATTTGGTCCTTTCATTTTAGCAGTCTGATGCTAAGAAATACTGAACAATTTCATTTCTTATGGAGGTCCTGGCTGAATTTTCAAAGACGCTGAGCATCTGCCATTTTTTTTTTTTTATTATTTTTGTTTTGTTTTGTTTTGGGGTTTTTTGTTTGTTTTTGCTTTTTGGAAACTAACTGTAAACACCTAGATTTCAAATGCTTCGTCATGCCAATGCCACAATGTGTTACGGGGTAACATGAAGGGAAGGTGGATTTCTGCTTTGGCTGGGTATTCTTTTGTAACAGATGATTCTTTTTTTTAGGGGTTGCTTAAGTATTTTGCTTTGTGCACAAAGAGAGGGAAAAATAGCTTTCAGGCTTTCTCTAATATGTGAAAATAACCACTGGATGTCAGACAGGCTTGATTAAAAGAAGTGAGACAATCTCTAGTGCAAAACAAGCCAAAAAATTGCTTTACAATATTGTTAAAATCCTGAATGAAACATTTTGCTTACAATTATGACTCAAGAAATTTCACATCATAGTGATGTAACTTTGTTTTCTGTTTAAAAGATACTTAACCTTGTTTAATTAAACATAAATTCTATATATTTGTTGAGATGTCACAATCTGTTTCATTTTAATTTGATTTGGCACTTAAAACCAACAGGGAGAAATAAGAAACATATTAGAAAGTGCATATTCAATTGAATTCAATTGAAATTGTGGTGCTACAATGTGTAATAGAAACTTCATTTATGGTAGTATCTAGATAATGCATCACATCTGTAACATCTGATCGCTACAGGCACCTCTGGTGTAAATTGTTGCAGTTTTATTGATTTCATGGTGCTGACTCAGATGGCATCAGCTGACAAGACAGAGAAAAATGGGCTGGAATTGTATTTGATTTTGAAAAGGAAATAATCCAAGAAAGTGAGAAGGAAACACTGGATATGAGCTGATGATTAGACAAATGCTTTAGATGATGAATTTGGTGTTGTGGAGTGTCTGGATATATACATTTAATTCTGGAACTTTGAGAGAGGGATCAATACTTTGAATCCTTTATTTCAAGAGATGGCTAATCGGTTTTTAGGGCAGAACTAGAATGAAAGGGTTACAGATGAAAGCATTCATTGTAAAAGAAGCATGAGAGGTAGGACAATAGGCTTGGCATCAAAGGATACAGGGTTCTCCTTTGGTCAGCAATGTGGTAATGGAGGAATCTAGGTGATAAGCAAATGGGATCGGAAATTCTTGTTTATGAGCTTAAACATGATGATGGAGGCCTGGAAGAGGTGCATGATTCAGTGTCGAAATCCACAGAACAGAAAGCATCAGGTGGGAAAACAGTCAAACTCTTGCTTTTTGTCATGTATAAATCAGAAGCAAATGATCTTGAAAATGTAGAATTGAATCCTGACAATTGAAATGTGGTATAATAGTTCATACTGTTGGCAGCAAATCACCACACAGTTGTTAAGGAAAGCATTTATCTTAGATCTGTCTCTGATATATAGGGAACTGCCCTCTACTAGCACTGGAGGTGTCTTGCAGAACACATTTTACCGGCACAAATGTCTCTGTGGCTTGGGAAAAGTATTCAGTGAAGTTACTTAACTCTATAAAGAGTCAGTTCAACTTTGGATTTTTTTTTTTTTTTTTTAATAATCTTGTAACATTTGGGGAATTTCAGAGACAAAAGTAACACTAAGATTAAAGGATAAATGAAGTTCCTGTCAGTAAGTCTGTTATCTATACCAAGAGAATGGTTGATGTGAGACTTGATTGATAAAGAGTTTAACAAGTGTAATACAATAAATGGTAATGTACATGGATTTGTGGGAAATAGATATTAAAAATTTAGACATCACTTTTCTGAGGTTCCACATTTGGTTGACAAAGGTGTTGATTTAAAGTCTGTAATAAATGTTGTCAGAGTCCAATCTTGTCAGACCAGGTTCCTTTAGATATTCCAGGAATGGAGAGTGTAATGTTTAACGTCAAACTTATCTGATGGTACATGCGATTTTTGATTTAGCAATGTAATACAAAATATACACAATTTACGCTTAGAAAAATGTAACAATTGCAATACATTTGTTTATTTAAATAAATAAATAAATCACAATACCAATGTGATTCCCTTTACCAGTCTTAACATGCTTAGTCTCAAGATGCTGGGCATCCACAGTTGCTAGGAAGGAGTATGTGAATTGAAGCCAGCTCAAACCTGTGTTTCTGTTTGAAAGTGTTTTATTAGTTATAGTTGAGCCAGGTAGTCACTTTCTTCATCCTGGTCTGGCTTATTCAGGGAGTCATTTACATCACCAGTTCATCCACTCACCTTTAGATTGCTATTTATATCAATCAAAGACTGCATTCTGGTCCCCTTTGTGTTGAGATCACTACTGTGATCACACAAAGTCAGGTGCTTTGTGTTATTCTCTGAGCTTCCTGGGCACATCACCCTTGCCCATCTTCTATGAGTGTTCTTCACTTGTAGGGGTTCATTCAGAGACTCACATTCCATGTTCCACACTTAGGTATTTAGTCAGTCACAGGTGTTTGTAGGGGTTTGAATTCAATAGACCATGGAATTTTCATTAAAAAGTAGTATTTCCATGGCTCATGCTAAACAGAATAAAACAGGCAAGTGTGTCTCTGAATATATTTGTAAACAGACAATAGTTTTTACACATCTGTGTTTCTTGGTGGAGTGCCTAGAGGGACTGCTTTTTAACCATAAGGTATTTTATATTTTCATTTTATTCTACAAATAAAAATGCAAATTTAAGTCTGCAGACAACTCCAGTTTGGGAGAATTGGGTCACTGGCAAGGAGAACAAGCTTTGAGTAATGCTGAATTACTCAGCAAGCCAGGCACAAGGAGACAGTATTCAGTATGGCCACATGTAAAACCAGTCTTGTAGCAAGGAACACTGAACACACTTAAAGCATGGGAATCTCTATCCTGTGGCAAAAATTAATGATACATACCAGCTGAAAAGGACTTTGGAGGCTAATATAACAGCTACATTTAAGAGCAGATGAACATGAGACTGAAGTGGAGAAAGTCATAGTGCTTGTCATGTAGCAAAATGCATGTCATGGTTGTCATGTACCAAAAATATTGTAGCAAAATGCACGAACAACTCATCCCCTGGTGTGTTCTCCATTGTCAGACATTTTCATCAACAGTGGCTATTTCTATTAAAAAAAATGCCTAGTTCAGATTAACTTGAGAAAATGTAGTTTTGCACGCCAGCTGAGGCCCCACATCTCTCATCAATCAGACCTGCTGCGTGAAGGAAAACTGTTTCTCTCACTCTTGGTTTGTGAAAGCAGTGGGCAAGGTAACACAGCATGGCTGCATAGATATTTTTGCTTACCAGGGCACTACAAAGCAAAAAGAGGCACTATGTCTCCTGAGGGTGTGACTTGGCTATCAAAATTTCCATGATATGTCAAATTAACTCCATGCTTACGGTATGGAGATTTGGTAAGGTTTTGCACATTATTGTAGGGAAATCCTCATTGTTGTGCTGTTTCTCAGATGGATAATGTTTCCAGTGTTCTTTCTGCTGTTCTACCACATCAGTCTCTTTTTATAAGCAGTTAGATGCCATGCAGATGTAAATTTTTTATCTAGTTGAGGAGTTGTGTCATGCCTTTTACAAAAAGCTGATACTCTGCTTTCTCTCCTTCTTTTTCGGTTCTTCAAACTGCCTTCATCTAGTTGTCATAACTAAGTTATGTTCAACCAAAATATCACTATTATTTGTTACAAATTGTTTCCAGTTCCTTGTTGCCAACTTATTTCACCAAATCTACTGTTACGTCAAAAGCAACACCTCCTAATGATAATATTTGTAGTTTTAATAGTAAGTGCTGCAAACATTCTCAGAATTTAGGATTTTGACCCTTGAACCCTCTCTTCTGGTCAGATATAATGTGTGAGCATTGAAGTGCATTTTAGTGAGCTTTTAAATCTCCTCTGTTTTTCATGTACAAAATTTATGAGAATCTTTTTGGCACTGTCACAATTATGTTCAGAATGAGTATGTGTGTGTATATATGAATGAAGGTTGAGAACGCTTGATAACTTCTAGGTTGGGATTTATATTCATATAAGTATATAATCACAGAAGCATCTGCACATAAATATACATCTGTGAGAATGGAATTTGTTAAATAAAGCATGTGTCAATCTGTAGCTGTAGGGAGATAGCACTGCTATCTGATGAGCCTAATGGCTTCAGCAATGTGTTTTGTTAACATCTTTGTTCTTTTCTGTACTTCTTAAAAAGAAAAGGTGAGCATCTGATATCACATCTTTCATGAGAGGATTATATTGTTTTCTTTTTCTTTAGACTCTTTTCACAGTTTTTGGACAGTTGATCAAAATACTGGTGAAAGCAGAATCTTTCAATCTTCCTATGTGTCTCAGCACCTTATGCTAATCAAATCAACTCATCATGAGTAAATGCTTGCATATTATTGTATATATATATATATGTATTTTTTAAAATGAAATTACATTTTATATCTATAACCCCACATTAAATATGTATATGTATATATATATATAAACTGTTGTGGACTTTATGTGGCTGGTATAAGAGACCAAGAAAAGTGAAGGTAAAGAGCTTGTTATTAGTTAGTCTTTTCTGGCCAAGTCATGTGGAAAGCTTATCTGCCTGTGTTCAGAGTGTGTGTTATCAAGAATTACTGAATGGGCATCTTTCAAATTTCAGTAAAGATATATAATAAAATCAAAATTCTTAATGTGGAAAAGACAATTAATAGAGTATAATTGACAAAAGGCTACAAGAAGTACTCATGTAGAAAAATATTTCTGTTTTCTGGTCAGTGATAACAAGAAAGTTCAGGTGGGCATTGTCTGCATGCAAATTTACACGAGATGACTACATGGGTTAAAGTAAGGCTATTTAAACTGCTATGGACAGACTTTGTTAAGAAAGGCTGCTCCTAATGGAATTGAGCTATACTGAAAATCTGGCTTTAATGGACATAAGAGGTTCTACACATTTATTTGCAGCAATTTATCTTATAGAGTTTAAAATCTAGCAGAAGCAAATTATAATGTAGATGTCCTATAATAGATTTGAACTACAAACATGGGAGTAGAGTCTCAGCTGGTGATAATGCACCAGCTGAAGTTCCCACAGCATTCATGGCTGCATCTGCAGACTCTACTTCCTTTCCCAAGTAGGTTGTGCTACTTTTTCCGATAGCAAACACAGTGAGGATAGATGAATTCCCTGTGAACTCAAGGTTGGCCTTCATACCTAGGGAGAGTTCAATGCCATTCCAAAGCCATTGTTCCTTCTCCTAACGAGAACAGGCACCAGTATATTGCCCAGTGAACTGGGAACCCTTACATAATGACACTTTTTTGAGAGTAGCATTGGCAGTTATATGCATCTGCTCATATGAATAGCAACCATGAAATCAGTTTGTTTAATTAAAAGCAACTCCCCAACTTCCAAAACAGACACCCTTTTACACATGCAGAAAGTCTTTAAAAGAAAGGCAGATGCACACATTTGTCCAATTTCCTGAATTCTCCAAGCCTCATAAACTTAAGAAAAAAGTTTGTGTGGATATATTTACAGAGGTGTTAAGAAATGTAGCTGCATGACTGTGGCTGTTGCCACGCTTTCCACAACAACTATAAGAGTGTTAGAATTTTCTGTGTGTGCCCTGAAACACTGATGCTGGTAACTTCTTACATGTAAGAGTCATCCTGTGGTGTCAGCAGAAGATCCTGTTGATACGGAGAACTGTCAGAGAGAGGCAGGCTCTCAAGGTTAGTAGTTTGCACATGTAAATGTGGAGAAATTTATCACAGAAAGGGTTTTTTGTGTGTTTGTTTTTAATACATAGAGAACACAAAATATTTAATTAGATTCAGATGGTGTTTGAGTATGCACAATATAAAATATAAATACTGTAAAGTCAGTAGCATCATATACTTTATAGAATAATATGTCCTTATACAGGCTCAGAATGACTGTTGAAGGCACCCACAACACTGTGCCTCCACACAGAGGGAGAAGACACTGTGAGAGGAGCAGTTTAGTCATCTACTCAAATGTTTCAATCAGTTACTTAGTTAAGATTACAACTCTCAGTTGTATAGTTTAAAAATACATTACTGGAGCAGTAATGCCCTCCTCACTTTTAATCATTTTCACCAAAGCAAATCCCACTCCAGAGGTTTGTCTGCTCTAACAATGCATTTGATACAAACTTCCATGAGGCATAAAGCAGGATGGGCAACCAATTTGGAATTTAGAATAATACAGTCAAGGTTAAGATTGCCTTGTTCTGCTGGGATATTACAGAATTTAAACTATATGCATACATCTAAAATAAATTAGCTGTGGGTGATTGCTGGAGTTCTGTTACTCTAGGGAACTCTTTCTTTAAATATGAGATACATTGGACACCTCTTATCTGCTAATGCATTAATTTCAGTGGAATATATTTTTAGATTAATATTGCCTCCAAAATTGAGTGTTTGTGATAAAATGGGATCCTAAGATGACAATTTGAAATGCAGAAAATATAATTATTACTTTAGAGTCCATGACTACTGGTCATAAGATACTTGCAGCACCCTTCTTTAAAATACCTGGTTCACTGTGAAGAAGGTTACACAAAAGTACATTAGCTGACTTATGTCGATAGTTTCTGCTTGCCATTTCAAAGCAATTTTAAATAAATGCGAGACATTAGAAACAATTTTTTTCAAAAAAAAAAAGTTTATTTAAAACCTTATATTCCCTAAGCTGATGTATTTTTCTGATAAGTTTCAGTATAGGGCTACAGAAGAACCCACACATCCTGAAGTAAGGTCAGAGCCTGAATCAGTCAAATCAGACACAGCAAGGGAGAAAACAAGAGTTTGAAGGATTTTGCATTCACTGTAATATTTTATGAATGCTCTTTTCATGGTCTCATGGTTTGTAAAGTATGCACGTACTGAGATGTATGCCTGAAGGACTGGTTAATGTTTCTATTAATCTGAAAGAAACATGAAACCTTTGATACACACTGCATCTAAACCAAGCTGTGTGTTGATGAGACCCGGAGTCATGTTCTCCTGCTCAGCTAGTACTTCCTATTCATTCCCCAGGAATGGAAAAAGTAGTGTTGGTTCACATCTACCATAAATCCAGGACATGGTTAGAGCACATTTAGTTAAGGTGCAACCTCTGGGAATGGTCCTAGTCCTAATCCTGCAACCTATGATGAAGACTTCTAATGACTCCTAGAAGGCAAAGAATAAGGAAATGAACTTGGTGTTCATTATTGAAAAGTATTGACCTCATTCTGGATTCTCAGGCAACTGTTGGATTGTAAGATTTTGGGCTATTTCAATATGTTACAAGATTCAGACAGTGAATTAGACAGAAATTACTAGTGACACAATTAAAAGAAAAGAAAGAAACTGGAGGGACACAGTTCTAGGCAGCAAAATAAATAACCTGCTTGGGGACAAGGAGAAGGGAGTATGGCAATGATTAGGGAAGTGAAACTCAATAATTATTGTCTTTTTGTTGGCTTGGTTAACTTTGCACAGACCAAATTATGGTTGAATATACTGACAAAGAACTTTAAAAGGTGAGAGAGGGAAAAAAAAATGAGACCAAGTTAGGACAAACATGGAGAAAAGGGTGCATCTGTCTACAAAAATCAGATACAAAAAGAGAAAATGAAACTTTAGACAGAAGTAAAAAATATTACTGGGTATTTGTTGCTTTTGAGCAAGTGCACTAATGAAGTGCTGTGGAGAATGAGAATGAGCTGATCATGAAGAGGGATAAAGTACAGGCAGGAGTCAGTGGAGTTAATGGCTTAAGAAATTCAGAGAGGAAACAAAAGATAGTTAGGAGTAGAAAAGACAGGATGAGATATGAGATGGGGAATTCTGAAAGAAGCTGGTGCAGGTATGGAGCTTCCTGGGAAGTGCCCAGCAGCTGCATGAGGAATGGGAGGCAATGGAGGCCAATGAGAAAAAAAGTATGGCTTAAGGTCCTAGGTGTGTGTTTCGGTGTGTGTGTGATAAATTGCCTTCATTTGTCCAACCAACCCATCTCGCAAAGGGCAGCACAGTCATTTTCTCTTGCTCTTAGCTCTGCATTTCTCACTGAAGTGTCTCAGTGGAAGTGAGTCACTATGGCTTCTGCAAGCTCCCCAACCAACCAACTGATCAAATGTAATAGGTGTAATCCACTTCCCAGTAAAAACTATAACAGGTCTTTGCAAGTTTATTGTAATGTCTCTTTTTTTTTCCTTCGTGTTTTGTGATCTCTACAACAAGGTAATTTTAGATACACAATAACTTGCTTATAAATATCTTCCCAGATTATCTAATCTCTTATATGTAAAATGATTTCTGACGATTCTTGAGGATGTTTTCTCTTTCTTAAAGATCTAGTTTGCATATGAAGGTAATGTCTTAAACAAGTAAACCTGTCTGACTTAATGGGTTATCAGAAAGGTTTGTGCATCCAGGAATTAGTGTGTGTTTGAATTTTGTGTTTCTCATCTGACTTCATAAGCTAATTCACAGATGAATATCAGAGAGCCTTGGGCACTTGGACCAAAGTGTATACATACTATGTTTTTTCCTATATATTCACTGAGAAGTCTGTGTAACTCTGAGGAGTATCTCTCCAGGAAGGTACCTTTAATATAACGTCTCAGTGCACTAAATTTAAATAAAGGCTTGCCCTTGTGCACATCAGCCCTTGCTGACAGAAGCATTCTATAACGTGCAGCCACTGTAGCAATATAGTCAGATGCAAAACAACATAGTATTCATAAAAACAGTCAATAAAGTTAACAGTAACCTTAAATATTTTTCACATTGAAATATATTAAAGAAACTAGAGCCTTTAAATGTTCATTTTCTTCAGAGTGAAGCAAGAACTTCTTTCCCAAGGGCTACCACATTGACTGGCTGACAGACAACAATGTGAGTGTGTTCTGATGCAAAGAGGGATAGATGCAAAGCATCCAGGCTTCTGAGCCTCATAATCTTTATTACCTCTTGTAAGATTAAAAGAGTTTGTTTTCATCTCACAGGAAATGGCACAGTGCAGCATTATGTACACAATATGATCAGTATTCAGTATATTGTAATGCAAATTCAATTCCACTTCATAAAGCTCTCACTGTGTGTTGCCATAATCAATAGAAATAGTACATATAGTAAATATTATCTAAAAGTGGTTTTGCATCTTCTTCAAATGGCAATGGGTATCCTGAATCTTGCTGACCCACTTCCTAGTGTAAATACTGTAACTTTTGATTATTTTTATTTTTTTAGACAGAAAAAAATTAGAAAAATGATAAGTTAAAGGCTGAGGCTTAATGTAGTATCGCTAGCAGCATATTTATCGAGAATAGTTTAATGACATAATGTTTAACTTCTTTTGTGTTTAGTTTTTTATGGTACCCAGCCTGCTAGAGTCAGATGGGCTACACATGTCTAACAAGGGCAAAAGGACTCTAGCCTGTAAGATGGCAGGGCTGATCAGGAGAGCTTTAAACTAGGTCTGAAGGGGGAAGGGGTTGAAACCAGGCTCTCCAGGGATGAGCACAAAGATGGAAAGCCAGAGTTAGGAGTAAAATCAGCAGCCCAGCTGAAGTGCATGTACACTAATGCATGTGGTATAGGTAACAAACAAGAGGAGTTGGAAGCCATCGTGCATGAGGAAAGCTGTGATGTTGTTGCCAACACAGAAACACGGTGGGATGACTTGCATGACTTGAGTGCTTCTATGGATGGCTACAAACTCTTCAGAAGGGATAGCCAAGGTACAAGAGGTGGAGGGGTGGCTCAAAATGTTAAAGTCTCTTGACTCTGTAGAATTTGAAATCAATACAATGATAAGGTTGAATACCTGTGGATCAGAATCAAGGGGAAGGCCAACAAAGCTGACATTCTGGTGGGAGTCTGTTACAGACCACCCAACCAGGATGATAAGAGTGATGAGTTATTCTACAAGCAGCTGATGGGTGTCACAAAATTGCCAGCCCTTGTTCTTGTGGGAGACTTCAACCTGCTGGATGTCTGATGGAAACTCAACTCAGCAGAGAAGAGGGAGTCTAGGAGATTCCTAGAGTGTATAGAGGATAATTTCCTGCTTCAGCTGGTAAATGAGCCTAATGGGGTAGGGCCCTACCAGCCCTGCTGTTCACAAACAGAAAGGGGCTGGTAGGAGATGTGGTGGTTGGAGGCCATCTGGGGCTCAGTGACAATGAAATAATAGTTTTCAATACTCAGGGATGCAAGAAAGGTCTTCAATAAAACTTCTACCCTGGACTTCTGAAGGGCTGATTTCAGCCTACTCAGGAGACTGGTTCAGAGTGTGCCATGGGAAACATCCCTTGAAAACAAAGGGGTCCAGGAGGGCTGGGCATGCTTCAAGAGGGAAGTCTTGAATGCATAGGAACAGGCTGTACCAGTGTGCTGCAAGGTGAGCTGGTGGGGAAGACAACTGGCCTGGCTGAACAGTGAGATTCTGAAGGAAATTAGGAAAAAAAAGAGAGCTTAGCAGCTGTGGGAAAAGGGGCTGACTTCTCACAGAGTTTAAGAATATAGTTAAGTCATATAGAAAGATAATTGGAGAGCCAAAGGTGCAATTCAAAGTCAATTTGGCTACTTCTGTTGGGGATAACAAAAAGTGTTTCTATAAATACATTAGTAACTAAAGGAGGGGCAAGGAAAACCTCCATTCTTTTCTGGACTTGGGGGGAAGCATAGTTAACAGAGATGAGGAGAAGGCTGAGGTACTAAACATCTTCTTTACCTCAGTGTTCAACAGTAAGACAAGTTGCCCTTAGGACAACTGGCCTCTGGAGCTGGTGGACAGAGACAGGAAGCCAAATAGCCCCTCTATATTCCAGGAGGAAATAGTGACTGAGCCACCTGAATCCTCACAAGTCTATGGGACCAGACAGGATTCATCCTAGGGTGATGAAGGAGCTGGTGGAAATGCTCATCAAGCTGCTCTCCATCACCTACCAACAGTCCTGGCCCACTGGGGAGATCCCATATGATTGGAAGTTGGTAAATGTTGCACCTATGCACAAAAAGGGCTGCAAGGAGGACCCAGAAAACTCCAGACCTGTCAGCCTGTGCCAGTCGGTACCTGGCAAGATTATGGAGCAGATCATCCTAAGTGCAATCACACAGCACCTACAGGATGAATGAGGGATCAGACGCAGCCAGCAGGGGTTTAGAAGGCAACAGGTCCTGTTTGACCAATCTGATCTCCTTTTGTGATCAGGTGACCTGCCTGGTGGATGAGGGGAAGGCTGTGGATGTGTCTACCTGGACTTCAGCAAAGCCTTTGGCACTGTCTCCCATAACATTCTCCTGGAAAGGCTGGCAGCCTAAGGCTTGGACAGGTGCACTCTGTGCTGGGTTAGGAACCGGCTGGATGGCCGAGCCCAGAGAGTGCTGGTGAACAGGGCTGCATCCAGGGGTCAGCCGGTCACTAGTGGTGTCCCCCAGGGGTCAGTGGTGGGCCCAGTTCTGTTTAATATCTTTACTGATGATTTAGATGAGGGGATTGAGTCCATCATTAGCAAATTTGCAGATGACACCAAGTTGGGAGGGAGTGTTGACCTGCTGGAAGGCAGGAGGGCTCTGCAGAGGGACCTGGACAGGCTGGAGAGATGGGCTGATTCCAACAGGATGAAGATTAACAAGGCCAAGTGCCGGGTCCTGCACTTTGGCCACAACAACCCCATGCAGTGCTACAGTCTGGGGACAGAATGGCTGGACAGTGATCAGGCAGAAAGGGACCTGAGAGTCTGGATTGACAGGAAGCTGAACATGAGCCAGCAGTGTGCCCAGGTGGCCAGGAGGGCCAATGGCATCATGGCCTGTATCAAAAATAGTGTAGCCAGGAAGACAAGGGAAGTGATCCTTCCCCTGTACTCCATGCTGGTGAGGCCACACCTATTGTGTCCGGTTCTGGGCCCCTCAGTTCAGGAAAGAGATTGAGGTGCTGGAGCGGAGAATAGCAATGAGGCTGGTGAAGGGACTCGAGTCCTATGGGGAGAGGCTGAGGGAGCTGGGGCTGTTTAGTCAGGAGAAGAGAAGGCTTAGAGATGACCTCACCACTCTACAACTACTTGAAGGGAGGTTATAGCCAGGTGGAAGTTGGTCTCTTCCTCCCAGGCAGCCAGCAGTAGGACAAGCGGGCATGGGCTTATGCTCTGCCAGGAGAAATTGAGGTTGGATATTAGAAAGCAATTCTGTACAAAGAGAGAGTAATCAAGCACTGGAATGGCCCAGAGAGGTGGTGGATTCACCGTCCCTGGAGGTTTTTAAACTGAGATTGGATGTGGCACTTAGTGCCATGATCTAGTAAACAGAGCGGTGTTGGATCAAGGGTTGGACTATATGATCTCGGAGGTCTTTTCCAACCCAATTGATTCTATGATTAAAAAAGCTGCTCAATTAGACTTTCCTGTAAAACCATTGGTGAATTGGATTGTCACTTGATGGTATACAAATCCAAAAATTGTATAGCTATTAACTGTTTATTAGGAGGATTCAGAAACATTGGGTTTCACCGGTCATATTTTCATAGAAATATGTATGTCCAAAATAATTACAAAGAATAAGATCCAGAATGGTGGGCTAGATATTTTTGACCTGATTCTGTATAAGTCCTAGTGGATCCATAATCACACTGTGAGCCACGTTCATTTAATTACCCCCGTGAGCCCCTGTTGACTTCAGCATGCTCTTGCTTTATGTCAGTGAAGCAGTGTTGGAAACATTAAGAGACTATATATCGGGAGTTTCCTATTTCCCTCTCTCAGCTTGTGTGTGTGCTGTTTTTCAATAAAATCTGGAGTAGCTTTTATTGCTATTAGCCACTGTGAACTTGAAACTAATTCTTGTCTTAGATTTTCTGCTTCACTCCGTTTTTTCTTGTTCAGTCTCATGGACACAAAGTTATCTTCTTACGATTACTTCCTCATCAATGCAAAAAAAGTTGAAATTTTCATTTTCTATCTCAGATCTCTCAGTAGCACTTCCCCTTTTTATCTTTATGTCTTGTTTGTTGCTGCTTAGACAATCCAGTTTGCTCTCTTCCATTGGCAAAACTTATCTAAAAGTGGTTGCTAGTTTAGAAAGCTGCTCTACCTTTTCTCACATCCTCTTTAAATATAAAATGATTTTTCTGAAGTTGTCTGGACTTGATTCTTCCTTAATTCCTTCTGAGGATTCCTTTTGTGGAATGTCCCATCAATGTGACAGCGTGATTATGGGATAATTTGACGTTATTTTTATATACAAATCTCCCATGTTTTGTCTCAAAACTTTCTTCTGTGGTATCCCTTACATCAGAATTTTGCCCCTTAGCACATTCTTTTTCTGTGCTATCCATCCTTACATGTTTCATGGTGAAATTTCTCTGCTGCAAAGGACAAAGCTTAAATTCTTTTTGGAAAGTCTGTTTTATATAAATCTGATTAGTAAAAAGAAAAAGTAATTTTATCAGATCAGTCTTTCATCTCAACTTCAGCAAGAAATTAGAAAAGTCAGAAAAATACTGCAGGGCTTGGGGTTTTTGGTGTTGGTTTTTTTTTTGGTTTTTTTGGGGTGGCTTGTTTGGGTTTTTTTAAGATGGCATTTTTCACTACTGAATTCTGCTGATGCATCTTCAAACCTTCAATAGAATAAATAATGATGATTTGCTCAGACAGTTTTTGTCAGCATCTTCTTCCTCCTTCTGATGGGTCTTTCTTATATCTTATGACATGCCAGAACTTGAATAATAGTTTAATTTAGCTGATATGAACATATTTTAAGCTGTACCTGTCATGAAATATTGTAAAGTTAGAGCACTTCAGAGTATTAATAGAAAACAGTACTATGCTAAACAGAACTATATTAAATCATGGTTTGCTAGTGAGAAGAGTATATTTTAAGTCTGCAAAAAATTAAACACAGCTCTTGCAGCACGAGATGGTGGGAGTGCAGTTACAATGACAGAAGTAGTCCTAGGAACCTCAAATACTCGATTCCTGTGCTGTATCTGTCATCTATTTTCCATGAAACTGACTTTGGACTGTTGAACTGGCTTGTGGGAGGACTTAACTTCTCCCTTCAGATAGAACCACACCAAGAGATCATACTCTTTAATTTAAATACAAGTTCAGCTAAATTGTTTCTGATACCATTTAGCCTCCTGATAGAGTTGGGGTTATCTACTGATATTTCGCTTTGGCATGTGAGAGATTTTTATAGGTAGTCATTTAGATATTTTTAATAAACAAAGATCTAATGATAGCTTTAATAAATTCATATTAATCCAGGAACATGTTTTGTTGCCCAGGGATTTCTGATAATAGATGATATTCTGTGTAGCAGAAGCATGCAGTCAGCATTTTATGTATATAAAGTCTATATTACAGTCTACTGCTGTATTTGGAGAAAAACTACCCTGCAACTATGTGCTCAGGATGATGTCTTAGGAGGTATACAAGGACAGTCAAATTAAGATGGATATTACATTATATCCCTTCTTCAATCACTACTGCAAAACTTGATATTTATTTCATCTAGCTGTGAGACTCCCATAACCATTGCGTAGAATATCTCTGTGGCTGAAATTTCTGCACACACTGTGGTTATGTACAGGGCATGAGTTTTCCCCTCTTGTGTTTCTGGTCATTTCGGTTGTTAATTCTGAGCCTGAACCAATCCCTTGTGCTCCCGTTATCTGGGTGGTAATTCCAAGGCATATTGACAGATTAAATGTCAACATTGTTTCTTAATAGTGTTATTTTTCTTTTCAGATATGCTGGCAAAAGGGCAGAATTTTAGCTGTACTCCTTTGTGCTTTAGGTTTGGTGCAGCTAGTACTTGTGGGGGTGTTTAAGCTTACAGTGTTTGGCAACAAGTCCCTTCATGCCTGACAGCCAAGCTGGTGTAGCTGGAGTTTATCAGGTGTCTGTCACTCACCACCTCAGTGCATACAGTTCTTCGCTGTGGAACTATGAGGAAAACAGAGTGGAGCCTGCAGACTTTATTTTTCCACAAGGTTAAACTCCTTTTATCATTCCTAAAGCTTCCCATCTTACACCATTCTGCAACATCTCGGTGTTTCCTCTGTGTTCTCGCAGCATTCTTTCATCTTGGATACCTGCCTGGAACTCCAGAGTTAATCAGTGCATAATTGGTTAAGATAATCTAAGCAGATTTTAATGTGCTCGAGAATTTAATTCTCATTGCTAAACTGTATCTGTTGGTAGTCCTGTTAAATAGTATTCCAATCACAAGGAATCAGGTAGAATTAGATTATTCTGCATAGATGTAAGTAAAAAATCTGGCTCATCATTTTAAATCATATTCAGTGAATGAAGCAAGCCTAGTGTTTCTACCTTGTAGTTTACCCAAAGGCTTGTGTAGAGGTTTTTCTTCAAAAATAATGGGCTACACAGATTGTACGTATGAAAAATAGACTTGGCTGAAAAATAAGAGGAAATTCTTTATCTATGCAGTATATAGGACAAGGTTAAATTCAGTACAAGATTCTGTTTACAAGAGATGGCATATTTTTCTGGTGAGCAGTCACACTGGATTATATGTAATTTGATATTTAGACCTCTTGTCTGTGTGTGTATATATATATATATATGTGAAATCTCTGATATTCTATTGAAATCCTGTTTGATGTTCTGGTTACTGAAGCTTCTGTTCAGTCCGTGCCATAGCATCTCTTTTCTGAACTCCAGCTGCCAAACAGTGTTTCTGTGACTGCAGGACCTGGGTCAACAAGGTTTGTACCTCAGCACTGCTAATCTTCAAGTGTTTGTTGGGTTTTATGCTTCTCAGCATGACTCACAGGAAGTCAGTTTTAATTTATACCTTCTTAAGAACTATACCTGGCCATTAGGTCTTATCTTTGGAAGTCAATGCCTGTATTTCTGCTGGGACTTGGATTTCTAGTTTTCCAGACATCTGTGAGAATTCTTGCCTTGATTTTTGGAAGAGGTGAATTTCAGATTATGGTTATGGCTTTGTATCACACCACATAAAATTGTTATTTCTTGGCATGCATTGCATAACCAGTACTGCATAACCAATCACTTCATTGTTCAGAGTATTGTAAGCCTGAGATAGCTTGAAGATGCTGTCACACAGATGGATGAATGACACAGTACACCCTGACATTTACTGTTACAGACGTGCCTGACTGGTTCTGCATTGTCACCATGGATCCAACACACTTTACCAGCTTTGGCTGAGTCCTGAGGCTCCCTCCACCAAAAGCCACTCAGGTGCATCTGCCCTCTGTTTTTTCAATGCTTGAGATTCCTCATGAACTGGGTGGAAAGTAAGTGTTGCTCATGGGTATTTGAGTGGATCTGTCTAACATCAATCAATGGCTTTGTGAAGTTCAAGGTGTAAGGGTTGCATTCCTGCATTTTCCTGGTTTTGTACTGTGGTCCAGATAAGCAGTGTGTGGAGCGTATGGGCTAGTAGAGCTGATTCTTTATGTTCCAGATAATATAAAGGTGGCTAAACTGCTTCCAGATCTGAACCAACACCAAAAGCTGTTTAACATTGTTTGTACTGCACTGTACCTGAGCCAATAAACTTTGTAATAGTAGTCTCTGAGCTATACAGAGTTTGTCCCTGCCACAATTAATGTACAACTAAAATAACCCTCTGCAGCTGGTTAAGTGATGGCTGTTGAGTGTGGGATAAAGTGCAGGAAGGGAGCTGACTTGAATATTAGACTGGATCACTTGTGCTTTGCCCACACATCAAGGTTCCCAAACATCCAAAGAGCTGAGTTTCTTTCGCATTTGAATCAAGTAAGCACAAAGTATTTCCTTTCCCTCCCAACGCAAATTTCCTCCACTTCATTACAGTGATTTCAGTTTAGGCAAATACAATAGAATTCATCATAGTGAACAGGAAGAAGAGTTAAATATTTCCAGTAAATTTATTTCAGGATTCAGGTGTACTTCTATATAGTTTCTTCAACAGTGTTTGACCAATGGAGAATTTGTGTGAAAATGTTACTGCTGTTTGTCTAGAATAATGTTTATAATTTAACCAGTTTTTAGTGCTCTGGAGTAAATAGTGAGTACCCTGGAGCTGAAACCATTTGTAGTTCTGTGTTTGTTTATCACCTGCTGTGGTTAGGGCTGATTCAAAGGAAAGCCTCTCCACTAACACAGTAACAACAGCAACCACAGTGTCTGCAGGGCATAATTGAGCTTTGAGTGGTGGAGGGATCGGAGAACTGGAGCTAAACCGATTGAGCTTTGTTTAGTATTTCACAATATACAATGTGTATTCAAATACGAGAGACAGATGTACAGTTGTGTGTCTGGGAGAAAATCCAAGGGTGACAACACTTCTGCAGCACATGCGAAGTTCAACCATGCTGCCACAGTAATGTCTGAGGACCAAATGCCACCTGTCCGTTTTAGAAATACAGAAGATGACTTTCTAATGATCTAGGTCTCCATGTTCGTTCTAGCAAGCTGAAGGTTCTGTTTCCTTCATTTGATTTCTAGCTGTGTGGGAAGAAAAGAAAAAAACTTGAAATCCCCTAGAAATACCGATTGCCCAGAATTTCTGTTTTCACTGTGAAGACAACATAAAAGATTACACATATTTACTGATTGCCAGGTTTCTGTAGTATTCACTCTGGTTTTGCAGAAGAATGCCGGAAGCAAAGCAAGATAAATCAACACATTTGTAAAAAGCAGTAAAGGGCCAGACACTCAGCATTTTGCTATGACCCATCAGTTAGAGGAGTTGCAGTTTCACAGTTTATGACATGAACCAGTGTCCTCACATGAACTTCATCCTTGAACTGTCTTTTTCTCTGGGCTTGTGTTAACGTGCTCATATACCTTCTACTTAGGCCTGATCCTGTAGCATGCAGTGTTTTTCCAGTGAGAATGATTTTATATACTGTGTCTTTAAAAAAAAAACAACAACCCAACCAAAAAAAGAATAAATTATTTATCTCTCTGAAAGAATGGTATGGAGGGCAAGCTGTATTGTACGGACAGTGTTCTGGCCAAAAAATATCATAAGGTTATAAAATTTGTTGCACTATAAGTTTAAAGAAATGTGATTTTTTTCCACCCCATTTCATCCTTTCTAAAAGGAACTGTGAGGTTTGTCAGACAAAGACCTTGCTCCTGCTGTTCCTGAGGAGTGGGAATATTTAGAATATAAAGGGATCAGGATAGTGCCCCAGGCGTTGTCCATTCTTGTAAGAGTCCATCACGGTTTGACTGGGAGACAAATCAAGACCATTTCAGCCGGTCAGCAAGGTTGTCTGTAACTGTGGCTGGAGCTGTGGGACTGTGTAAGGATGCAGGGCTGTTCTGCTAAGTCATCCCAGCTGTAGGTAAGGAAACCCGGCATACAGATGCAGGATCATTTCTGCTCACTCAGAGATGGTGCATGCAAACTGCTGCTGGACTTATGCTTCTCCTATGCAGAGGTTGAAATAGAATTGTCTAGGAGAACACCTTTGAAAGCAGGGACATCCCTGTGGAAATTTGTGTAAATTTAGGTTTGTATTTTGTCACTTCTTAAGGTAAAAATGAAGGGAAAAGAGTTAACCAGCAAAAACTGCCTCAGATGGTTAAAATTCAAATGTTAGCAGTCTGTTAACTTGAGCAGGATTAAAACTGGTGCTTTTGGCAAATAATTGCAAAAATTATGAAGTTGTGTGTGTGTGCACTCAGTTGCAGAGCTGGAGATCTTCCTTTTAATAATATCTCAGACACAAATGATTTCTGAAAAAAAAAAAGTTATTCTGTTTTTTAAAAGTGGTCTTACACTATCTTTGCGCTGCACAGGGTTCCGAAGATCTCTGTGGGCTGATTTACAGGAAATGCAGAGTCACTGGAGCAGCAGACATGCTCTAGAGCAGTGCCCTGCAATCCTCACAGTGTAAGTGAGACATAGATTTCTCCTGCTGTCTTGCAGACCCAATCCATCATCAATGCCCTCATCAGCGTGCTGTGCTGGGGGCACATGCTGGGAGCCCCTGCATGGCCCTTTTCTGTGGTGCTGCTGCTTAAGCACATGGACAGTTTTCTGCTCTCAGTATCCACATGGGAAGGAACTGCAGTTGTGTTTTGTGAAGAGCTTAATCCTATTAGTGTGCACAGAGCATGGCCTAGAAATGTGCTCTGGGTGTAAGCGAAGGAATGCTGACAGGCTGACAAGAGGCAGCCACTGAAGCAAACAGATAGGCACCAAGAGGTCTCTGGGTTAAACAAATAGGCACCTGCTATATTATACAGAGTTTTCTATGAATGGTAAATTTGGATTTTGGTCTTCCCCCCCCCCCCCCCCCATTAAATTCTCCTTCACTCACATTTGTCCTAATTTTAATTTAGTGCTTTGTAATGAAAGACAAAGTGAAAACTGTAGATTACAGCCTGTTGTGGAAGGATGAGACAGGGGTGAGATTTATGCATCAGTTTTGATACAGATCAGACTGATGGATAAATTAAAAAAAATAAATAAAAGGCAAAAAACCAAACCACATCACCTTAAATTATGAGGAGCTACAAGAGGTGCTGAGAGTTGTAAGGAAAAACTGCTTGTGCCCAGGAGGGAGAGAGATGGCAGGCATTCTGTGTGACAGCTTGTGCTGCATCAGTAATCAGTGTGGGATCCCAGTTTGAGCTATTTGACTGCACCTACCTAACAGGTACCTGTAGGGTCTGGCTTTACCCTTTTGCTGTGGCAACATTTGGAGAGTTTGTCAGTCTGATAAGCTGCACTGAGCTGCATTACAGCCTGGCCCCCCATGGCACACATGATTTCCTTGCCAGGTCCTCTGCTCCTACTGGTTTGCCAAGCTCCCTGAATTCAGTCCCTGCCTGTAGTCTCATTTCTTCCTCAGTGCTCTCAAGAAATTAGCCACGTAACTGGAACACAGTCCTGAAATCCACACTTGTTTGTAGCTAGTGCTTTCTCTGGGATTTTTTTATTTCTCACTGTAAATTTGATCCTGAGATCTCAAAGTCAGTGAAAAGAGGAGTGAAATTTTGGATTGCTAATTTTTAGAGGTATGTCTTCTTTATCAAAACAGCACTGAAGTTGGGATGAAACGATAATCATATCTCTCACAGCATGTACTTTTTAAACATAAATATGAGATAATCATTAGCCAAAAAAAATTATCTGGCATTTAGCTTATCAGGTAGCAATTAATAATCATTCCACAAATATTTGGGGAAATTTGTGGGCCAATGAACCCAGTGAGAGGAATAGTTTGTGTCAAACTCTTGATGTCATAAGAAATGTGAACCTTCCCACAGCCCTTGTTAATTTTACTGTATTGAACCTGTCCCTTCCCTGTATTTTCATTTTACATTCACTTTGTCTCTCTGTTTAATGCACCCATTTTTCTGCTTCTGACAGAAGTTTCTTTCTTCTTGGTGGGGAAGCAGAAGGTATCTGATTATTTTTATTCTGCAGATACCTTCTTCCATGTTTTACATAGTAATGTTTTCTCTCTTTTGTAAACTGATCATACTAGTGGAAATTAATCCATATTTCTGTTGAGAGAATTTATTTCTGTGTCACTTTATTAGCGTTTGTTATCCAGTCATCTAACTTACACTGTCACAAAGATCTGCCATTGGATTACAATTAAAAGATTTAAATTTAGAAGACTTTTGAGACTTAAATAACAATTAACTGGTAAGTGTTGTGCAATATTTGCTAATCCCGAAGGTCTCTTTTAGAGAGAGAATGGAAACGCAACACTGGAAATTTGAGGGGAAAATGTCTGAGTGTGTATCTCAAGCAACAATGTTCTGCTTGATTTTGAAATGCTAAAGAGCCAAAGTTTTCCTCACAAAGGGAAACATTCAGAGGACACTGAGGGTCAACTAACTAGCATGGAGCAACGGAAAAGGGTGGGAGTGAAATTAAAGGCTGAAAATAAATGATCCAGTAGACAACAGAGGGAATATATATGTTGAAGAATGGTTGGACTTCCTTGTTTATGCAAACAGTGATGGAGTCACTGTGAAGTCCACATCTTCCACATCCCTCCTATAAGTCATGGCCACGGGCAGGTTCTCAGGGGTTCCACTGCATCAGAAAATCCACAGAGGAGCTGTGTCCCAATTTATGTGTGGAGTCATGCTGTGGTACACTGTGCTGTTCCGGCTGCTGGTTATCAGCATCTCTTCCATCTTTACAAGAGAGGTACCTGAGCTTACTTAGTATGGTGTGCAAGGCAAGGAGCACAGCTATGAAGTTCCATATATCCATATTGCTATGAGAGCTCCAAACGCAGTCAGGACAGTTCTGGTTGAGGAGGTGAGCTCGTGATGGCGGGACAAGTCTGTATAAGCAACACCTACTGAAATCCCTCTCCATACAGATATTTCTATGTACTTTTTGAGTCTGTAAATTAGTCATAAGGAGGCAAGATGTACCAGTGCTCCTGTGAATACTTCTGCGAATACTGCTGTGTAAAAGACTTCTGTGAAATTTTTGATCTGAGTTATCTAGAAAAACACAGTGAACTCCTGCATAGACTTAATATTCTTGATTATAAGTGTCTAGGGGAAACATGGACTTCATTTAGCATTTTCTGAGCAACACCTATCAGTTAACACAGAAGCAGCATGACTGAAATGCTTTAGTCTTCTACAGCTCTGGTCTGCGTGACTCTGCCTGGCCCACAGCAGCAATCCTGCCAGTACAGATGCTCCAATTTTTATGCTGGAGTATAAGTTTTTACCTGTTTCATACATACTGATTACATACAACTTAGCTGTCTGAATAGGGAAGGTTAAGAAGAGTCAAAATACATTGGCCTTGTTACATTCTCTGTTATGTTGATATAAAATAGGCATAAACATAAAGAAATCAGCGGTAGTTGTTTCAATGTAAAACAGGTGTAATGATTACAGAATTTAGCAAATTTAAGCTGAAATATTCTCCTCATTTAAGTAAAATGGATTATCGGATGTGAACTCTGATTCAACAGGAGCAAAAGACTTCATTAGCATAACACTTCAAAATGTCTTTTTTTCCTAATCTGTGTCCAGTTTGGTTAAATCATAACAATTAAATCCTGAGAAGATCAATAAAGATCTGTACCATTAACAATTTTTTTAACATATTGGATAAAATAATTTTTTGAAATAATGAATAAACCTGCTGTATGTTATATTAGTGTGACTGAATATGAAATCAATATCAAGCCTGTCATGTTTAATCTGATTAAGCTCCCCAGGACTGGGTTTCTCAGTATTAAAAACACTATTAGGAGAAGTAGTCTAATCTTCTATGAACTAGCCAGTGAGCAAGATGAGAGTCATATTCTGTTATTAAATGGACTGTATTTTCACTTTACAAGTATAAGTCACTGATTATTTATGCCATTATCAGAAGGTCTTACTTTACAGAATGAAATGAAAAGTGTCCACCTCACTATGTTGTCAGGCACAAATCTGTAGAAGCCCGGAACATAAGGGACTAATGTGTGTGTCTCAAACACTGATAGCTAGATGGCTGTGGAGCCAACCAAGGATTGTTGGTAACAACAGCCAAGGATTGTTGGTAAGAACACATTGTGAGAAGAACAGGATGTGAATGGTGAGGGGTCCATGAGGAGGTAGGGCAGCATCTTTCCGGGACAAATGTCTGTGTTGTAGTTCCTGGAGATAAGCACAACACAGTCCAGTGAAAGCTCAGGAATAAGACGAGAAGTGAATATGGACTGTAGCAGGGGAACGAGACCTCCAAAATCCCCGAATCCTCTGACCCATTTCCAGAAAGGTCTGAAAGTATGGGCAGCATGTGATAAATAATTTGCATAGAAAACAAGAAATGTACCTCCAGGGTGGGGGAAATTATCTATAAAAAGGTACCCCTACCAAGCCCAGGCAGTGTCCCCAGGACCATGGACACCCCATCAGCTGGATTGATTCTGAAACCAGGACTAATGGTCTCTTTCTCCCTTTCTGTCTTTTCTTTCTCTCTCGTCCTCTTTAATTCATCTTTTTCTTTCTTTCCTTTTATCTTACCTCTTTATCCAAAACCTACTGTTGTGTACTTATATAAAAGTTCAGGGACTAACATACCAATTTCCATGCCAAGTATGTAATTTACTAATAAAACTTCATGAGTTTTTGTGGACCCTCTGACTTTTGTCATTCCTTTTGACCATGAGCATCTACAAATCTTGGGTGCTCCCTTTCCCTTAAGGGTGGGACATCACAAAATTCTTGGAAGATTTGGCTAATGCCATCACTGTAGTTGGATTTTGAAAACATACCTTTTTTAATGAAGGTTGATTACATACATTCCTTGGTAAATGCCTTTTTATGTAATTCACGCAGATTTTTTTAATAGCTTATTTCTCCAAGAAATGAAATTTTTACATTTTTCTATCTCCTGCTGTAGCCAGATCAAAAGCCCAAAGACATTTGAGATGAAAAGCATTTATACTCTGTGGGAGTTTTTATTGTGTTTTTACTATCTTACAGATCCTTACAGTTTTGTGATTTTTATTTTTTTTTTAAGTAAGAATATTAATCCAGCATTCTGAATAAATTTCCCATCTCTTCAGCATAATTGGAACAAAGGTCTTTGGGTTATTTTTCACATGTAGTCAAACACTGCTGTATGGTTTTGAAAAGTCATTTCAATTCAGGGAGAATTTCCAAGTATATGAGAAATTTTGATCAATAAAATGGTAATCAAAAAGAATATGTTTTGTACTTCTATATCAGTCAACCCTCCTAAGATCTTAGAGCCCTTTGAACATTGAAGGAGTGAAGCATATAAAGTATATCAAGTAGGTAACCTATTCTTTTCATTTAATACATTGGGAAATCAAGGCATATGATTTTTTTAACCATTTTTCAAATGGTTAACACCAACTGTGGATTTTTTGGGCAAAGACTTTGTCCCGTGCTCTGGATTCAGATCAGTTTGCAGCATTTAATTGTGTTTAGCACTTGAATTTTCAACGCTATGTAGTCATCTGGAAGAGTTACCATTTCTTGCAGAACCTCTGTCGCTGTGTGTACCTCATTCTCTGATCACTCCTCTTTGTGTTCCTCCCTGGCCTGTTCATAGCTCAGGGAAGGCCCTCACCCAGCAGCTCGCTGCCAGGGCACATTGGCATGGGCACTGCATTTTCCTAATATTTGCTATTATTCCTTCTGGGGTTTTTTTGGGTTCTTTTTCTATCCTTATTACTATTCCTTATCCAGTTTAATTTTAAGGGTTTACTTTTTGCCTCTCCCTTCTCCTCAAAGACAGATGTCCCAGACTTCATCCTCCTACAGAAGGAAGACATGGGGTCTATAAATGACACTGTTCATGTGAGGCTGTGCTGAAAGAGGGGGCTCACATTTTGCTGCCAGGAGGATTTCCTAGCAGTAGTGGTGGAAGGGGATGCTTATGAGCAGCATGACGGTTCAAGATAGAGGACACCAAGTCTATGGTTATGGGCTTGTCAAAAATTATCTCAGCTAAGATGATAAAGATGAAAGCTTTGACCACAAGATCACCATGGTGCCACATGTAGTTTGGCCTTCATATAAGGCCTGTCATGGTAGAGGGAACCTGGGACTCTGCCTTCTGATTCCCATCCAAATTGAAGAAGACTGGTCTAGGTGATTCCATCCAGTGGAATCAGGAAACAGTTTCCTTCCACTGTCACCATCATCCTCAGTCTTCATGCCATGGTTCTTGGCCATAGACGAGAAATCTCCTATCCTGTTCCCTACTGTCATTCCTGAAGAGTTTCTATCCATTCCATCCCTCACGTTGCAGCGGTCATACAAACTATTCAATCACATCTCAGTTGTTCCAGTGTTGTTGTAGTTCTGCATATAAGGCTGTAAGTCTCAAGAGCTAGTTTAAAAAAACCCAAACAAACAAAAAACCCCCAACCCAAAAAAAAACAAAACAAAACCCAACAAGAAAAACAAAAGCGCTTTTTTTCAGGCTGTGGCCATACATTTGACATGGGTGTCCTTTTTCCCTATCTTATCATTCCCAAACTCTCTCTTTCTCCCAACAACTTTTATCATTTGGTTTCAACCTCTTTCCTCATCTGTGGGTCATAACATCAATTTCCCAATCTTTGTTGTTTAAAGCGCATCTTACCAGGATGGCCAGCCTTTTGACAAAGATACTCTTGCCCAACTTCCTGAGGTGTATCCTGTTGCTCCCCAGGAGTCTGCAGGGGAACAGCAAGTGTGGGAATTCTTGGCACCCAAAGGCATCATCCACTTCCCTAGAGGACTACCTGAATCACCAGGAGGTGCTCAGCTCATTCACTAATTAGAGTTGATTATAAAGTCCCAGCAGAGAAGGGCATTTAGCATGGTGTCCTTCCTATGCTGTGCATAACCTGACTCTTCCTTTCCCTCCCCTTGCCTGTGCTTGCTCAGCTCTCCTCTCTGTGATCCGAAGCACACGCTGCTGCCGAGCTGAATGTGTTGAAAAAGCTTTTCAACTCAGTGGCCTCATCCTCTTACAACAAATGAAAAAGTATCTCTGAGACTTTTCAATCCACTGCTGAAAATGTAGACCTCAGCTTTGAGCAGATATGGGCATTGCATTGTACTGTGTGTTTCCAGAAATCCACAGGGATTGATACACATTCTCTTCAGAAGGTTCTCAGGTGGAGTAACAGTGGGTGCTGCTACACAGCCATGACTGGTCCTTCTGCCCAGGGCCTAGAGACAAGGACCCTGAATCAGAACTGTTCTGTTGACTCATACCTGGTCTGCAGTGGGAACACCACTTTTACTAAGAGTGTGCTCATTCACCATAAAGGAGCTGGGTAGCAGAGCAGCCACATCGAATGGAGTAGTACAAGCAGTGCAAAGAGGGGGAATGGGTTTGATAAATCCTTGAAGACCATGCAAGAGCATGCTTTGTGAGCCTCCAGACCCAGAATTTCTGTTTTCTGTGGAGTACCCCTAAGAGCCAATGAGTTTTCTGCCACTGAAAGAACACTTTCCTCAGACTTCTGTTCCAGAGGCCACAGTGTCACTTCTTGTCCTGGAGAAGTCACTTATTCTGTAGGGACACTATTGCAGCTTCGAGATCCTGTGCTGCTGAAGACATCGATCAGGTGGATGAGGTTTGTGGTGTGCTTTAGAGGTGTCTGTGCCATTTGGGTGCAGTGCTCATGGAAGGACTCTTGAGCCATTGTGCAGTGAAGACATACCCCATGGCACTCCAGAGCAAAACAGCAATCCCCAATTTCCCACTAGCCCCCAGTGAGACATGGCAATTTGACAGCAGCTCTCTGGGCCCAATACTTCACTCCAGAACATATAGTAAACACATCCTACATACACACCCAGAGAGAAACATATGTTTAGCTGAATGTTTGTTTTCTATAACACTGAGAGAGCTGTCATTGTCTGAAACCTGCTTTGAACTACAGATAAATTTGTAGTGGGGAAATTATGCAATAAGTAAAATCTAAGCCAGACCTTTTGCAGCACATGCCTTGTAACAGGAGTACAGTCAATCTGCTCTGCTTGCACTCCTTGAGTACTCAGCAGACAGGTATTTATGTAACATTGGACTTTTAATGTCTTAATTTGTTGGGAACTATGGAGATAAAGGCTCCACCTGCACCAGTATTTAAGTGTTCTTTTATAGCAGGACATTGCTCTTTTGCAGCCATGAAAAGGCTTTGCTTCCTCTGTGAATGAAAAGGTTCAAATCCCTTGAAACTGTGGTATGGCAGCCTTGTTAGCTAGCAGTCCACAGCTCACAGCTTCTTAACTCACTCCAGAAACATGTAATCTCAGACTAATTAAACAGACAGCTGCAGCCTTTCACAAGTTGCAGTAACATTGCCCTTTGCTGTTTCCAGGACTTTCAGGAAGAATATAGTAACTCACATGGACAGTAGCATAGCCCGCATGCATACACTGAAATTAAACAACCCTTCAGTTTCCAGGTTACTAAGTATATAATGATGTGCAATTAAAATGTAGTTCAAGGACTTCAAAGCCAAAAGACAGTTTAAGGAAAAAAAAAAAAAAAACAAAACAAAGGAAGTACAGAAGGAATGAGGAAGACAGCCTGTATTTAAAATTATCTTATGCCATTTTATCTCTCGACATTTGCATGGGAATTCTGAATCAGATTAGTCTTTATACAACTCTCACAAAATAGTTGGATTTATTCCAGATATTTGTTATATGCCAAAGCACCTGCCACTGAGAATGGATTGTCAGAGATCACCTTCATATGTCCTCAGGAAATCTCCATTCTCTTGGCCTTGGGAGAATATGTGCCGCAAAACTTAGTTGTTGAATATCTGAATAGTGCTTTCATCTGATGTCTGAGAAGAACTGTTAAAGGTTGAGCATCTTTAAAGAAATTTCAGAAAACAGACATTCATCATTTGGCAGACTGTATCTCAATTTACTGTATATGTCAGATGAAAAATACGCGTGTGACAGTAATTGCCCTGGGGTAAACATCAGTAATCTGTGAGTCCCTCTGAGAAGTCTTTGTGGTGTGATTGTAGAAGTTTGCAACTATCTGAAGTAGTGAGAATTGTACACCATATAAATATATATCTAAAATATATTTTAAAATAGTGATTTGTTTTAATAAACGTTTATTGATTCACCTATCTATACCTGACATAAGTTACACATAGGAATTCAGTGGTGATACTATTGCCATAATAGTAAAAAATATGCAGTATTTGGCAGGTTAACTGACCTATGTATTTTATTTCAACCTGATGAGTGGGCAGAACTTGTACTAATGGTGACATTTTCACAGTCTGCAGCATCTAATATTACAGTATAATGTATCTATGACTCTGACCCTCTGGCACACTGCATAATTTAAGTTTTATGTGAAATGTTTGCCAATGTTTCATTTTCACATTGGCATTTGTTCTTTTATCCAGAGATGTATCACTCAGACATCCTGTGTCTGTGTTTAAGGGGCTCTTTGGCCATCACATCTGCTGACAGCAGAACTGACTGTCTTGGCAATTGTGTAATAGTACAATTTTATCTCCACTTTTGATTTACTCCAAGTAGCGTTAGGGATCAGCATTAAAATTAAGTGCCTGGCCAGTGCAAACAGCATTCCTTAAGAGGCTGCCATGGCTTTCGTCATTTAAAAGCATATTCTGAAAGAAACTTTAGATTTCAAAATGCACTTATTATGGACAGCAATATCTGAGGGTATTTGAGGGCTTTATAACTGCTACCAGAGTTGACATTGTTCTTTATAAATTTAGATAAGTACAAATAAAGCTGTCAGAAATTATTTAGCTCAATGAACAATGTACCATGATTGAATTACAGCTATCATTGTACCTTCAGATACAGCAGCATCAGTATGAAAAACAATCAGGTGTGAAAATTCTCAAGTCAACCAGCAAAAGGGAGAGGGATGGAGTCCACCCAAATGTCCTAGCTTTCCAGACTGCCTCTACACACTTAAACCTCTCTTAATCCTTTCCCAAAATGGGCACAGCTGGAGCAGGCGTGGGCAGCTTTTACATGATACAAGGAGACTGTTCTCCCAGTTCAGAGTATAACTACACAGAGGAATTATTTGAGACACCCTGTGTAAGCTTCAGTAGTCCCAGATTTCTGTTAAAAGCATTTACAAGGTGGTAGCTACATGCAGTCTGACTGTGGGCAGGGCTTTGATTTCCATTCTGCAATCACAGCAGATTCCCCATTACACACACACACACACACACACACACACACACACACACACAAATTACAGTACTGAAACTCATCCTAAACTAGGAACACTACTCAAAAGACATCAGGCTGGCAGGTTTCATCCTTTGCGATGCTCTCTGAGAGTTTAGACATGCAGCATCTTTTCAGACCCCTTTCATTTGTCAGCATAAACACAAAAGCTAATCTGGGATAATAGCTGGCTCTACTTCTAAGATTGTTACTATAGTTTTGAATTGAAGTGAGCCTGTTGCTGATAGGCAGAGTTAACGCTTATGTTCATGCTTTTGGGGATATACTCAGCTGCTGACCTGTGCATCTTCCAGAGGGAGTGTATAGAGGTGCTTTAGTAACCATTTCTCATGCAGGACAGTGTTGCATGGATACTTAATGACAGAATGTTTAAAGTAAAGACTATTTTTGAAAGTTGTCTTATAATACAGTAACAACAGGAGTCTCCACTGAAGGGGTTGTGCAAGGTCTTGGTTGCAGGCTGTCCCCCCATCCTGCATGCCCATCCATCCCTGTTACCATACTTGCTGCAATGGGCAGATGTCACCAGCCTTTATGTGGCATCAGTTTGCAGTGGAGACCTGCCAGGGGTAAGCCCATGACCTGCTGTCTGCCAAAAATTGTTCCAGCCTGCCCTTAGGTAAGTGAAAACTATATGGAGGTAAAACACACCCATGGGTGATCTGTGCCAGAGCAGGGACACGAGAAGAGAGGAACCAAGGCCGTGGAGCACAGCATGGTGGAAATCATTACACAAAAATTGTCAGGAATCACAAAGAGCGGCCCAGTAGAAAGAGCTACCTGCAAGGCAGCAGAAAGCCATCACATGCTCCGCTTCCACTTTCCCACACCAGCACTCCCATTGCCAGAGGAGTTTTGGTGGATTATAACTGCACCAAAAATAAAGGAAGTTGAGGCTTGGAAGGAGGGAGGATGGAGTTTGGTGTTGTTTGTCTAGCTGTTGGTGATCTTTTTTCTCTTGATAACCAAATGAGGAATCAGAAGTTTGTGTTGCCTGGCAATAAATCAAGCAAAATTTCCCAATTCTGTACTGTTTTGTCTATGACAGCTACATAAAAAACTGGTTTAAATGTCTTAGCTGCCTACAAAAGAGTGTCCTACATGAGTATTTTTTGCATCTGCAGGAACAGTTCGTACTGACTACTCTCAAATATCTATGTACAACTTGATCCCTTCTGCAACCATCAAAGTGGCAGAACTGCGTGAGAATGTCAGGGACACTCCATCCAGGATGTTAATCATTGCGTACACATTTGGACATACAAAGGAGATGAGCTACTGAAGGAGCTACCTGGGAGAATATGTGGAACTCTCTAAATTTCCCATGGAGAGGTCCTGTGTGTCAATTACTGAAATATGGATGTGGCAAAGAGTTCAGACCTGTTTCCAAAGTAGTCTGTTGTCTCAAACCAGCCCCACTATCGCATCTATGCTTATGACAAGCTGGGATTTTCTTGGACCACCCAGGGAATTAATGACTTCAGTGCAGAGGATGTGCAGAGAGGCACAGCCCTGATACTCATCTTTGCCACACTTATAACTATGGGACAGACTTTAGTTTCATACTTAGAACTTAAGTCTGACAACTCCTGCCACTTCAAGATACTGTCCTGTTTGTAGAATTTGGAAATCCCTGTTCTTGATTTACTAATTGAAAGAATTTATTCGAATTGAACACAGTTCTAATTCATTCTGGATTGTACAACTTCCCATGAAAAATTGTGATATTGTCCAAAGTAATAAATCAGTGTTGCAGATCAGCTTCTATTTATCCAAACCTATGACAACTCTACCATTTTAATGCAATCACTGGCCTCTGTCACATTTGCAGCAAGACAACCTTGAGTTGCAGTTGGGTGTAAATTATGTAAATTATGGCAACCATTACATTAACTTTAATATTTCCTTCATCTTAGTATTTACCATCCGTGGATCTCATCATTTGCATGTTGTCATGCACTGGGAGTACAACAGGTATATTCATCAATCAGTCAAGGCTAACAGGGAAAGCAAGGTGGCCTCACAAAGCCTCTGGAGATCGCACTGTGTTGATTTCTTTTGCAAAGGTAAGCAAGGTTTGCCTCATGGCTCTGTTTCTTCTGCTCTCCAGGTCCCCAGAGACACTTATCTTCCTGAAGTGCTCTTTTCTCCCATCCCCAAAAGCTGCCCAGGCCTGCCCCAGACCAGCCACATGGGAAGCTGAGCTGCTGAGGTCCTCTGAGCTCTGCTAGGCCATAGTGATCAGAATCAGTGGTTTTAATACAGGCTTTGAGAATTGCTTCAGGGAAATGCTTCTGTTACCAACACTACCTCATGCAGTCTCCCTTTCCCTCAATAAGGAGAAAAAGGCTCCCCAGCAGCCACATTGCCATGACATTGTTCACAGGCAGTTTAGCCTTCATTTTACTAAATAAACACCTCTCAAATTGATGCAGGAGGTCTGAATTGGGATTATAATGTGACAGGGAATGGCTTGACACAGAAAAGAGAAGCAGCCACTCCCAGCAAACCCAGCTGTGGAGCTGCACCAGCCTCTGCAGTGCCTTGTCAGGGCAGCCAGCCAGTCGGGCAGCAGTTGTAATACCATATCTAGTCTTTTCAAGTTGGAGAGGGAAAAAGAGGAAATGATATTGCTGAGAAAAGGATTTTGAAATCATAGAAGTATTTGATAACAGCCTGAGGCCAGGACTCTCTGAATCTGGGCTTTTCGCTTCAGGTTTGGGTTTCTAGGAAAGAAGACCAGTAACTCCCCCGGTGTGTAGGTGAACGGTGCCCAGCTGAGTGCAGCTTCACTCCCAGCTAAACACCAAGGAAATACCAATGGATAAATAATATCCATTTCCAGTTTAATAGCTGTCTGTGGGAATGGAGTGCAGCACTGTTTAGTTTCGACTAGCAATAACCCTGAGCAAATCAGTACCATCTGCTCTCAGCTCAGTGCTTTTCTAATCAGCATAAAATAAAATAGATGAAAAAGTTTCAGAAAATAACAGCTACCCCCAGAATTGTCAGGCTAGCACCATATGTCAGTCTTCCTTTCCAGCAATGTCCCCAGGGCTGTGCCCACCGTTACTCAGGAGTGACAAGGTCTGGATCTCAGGCCTGAAATGTTCTCACCCACAGCTTTGGTGTTCCAGCAAAAACAGAACAAGAATTTCGTCATGCTATTAAATTATGTTCAGCCTTGCTAACCTCTAGTGACAAATGGCTCCATCTGAATTTAATGCTGCCAGCCTCTTTGCATCCATATGAAATATAGTTATAATATATCTTAAGGACTTGTCAGGGAAAGAGCTACAGCATTTTTAGGCAGGATAACCCCCTGGGGAAGTGGGATGAAATGGAACCATCTCAAAGCTTACTGAAGAAAAAAGCATTCAAGGCAGTTCAGTGGGAAATGGGTCCCAGAAGGGCCCAGGGACCCACAGCAGTCAAAGAGACTTTGTTTCTGTCACACAGCCATGCCTGCTGAGGGGTGACAAGCTTCTGGAACCCAATCAGGAGCTGGAACAATGAAATGGCTCAGAAGAAACCAATTTATCATTTTTCAAATATTGCAGCACCCTCTCCCTTTCTCCTGCTTACAAGTAAACAGGAGTCAGAGCCAGCCCGTGCTGCAGCAGCACAGAAACCATGGTGGCAGTGTTGTGCTGAGACATGGGCTTGTGGTCAGTGGGTATGGGCAGCAAGGAGCTCAGCATGGGCTGACCTGCCCTGACAAGAAACAGGATCACGGAAGGGCTTGAGGGGAGCAGCTGGGCACCACGTGGGCTTTGGTGGTATTCCGTGACTGCCTGTTAGGCTGACAGTGAGCAATACCATGTGCCCTCCTGGAACCTTGAGAAATCACAGTCAGGGAGTGCATAAAGGTTGAACCCAACTTTTCAGACCTTGAGCCTCAAAGAGAGGAAAAAAGTAAGAATTGTTTTAATTCATCCCATCAAGTGAGCAGCACTTAATACCTTTCCTTTACAACAACTCATTGAGGTTCATACTCCACATGCGCACTTAGGTACTTTGAACATAAAATGGGGCGTCTCTTTTTAATACATGTCCTTGCAGAAAAGCAAGCTTCAGGCTTGTTCCCTGGCACTCCCAGAATCTGTCTACAGGCTGATGCTGTTCCTGCCATCAGCTAGGAAACAGAGGGCTGTGAGCTGCCATCCTCCTTCTCCGCACATGCTTGTGGCTGGCTGGAGCTTGCCCCAGCTGCCTGGACCATGTGCCCAGAAAACCTCCAGCCACCAGCAGCCTTTGCCACTTCGCCATTTGTAGTATCCTCCGCCAAACCAAGCTGAAGTGATGAAGCTGCCACATGTTCCAACTGGGAAGGAAGAGGTAATTTGGGGAGTAAAGGAGTGTTCTTTGCTTTGAAGCCCAGCTCAGACACAGCAGGCTGCGTTCAAACAGGGTAAGACATGCTTGTTGTTTAAGAATAAATATCATGCAAAGAGGGATTTTCCCACCTGTAGTCCAATATTATTTTTTTGTACTGTAGGCAGACAACTTCTAAGTGAGAATGAATATTTGTCTCCAGGTGACATGGAAAAAATGTTGTTTTAATCTTAACACAATCCCATTTCCTCATCACAGATCAATTTCTAGCATAGGCTTTGGGTTTAGCTGCCTAGAGTTTCTAAGTGCCTTCTGATTTTCCAGAAATTCCCCCATACTGAGCTCAGCACACCAGCAGGGATCCAGCTGACTTTCACTTTGCATTCTGAGAGAAGTTTCTGCTCTCAGAGACATGATGAACAGCATTTTACTGCCTAAGTGATCTAAACCCTAAAGTTAGATGTAATCCTGACGTGTCTAGCAGTTAAAATCTGTAAGGACCTGCCAGAGTCTGACAGTCTGGTCTGGGACTATGTGCAAGATGGGAAAGGGTGCAGAGTCAGAGAAGGCAGAAGAGGGAGCAGCAGTAGTAGTTTGACAGATGACGTGACCAAAGTCATTGCTTGGCCTTATGGAGATGCAGAATTCTCTTCCATGGCACTGAAGGTGCTTAACCCAAAGCAATAAACCCCTGAATATGAAACCTGGGGATGCTACAATTACTGAGTTTTTGGGAGAGCATCTAGATTACTTTGACTCAATGCTGGAATAGAGTTGCTTGCAATCTGCAAAAAATTGTCATACTATATCTGCTGCACTTTACTGAAGATACTGGTGTGTATTTCTTGCTTCTCAGAGTTTCTGACCATGCAACACTGAGCACTTTCCTGATGCTGAGGCTACAGCTGTGCAAGGAAATAAACCCTGTTCTCCGGCCTGGAGCCTGGCTGGCATGGTTCAGCTTGTGTCCATACAGCCAAACTCTCCAATTGCCAAAACAGATGGCTGCATCCAAAGAGCCTGCAAGGACCCAGAATCCTGCCAGCCTGTGCCTTGGCTGGGCACAGTATGGGCTGCCCAGACCTCACCACGCCGAGGACCTTCCCGATGATTTATTTGCTGATCATGAGCTGGTGCTCAGGCCTCAATTCTGGCTCCATTTTGCTCTTGGCTTTAAACTAAAGCTTCAGGTGTCACGTAGAGAAGGCTGCTCTGCCTTGAAAGAAGACAGTGTGAGCACTGGGGTGCCACAGGGTGGGCTGCCCTCTCTGGGCTCAGCTGTACTGGCTGTGGCACAGCACCTGCTGCCCAGCTGGCACGACAGCCAGGGACAAGCTGGCTTAGGAGCATCATTGCTGCCCATAAACCACAGTGGGGATGGCAGAGGGTCTGTTTCCTGGCATAGATATGTGCAAAGGGCAAATGATTTATGGTGGGAGGGGTTTTCAAGGGAAGAATAGCAAGGATGTGCTGGAGCTGAGAGTTTTCACAACAAAGGCAGAATTGTCCTGAACAGGACTGTTAGATTTTTGCAGGCATTTAGGGAATCACAAGAGAATGTGTGGGCATGATGGCTTAAGTGACTGCACAGATATGCTCCTTCAGCTGGGGACAGAGCAGGTACCAAGGGAGCAACCACACACTCCAGTTGAGAGGGAGGACTAGAATCAAGAAGAAAAGGAAAGCCTATACGAGGGAACAGATTTGTACAAGGTATGGAGGGTGTCTGTAAATGAGTCTGGAGCAGGACAGGATGGTATGAGACAATGTCAGGCTTCAGGAAAGACAAAAGAGAAGCTGGGATTAAAGATAGTCATTAATTCAACCCCCAACAAAGCTATATGATGTGTCCTCCCCTTACTTCTGAATGAAACCCTGCTTCTCCCCTCCCTGTCCTACCCTACTACTTTCTCCCACTTTTGGCTCTTTTCCTTCTCTTCCTCCCTGCCGCCATCCAGTCCCTGCACAGTCTATCTGCATGTGTTGGGCATTTACTGACTGTATCAGGCAGTAGCAGCCTGGGGATACAATGCAAGAGTGGGGTCTGTATTCCTCACTAGAACCTACCCAAGCCTTATTTCACTGTAGTTCACTGTTGGACTAATCATGGTTAGTGTGTGTGCCAGCACTGGGCATGACAACAGGACACACAGAAGGTCACTTTGCCTCTGCAGTGGTCCCCAGCTGGCATTTCCCAGAGTGCCATCAAATGTGCAGAGACGAGTGTTTGGCAGCTTGAAAAGGAGCAGGTCAATTGCAAGGTCTTGACAATTTGGATGCCCTGTAATATCATTTGTGAGAGAAGCAGTGAGAATTCATTGTATAACCATGTGCTTCAGACCTCCAGAGGGTTTGAGCAAAGCATATTTTTTGAAATCACATATACTAAAGAGCAATGTAAAAACAAATGAGAAGTGTTGAGCATTTTGCAAGGCACTTCCATCAGCATCAGTTCCTTTACCAGTTGCATCCACTCAGTGCTTGCTCTCCCAGCTTCTCATAGACACCTTACTGATTTTAGAGGTACATGGACAGAAATCTGCCAAAAGAGTCTTTTTGCCCCTTTTTTCCAAACCCAGCTCTCTAAACTAATGATAACCATCTTTTACAGTGTGTGGGAGCTGTGGTCAAACCAGACAGAGGCTTAGATGAGGGAAGGAAAGCTTTGGGGTCAAGGGAGGCCTGAGAATGAACACATTTCCCAAAATACATCGTTTTGTTTTGTCACAGCAAAATTGTAAGTTGACGTACTTGCCTTCCGAGTGCGGAGATGCCACAAAGGCATGCAAAGGGTTTGTGGCAGAAAATGTTTCTGCTTGGCCATCTGGGCTCCAGTGCCTGAGAGGGGATTTGGCTAACCCTGAGCATGATGCCATCTGCCACATCTATCCACTTCTCCTTCACTATTTGTGTAATACGCCTTTTATGTACCCACAGCAAATGGCAGACCACCTGTGTGTTTTACCTTTTAAAAAGAATCCCTAACTTGTCTGGCTCTGAAATCTAGGTTTAGTTGAGGAAAGTTTTCTTCTGGACACAACGTTGTTTTTTTTTAATGTTCAAAGTTGAAGTTGTACACAGATCCATGTCTGTATTTAATTTATGCTGAAGGCATGGGTAGCTCATGCAAGAACACATGATAGATTGTGTATTTTTTTATAAGCTCAGTGTTTGTTTTACTGCAGTGCCCGAAACCCACAGTCAAGATTAGGATGCAATTGTGCTAGATGCTATAGAGACATAATAAGGAAAAGCCATTTTACACTGAAATGCAGCTTGAAATCAGAGGACTGTCCGTAGCAAGAAGTGCCAGTGATTATTTCCACTCAGTCCAAATGGGTTTGCCTTCCTTTTGAGAGTATGTCTCTTTATGTTGCAGTGCCAATCTCATCTCAGATTTTCCGGGCTCCAGGGGGAGATGAAGTGTGTTATTTGTCATGCTGAAGGGAACATGATCTGCGTTTCAGACGAAAGGGCTATTCAAGGGAAATGACACTACCAATATACTCTTTGCTGCAGAGCAAGCAAACTCACACTGTTATTTGAAATTAAAAGAGTGAAGCATCTCAGATTGCCCAAATTCCCAAACATGGGAGAACCAGCCAAGTCCTGGTTTCTTGCACACATTCTGCTTGAATCTGTGAGGGAGGACTGTTTTTTGGAGTGTTTCCTCTGGAGCTAGACAGAGTTTTGTTTCAAAAAAAATTATCAGTGTTTGCTGACATATATCCTACATTCATCACAGCTATTTACTGAGTCAGTTGCTGTGATTGATGAAGTAGTAAATGATGAATGCTAAATGGAGAGCACTCCACAATTGGTCAAGGTGACTGCCAAATATTTAATGTTTCAGAGCAATCAGTGTGCTTGGGAACATCCCCTCCTTTGCCCTTGTATTTCTTTTTTCTCCCAACCCTTGTGGTGTTTGTCATGGGACCCTCTGTTTGGGCCTTGGCTGTGGCTTTGGCAGCTCTGATCATGGTACAGCTTCTTCAGTGATGGGCTTGGATGCCAATAGAATAAATATGAAATTGGGATTTTTTTTTTTTTAAGGGGAAGGAGAGAAACTACTGATAGCTGTGATTATAATCCAGTGTTCCTAGTAACTGGTGCAAGAATATTTTATCCCATGTCTCTTTAGATGGTAGTAATTGTACCTGTACACACGGGCTATTTGTGTTAATTAAAATGACCTTATCAGAAGAGCAACTTTAGGAAACCTCAGCCATGTGAACAGAACCATCAGGGTCATGATGAGGTTGCCTTGGGGGGAGGGGGATGCACCAACCATTCTGAGAAGTCTTCTAAGGAAATGTCGTGGCTCTGGGATTGTTTGCCAGCTGTTTATCCACTCACTCCAGTTACTTGACTTTTCTTTCCTCAGTCCGTTCCTCCATACTACCAATTTTTGTCCCTGCCTGCCCACTGCTTTCCAGAAGGAAAGAGGCCAGGCAACTTCATGGTGAGGGACGACTCTGTCCCTGCAAGGTAATGGCACCACCGAGCAAACCCCAGTGACTAGTTAGAATAATGTGCAGTCAAGGGGCTGAACTGCCTCTGGCTGTTGAAGAGATGTTATGACCTGATATAATTCCCCTTGCCTTGCTGCTTACTCATTAAGCTGTATTTTGAATCCTGTGACTTAGACCAGAGAGCATATTTTTAGAGTCAGTTGACTTAGTGAGTAACAAGAAGGTTGGCAAGCTACCAAGGAAAGTTGAACAAAAAGGTGATTTTCATTCTCCAAAGGCTGCCAAGCTGACTGCTGATAAGGTGCCAAGTGCTTCCTAACTCTCTTAGATCTGAACTCCAAATTCACAGCCCTCCTGAGGAATTTAGGAGTCGCTGTTAAGCCTATTAAATCCCCCTGATGTTTCTAACAACAGCTTAGATTTTATCACTTAAAAAAGAAACTCACCATCCTCTGGACTTAGTCCATCTTATCTCAACAGCTCAAAGAGAGCTTGGCTAAAAGGATAAAGACCTTTTTCTTTCTTTCTTTCTATCGGCATATTAAGCTATTCTCCTTGCTTCAGTCCGAAACAGAAAACGCTCTGACACCCTCTTGAGTGTTTGTTCTGGGAGAGTTACTGCTCTGGCACAATGGAGACTCCTGTCCCTGGCCAGGGGCAGCAGAACCTGTGAAATGGGTGGATCAGTGTGAGTGGTGCCACCGGCACTGATGACAGCTCAGGTTAATTGAAGAGAGGACAGGCTACTCTTTGACTGCCACCACAATGCTGCCCTCTCAGCGCTTCCTTATTTCTCTGCATGCCCTTGTATCACACTATATTCGCTGCAGGTTGTGGGCTGCTGACTGTGAGGGGAGGTCTAAGCCTCTTTAAAGACAAATCTTATTTTCTCAGGCTAGAGATTAAATTTCAAATTCCCTAGCCCCTTAGTCACAGAGGCTTGAGTGGAAGAAGGCTGTGACATAACCCACAGGTCTCATCCTAGTACCATCTTCTGCTGGGGACTGCTCTCCTTTCAGACCATGTCTGCAAAAGCCCAGAGTTGTTTCTGACTATGTCTGGCTTCAATGTAATAAACTTCTGTAATGTGATCATATCTGATTGCTGCTCTTGGGTTGCCTACTGCATCCTTGGAAGAAGGTTTGGCAAACTGGTATAGGGGGGTTGTGCAGCCGAAACTGTCCCAAGTTTTGTGACAGAACGAGGGATGGTCCTGCTGAAAACCAAATCTGCTCTTTGGTAGAGAGAACATGTTGCAACTGGATTATTTAATTGCTTCTGCCTTTGGCTTCCTGGTCATGATAGATAATGTTCATTTGCAAGGTCATTGAAAGATATTAATAACTTCCTGTCCCTCCACAACTGTTGTGAAAAAGTATTTATTGAAACAAGAAAGAGGAGCACTGTGAGATAAGAATCTGAGAGGAAAATAATCTGTTGTGGGTGTTAGAGTGCAGCAAACAGAACCTCTGGCAGCTGGGGAGGGATGAGTTTCAGTAGCAATAGAAACCCTGCCTAGAGGTCAGTCTGAGTAAAAAAAAAAATGTTTCCTAGCAAGATCTGAAGAGGGAGGAAAAAAAGCTGCATTGTTTCCATTATAAAATGATAGTTGAAATGTGGTTTTAGAATAACTTTACAGATAATGAGACAAGGAACAAAAATTTGAGAACTGGCACAATAGATAATTCTTCTTTCTGAAGAACTCCTTGTAAAAGCTTCGGAGAAAGCAGGATAAAATAAACCTCATGGGATTCTCCAGGAAAAAGTTGGATTTGCACAAGGGAGTTTTCTTGGTTCTGTTTTCCCATAGGCCACTTTGAGGTCTGATTCCAATGCTCCTTGTAGAACAGGTATGGGGGAGCACCACAGTGGGCTCCACAAACTGCCACTTCCATAATGGTTTCCTCCTGGTTTCTGTCTACAGGAAACATGACATTTCTATTCAGTTTATGCTCCCATGGCTTCCCAAGTCAGTGGGTCACTTTGAGGGATTTGCTGGTGGAGATCTTCTGAATTGCAGCCTATGCTATGAACCCAGTGTTTCATGGGAATCTCTTGAATGTGGCTAGAGGATTAATGCCACATAAACAGAATGTGACTGTAGCGTGTCAGCTGCTTTTGGGTTACTGTCTAGAGTCAACAGTAAACCAGTCCATTTTGGGAGATCTCAGACTTGGTGTCCTTGGGAAGGAGAAGCATTAAGGTATTATGGCAGTCAGCACTTGTCCTGTCAGGTGAAAAACAGCGAGTGAGGTTCATTCCTGACCTCTTCTGAGATATTGTGCTGGGTATGTGTGGGAAACCTCCTTTATTTCAGATGGTTTCACTGTCCATCATCTCACTGATGCTGGCTGTGCTTACTGTGTGTTACCAGCACTTCTGCTGTGAGAGGGCACAAAACTGCTTTTGCAGAGCCTGTGTACAACAGCCTGTGTTCAGTAGTCAAGGGCCTTTGTTCAACATCTCTGTTTAGGAGAGGTAAACACAAATTGAGCCAATACCAGTTGGTATCTGTTCTGTAGAGCAGAATGTTTCGCCAGCATCTGGTCTGAAACTGCTGGGTAGTGGGTGTCAGTACAGTCACTACAGACCAGCAGATATAGCCTGGCTCTCCATAATCAGTCAGAGAGAAAGCTCAGTGGAGGACAATAAAAAAGAACCTTATTGAGTGAAACTGGATGACATATTTAATGGCAGCACTATTAAAAAAAAATAAGCCCTTTCTTTTTACCTTGTGTTCACTTACATCCCCCCTACATCTTTTTCCAAAAATCTGCCAAAGCATGGCCAGTTTTTAATGAAAAATGTTTCCATGAGGAAATTGAATACTGGCTATTACAATGTCAGGGGCTCATCTCCACAAATTGGTTTAATCAACATGAGAAATGTGCCTTGGTCACATGGCAAAGTGAAAGGTGGGGGAGAAGATTGTCTGAGGTAAACTTCTCCCAAACCTACTGTAAAACCCCTTTGAAAAGGAAGTTTATATTGCATTCAGAGGAAAACATAGAAGAAGCCACAACTGATCAAGATGAATCTCAAAAATGGCTCGGCAAACAACACACTGTGATTAAATTGATTCAGGCACATAGAAGCAGAATCTTGAGGACTACAAGAGAGTTTTAAACTTGGGGTGTACAATTGTTTCCTGATGTTTTCTACACTGAAGTTAGAAAGAGGAAAAAAAGCAGTCATAAAGGACAACAGAAAACCATGCCAGTTTCTTTTGGGATTTTGTTTTGTTTTTATTTTTAGAAGTCTGACTGACCTTCAAATGTTTTAAGCAAAATGTTTACATGAATATTTTAGGAGCATTGCTTTTTACTGCTGTCAAATCCAGTTGTGCTTCAAGAACTGCAGAGTCATAGGCAACTCTTGGTCTAAAAGAGTAGAGCAGGATTTCAATCCTAGTCTGAGGAACTGAGCAAACAGGCTGGACAGCTTATTCTAGCAGCAGTTGGGTAAACAACCTAGGTGGTACCTGAAGCTTACCACATGCAGGATTGACACCTGGCAAGGTTCTTCTAGAATCTTGGCTGCATTCCAGTGTTTCCAAGTCTGTTATGTTTACATGTGCATTCTACACATCAGTATTTATGCACTGCATTCACACGCACACACGTGTGTAGAGATACATATACACACAGCCTCCTGCCTGCTGTGTTTCTTCTATGTAATAAGGCTATTTACTTTTTCTGTCTCTGTGCTCTTGGGAGAAGCAGCCAGTCTGAGAGGAGCTGGTGTTGTAACAGGTTGAATACATTAATTTTTGTTGATGGCAAGGCAGTAGTGAACTTCTTTCAAACTACCTTTCCTCTGCTGACCTGTCAACTGGATAGCTTCCTTCAAAGCTGTACTGCAGCAGTTTTAGCAAGTTATTTATACACAATTGTTGGTATTGAACTGATGAGCTTTACAGGATATCAGGATGTCTATAAAGCACATGCACTGGAATTCAGTTTATTTTGGAAGCTCCCTTGGAAAATCCTTTATGATGAATATAAACTCAGCTCACTTCTGATAAAGCCTTCCCATCCTTTTGGTCCTAAGGAGATCACCTGGAGCCTTGGTGCTGCACCCAGAAAGGGTACAGTCAGTGCTACTTGTAATTTGAGCTTTTTGATGTAATGAGCCTAAAAAATCCAATTATGAGACCAGAAGAGGAGGATGGAAACTACAGCAGCCTGCTAGACAGAAGTCTGGGTTGACCACTGGAATCAGCAGCTGAACAAAATACGGTTTTGCCCCATTTTCAACAACGAACCCTTTCAGAAAATATTTCCTTTTCAACTGATGTTGATCTGAAGATGGTTTTACACCAGGCAAACACATTTTTCAATTCCTGCCACTCTCCCAGGTGAAAACTGTCCCCAGTTTTGCCATGTGAACAACACTTTTACCTATGGCGGTAGGAAAAGTTGTACAACAAATGTGTGAACATGCAGAAGTTCAAGATCTGATTTCAGTGGGGGCTCAAGGACCCACCTGCATTAAGCCAGTTTTGGAACAAAGGCCTTGCAAAACTCTTGCGAAGACTACAGTTACAGGCTTGTTTAATTTCATATAGTCAAGCAGCCCCTTAAAGCCAAAACAATCGTGCAGGCTTAAGATCAGTATATATATGCATGATCCGCTAGTTTAGGACTGTACAAAGACTGATAACCTGATTATGTATTCATACTTGATACAAATATTCAGGAATACAGACACCTTCTGATCAAATTCATTTCTCCCAGACTAGAAGCGTGTCATATGATCTCTCCCCTGACCTTACTAAGCTCAGTATAGTGCAACACCAGAGAAGTCTCATTTTTGACCCTGGTCTTGAGGACTTCTTGAAACAGGTCCTCAATGTAGCTCCTGATTCTCAGAAATGTTTCAAAGTACTTTTAAATCAAACTTCGCTATTTTTCTGTTTCTGCACACTGAAATGGCTGAGTCCAAAGCCACATGCTACAGGCATACACATATCCCTGATCATATTTTCAAATAAATGTCAGTCAAAAGTATGCATATGGAGAATCTGGAGAATAATGCATAAGTATTAATTATTAGATAATTACTTGATTCAGTGATACATTGTTAACACATGTAGCAAAGTGCTTGGATTTTCAATTAATATAACCCAGATAAAATATCTAAGAGCAGTGCTCTTGTCATTTGATCAGTGCCATGTTTTGAGCTTCTGGAGAAGTCTTAAAGGTTAGTGCTATATTTTATCCTTCCAAGCTCTGCATTCGGAAGCTCAGTCCCATGAGTTCCTGGTGCCAAGGAAAGGCAGTAATTATTTAAATCACATTCTGAAATAAGCTATGTAGAAATCTCAGTTAGAATCTTTTTTGCAGACCAAATCAGTGCCTTCAAGAATGGCTTAAATCAGATGAAATACTTTTGAAGACAGGTGCAAGATGAGGAAAGGAGAGGGAGCTAATAAAGCCCTTGCAACTTGACCACCAAAAGAGCAAATGGAAAGAAATCCAACCAGGGAGGGCAGAAAGGGAGGATAAAAGATCATTTTCCACCCACAGTAACATAGTCTGAGAAGTAGAAAAGCAAAAAAAACAAGGTAGAGGTTTAGCATCCACTGGAGATATTTGTTGGGTTGAGTCAAAATGTCTGGAGGATACAGAGACTGGAGGGACAATGGTTGTAGGAGACCTGCGGGTGGAAGGACAACTGCTCTACTTAAGCCAGTTATTGGGCATTGAGACAGTGAGTGAAATCCTCCTCAGGACCTTGTAGGCACTGCCAGACCAGCACAATCTGGCTGCAGAGGGAAGGATCATAGGGCAGATGTTAGGGACAGTTTATGTGTAATGAGTTCCTTCTTCAGAGCCTGAGCTGGCCTGGGAAGAAAGCCTTGAGAACAGCACCAAACTGTAAACAAGCAAACCTGGTCTGCATCCTGGGAAGTGCTAAGCAGAAGGACTCGTGCTGAGCACTTGCTGCAGCTGTGGGGTGACTCCTGCCCCAAGCAAGGAGACATAAGGGAAGCAGAACATCACAGGAATAACACTTTGGTGATACCTTTAACAGAAAGGCTGAGTCCCTGGCACTAGAACTGAAGAGAGTCTTGTGAAATGACAGTGGGGGAATGTCTGAGGATCATTTCTAATGAAATACTGGGGCAGAGTGTTCACTAAGAGCCAAGGTCTGAGCTGCTGAGAACTGATGGAAAGCTGCATGCTGGCTGGAAACAATACACTATCCTATAGGTAATTGTTGTGACTCATTGGATGACACAGTCCTTGTCCCAAAATTCTGTCCTTCGTGGATTAGAAGAGAAAAATATATATGTAGGAATGCTAAAAATACCTCTGCCTCCCTCATGCCTGCCTGACAAAAGGACATCTCCAGCAGGTGCACCTACGCAGCAGGCACAGGTCTTGCAGAGAAGACACATCTCTGTGCTTGCAGTGCTCATCCTCACGCAGCAAGACACAGTTAAAAATAGCTTGTACTACACAAACCTCTTAAGACCAGTCAAGGAGGACTTACAAAACCATCTCATGTGCCTTTTTACACATGCAGCTCTGTATACCTTGTTTTTCTGTCTTTATACAAGTCAAAAAGTGATTGGAAAACATAATTTCTAGTGTGGTTATAAGACACAAAACAAAGCATCAGATGTCCCCCAAAGACATGATTTTAAACTCTGCTTCTAAAGCAGAATCTGATGAAACAGTAGAGATTTTTTATTTTGTCAAATAGAGCTTTGTCAACTTTATTTCTATCATGTAATCAATAAACAAAGACCGGTTTCTGAAGCAATTCACATATATTAACTGTTGGTGTTTTTCAAACACAGTATAAAAGCCTGTTAAGAATAACTCTTGGATTTCGTAGAATTGCATTGCAGAAACAACTTTTGCACCTTTGAAAAGTGGTGAAGAAATCCAACACAAGAAATGGGTTGAAAATATATGTTTACAGAGCTTAAATAGTCTAAGCTGGGAAAGGAAATACTACTGTATTTGGATATACAGACCCAATGAGAGAGTAGAGAGGCAAGAAGCCTGTAGAAGCTAGCATTTCTCACTGAACCAGACTCCTAATGTCTGTGACCTTTGAAAGAAGAGTTTCAAGCAAGAGTGATGACATCTGGTTTGTTCTCATTCCTGAACCTTCCTGCCTGTAACAGCACAGAATAATCACAAATGCCTTATGCTCTTGGCTGCTTTCTTTTAAATTAGCATTCCAAGTCAAAATAGAGAATTTTGTTAAACACAGTCACACAGACTGGCAGATTTTTAGTTTTTGCTCTTCAGTCTAAAATTCTTCAAAGCCATAGTCTTCTCAAAGGAATAATTAAAATGAAAAAGTGGGTTTGAAGTACTTGCAGATATCGTCTTTGCAGAGGAGAAAGCTTCTGTGTCTGGATTGCCTGTGCAGATCTAGTCCCAAGCTTAATTTTTAGTCTCATGAAACCTCAGTATCTTATCATACCAGAAATGGGTCCATCCAGGCTAAACTGCTGGACAACCAATGGACAAGATCAAGCAGCTCACAGGACTGCTGACGGCTTTGAATTGGGCAGAATGAGAAGCTTCCGTGCCTGAAGAATCAGCAGGGTGTCCTTTAGCAGCTCTGGATTCACACCAGGCTGAAGGTACCAAGCAAAAGTCATGGGCATGTGTGCCGTGGCTGTACCTCATACTTGTATACTCATAGAATTTCATTCTCTCTGTACAGGCACACACACATATATACATATGTGTGTGTGTGTGTGCGCATATATAATTTTATACAAATACACTGTATTGCTTCATAATTACATTATTTATGTTATATGTAGTATATGTAGTCTCCACTATATGTACTTTTTACCTACAGCTCTCCCTATAAACATATGGTATCTGTCTGCATTTATACACACACAATCCCCATAATCACAGCATTATTTTAAATTCCAGTCCTACTGGAGTTTCCAGGGTCTCATGAGAAGGATGCAGTAATGCAGCCAGACCCTGTGTGTGCTGAGTAAAGCCAAACACAATCTTCTCTAGAAATGTTTGTTTACAGTCTAGCAGGTCAACTATTACATACAAGGTTGCAAGTCCCAAAAGACAATGATTTGGCAACCCAAGGTTGAAGCAGGTGACAATGACAAAGATTTGCCTGAAAGCAACTCCAACCCCATGGGAAGCTTCAAAGATTAGAGCATCATATCACTTTCAACACAATCAGATTGTTGCATGATGTAACCCACATTGACAAGGGATGATGCAAAATTGTGGGTGTTCCTTGGCTACTGGCAATGGGGACTACACTGATAGCTGGTGCCAAGCTCTGGAGCAAGGAGCTCAGTGCACAGAGCCAGGTTTCCCAGCTAGCCCTGGGTCCTGTCCCTGGATGGTGGATCTGGTCTCCTGTTGAGATTTCCATCAAAAAATCACAGTTGGCAGAGCTCCTCTGAGTGAGTGGAGATGACCCTCATGCAGCTGAAGGCCCTGGAGGCAGAGAATCACCAGGAGTGCAGGTTCCAGGCAGCTCTTCATCCTGGTTTCACAGTGCAGGGATGGATATTCACACAGGTGGCTTCCTGCAAACTCAGCAGTCATGATTCCCTCGGCAATTCCACTACGTGGGCTTGGAGATTACAATAGCATTCCCAAAGGGAAATAAGGAACCTAATTCTACAGTTTACATTTGATATGTCTTAAATATGCCATAAAAATCTGTTCTGCTGCTCAGGCACATGCTGAGAGCCACAGAGCCAGCGGCTCCGGCACAGTAGGTACCACAAGAACTAGATACCCCCAAAGGGGAGGAGGAGTACATTGGGTGCCTTACAGTCACTAGTACAAATTGTGTTCCTTTGTAACATTTGCCAAGATGTTAAACCTTGTACAGCAGGGTACGAAAACATGCTGAATCTGAAGTTTGATTTTCAGATTTGCATAGGCCTGACTTATAGCCCTGATGTCTAAACATCAGGCTAGGAAGAACAATGAAGATAATTTACCTGAGTCCTTACTTAGTTCCCCCAAATTAATCCTTGTTTCAGGTCCAGAACTACAGTTGAATTTGAGGATATCCTTCAGAGAAAAATTGACTAAAAACTTATCCAGGGATGTAAAATCTATGACAAACATCATCTTCATTAGTGAAAATAATGGTATAGTAATTTTGGCTTAAACTTATCTGTCAACTCTAAATGCAGAAGGTTGTTGTATCTCTACCTGTAGCATCAAAACTCTTTGGCAGGGTCTTACAGACCTTTTAGAAAAGACAAGTAGACTTTTATCTCTTCTGAAAGAGGTTCTTCAGACCATATTGATCTGTGTTGAACTGTCTCTGATTTTTTTATATCCCTTTTGGAATGTGAAGTCCAGGACTGGACAGCACATTCCAGCTGCACTCATGCCAAATGTGGAGGCAACAGAGCTTACAGAGGTCCTGCCCAGTGACAAGCAGGGGACTATATTCAAGATCAGCATTGACTCTGAGGTTCCCAACATCACATTGCAATTTCATTATAACTGACTATCTAGCCCTAGTCTCTTCCAGAATTACTGCTCTGCAAGACAGAACACCTTATTAGGCAAACATGACTTGTGGAGTTTTGGTGCCTAGATACAGTCTACTGTATTTTACCAAACTGAAATACATACTATCTTCTTGTGCCAGTATTTTTATTAATTCCCTCAACATTGTCAATAATGACTGTTTTCTTCTGGATCTCTCCTGGAAAAGACAAAGATTGACTGTCAGTTTTGTCTTACCTTTTATCTCAGTCAGAATATAAGTTGATATTAAGCAAGCTTCCCTACACAAATCTATGTGTATCAAACTAATCTAATATTACTTCTAAAATGAGACTGCAATATATTTCATAAATCTAGGTTGTGCGACACTAATGCTATTATCTTCCTTTAATTATTTATTAGTGGATCACTGCACCAGTTCTTCCAATATTATTGAAGATGGGCAGATTGGTAATTAGAGCATCAGCAGGGCAGAACCACGAATTCCCTCTCTGGAGGGCACCATGGGCTCATTCTTTCCCATCAGCACTGTCCACAAACCAGGTCCCCATTCCAGCCCTCATCAGACTGGACTGCAGGTGGAGATCATGGTGATGTCTTCACTGTGTCAATGACTGCAGTCAGATGTCAAGAGTCCCAGAGCAACTGAGATGCTAATTTTGTCTAGCAGTTGCTTGTTCATACCCAAAATGGGTGTGGAAATAGAGTCGCAATGGTGGACAGTGTTGATGTGAGAGGAATAGTTCCATGGGGATTAGGGGTACAGCCTGTGGGCTAATGCTCCTTCCTGTCCCCAATGCACAGAGCACAGGGGATGAGTAAACGCCCACATCTGCCCCACTCTGGGTCTGTACATCGCCCTGGCAGAGAAGATTCCTGGGCAGGCTCCATCTGCCACCCAGGCTGCACTGGGCTGTGCAGCATATCTGAGGTCACTCAGAGGAGTGATGGCATTAGCTGAGGCTGGTACAACATCTGCAAGCCATGAGCAGGCAGGAGCAGCCTGCGGCAGCACTGCACATGGCCATGGAGTCAGCTGAAGGGAGGCAAGGGCACGGCTCACTGCAGGGACAGTGTTGATGAAAGTCAATCCCCACCCATTTTACTGTCTTCTCTCTCTCTGTAGACATATATAAAAGACAATAAGCACAACATACATACATTCATATATATAAACTCACCCACATACTTCACACACGCACATCCTTTCCGAGAATAGCATGGAAATTCCATTTGCAGTTTGCTGGAGCCCCCACAATCAAATCATGTAGGAAGGGGGTGGCATAAAACTGTAGTGAGAAAACAATTTACCTTTTCAGCTACTCTTTGATAAATTGGGTGGTGTTTGCTTGCCATGTTTAGCCCTCACTGGCCACTGATCCCCACATAGCCACTTGCTCACTCTCCCCCAGTGGGATCTGAAGAGTAAAAGTGAGAAGACTCATGGGTTGAGATAAAGACAGTTTAATAAGTAAAGCAAAAGCCCCATGCACTCAAATAAAGCAAACCAAGGAATTGATTCACTATTTCCCATGGGCAGGCAGGTGTCCAGCCATCTCCAGGAAAGCAGGGCTCCATTATGCATAATGGTTACTGGGGAAGACAAATGCCATCACTTGAAACATCCCCCCTTCCTTCTTCTTCCCCCAGCTCTTTATGTTAAGCATGATTTTGCATGGTCTGGAATATCCCTTTGGTCAGCTGGGGTCAGCTGTCCCAGCCGTGTCCCCTCACAACTTCTTGTTCACCCCCAGTCTCCTCTACGATGTGAGGGGCAGAAAAGGCCTTGAGTCTGTGCAAGAATTGCTCAGCAATAATGAAAACATCCTTGAATCATCAACACTGTTTTCAGCACAAATCCAAAACATAGTCCCATACCAGCTACTATGAAAAAAAAAACCCAGCCAAAACCAACACAGTAAAGCAATACCTATTTGCCAAAGAACTAGTTGCAGAAGTGTTGTGAGACGGTGGAGTCAGAGAGAAGAGTAATAGGAAATGCCCCTCTTAATATTGCTGTGATGCCAAGGGGAATGTTTCCTACTCCACTGTCTTCACTTTGCTTTTAAGAAGTTGTTGGTACTCAAATAATACTGTACTAGTGTCCAAAGGCACCTTGAAGTTCTCTTCTTTGGAGGCTTCATGCATTTAACTGCAGGGCTGGCCAGGGCAGCTTCCAGGGGGTGGATTCTCTATGCAGGCATCCCTGAGGACTGAGTGTCCATGGAGTTGCCCTGACACTGCAAATCCTCCAGACCAGAAGTAGAAATATGCAGTCATGTTCTAGAGCAAAAGCAATCAAATTCACTATAGGCTGCCAAAAAAAGCATCAGCTTGAGTTGTTCCCATGACCAGGCTGGTGCGGGAGCTCATGCAGGCAGCACTGCTGCAAAAGCCTCAGGAGAAGTTACTCCTGGAAAGAAAGCACTCACTCATGATTTTCCTGATGGGTGATGTCTCTCTAAATAGCACTCATTTCCTAAAGAAGTAGCCTTCCCTGAGGCCTGGCAAGGAGGATGAAGTGACCAGCTAAACCCTTCACCTGTATAAGGACTGTGCCTACATAGCACAGAAATGCTGGGATAGGGTGCCATGGTCCTTGCCTAAGAGATCCAGTCAGGGTACCAGTGATGGCAAACCAGAACCCCAGCAAGCTCACACCAGAAGTCAAGCTAAGGGACATAATGTAGAGGCTGTCCACCGTGTCCGTGCACAATCTTGGTATGGACATCCCTGGAGCAGGGAAGCCCTCATGAAGGGTTTGTGATCTTGGAGGTGAGCTACAGGGTCCTTCCCAGTGAAGGCTGCTCCTTAACCTATAGCGAGAATAAAGAGGGTTACATACGTGTTGGAAATGGGCTTTATGTTCACTTTATGCAATGAAATGTTGTGATCTTTTTGGTTTCCAGTTTCTAGTTATTTGCCTTGTCCATGCCTTTCTCTAAATGCTGTAGGCACCTTCCTCCAGACAAGCTCTGGCACTGCCTGGGCATTTGGTGGGACTGTGCAGATACCAGGAAAGTAAATTCTGACTGATTTTTCCAACAAGTTGCAATGGACAAGACAGGGCTGCCAGTCATCCAGGGACCCTGCCACCACTGCACCACTCAGTGCCACACAGATCAGCCTGAGCTCCTCGACACTGCAGGCAGGCTGGGAAAGCTTGTCTACTCCCCTGCTGCCCTCAGAAAAATGTGATAAAGGGCATTTGGCCAAGACCTCGTCACCCCAGTAACTCTTCTGTTATTTTGCCTGTATTAACAGGTGGCTTTTCTAGACATAATGCTCAGGGTAAAAGTCAATCCCACAGACTCTGCCATGTGCAGGAGTGACCCAGGTAAATAGCAGGAGCAGCTCCTTGTGTTCTCCCCTCTTCCCCATGGGCAAGCTCACTGCCTCCTGCTCTGCCTCCCTTGATGTTACCAAGTCCAGCTCCTGAAGCTGGCATTTTGTGAAAGAAACTGTCTCCTTTGATCTGCTGATCTTTGATCATCTAGTATAACTAAAGATCATGAATTTATGCTGCTGTCATCTCACAGTGAGCCCAAGTTCCAGATATTCTGTTTGGTGTTGAGATGCTCTGATAGCAGCATTTTTGTGATTGGTTAAATAGCAACTGTGTGTGGAGAGCAGGGTTGATGGGAAGGTGACAGTAGTCCCTGTTGCAAGGATTTGGCTAATTATAGAGTAGCACTCCTCTGCTGTTGTGAATTGTCACAGCCCTGCTGGAAAGCACAAGCCATAAAAATTCACATCAGCTGAAAACACTTCCCATCAGCCAAGAATTTGCTGCAGCTTTGTCTCTCTAATATAAATATTTATGTGGACAGATCTGGCTCCATCTTGCAATTTGACAGTCTATGAAATACCTACAGCTTCAGAACTCCTCCTCACCCCTTTGCCTCATGATAGAGACTAGAAAGTATTCTAATAGAAAGTATTATGAACAATAGAGCTATTGCCTGACATTAGGATTTTTATTTGAATCTTAATGCCATGGCAGTCAGATCATACTATTATTGGCAACAATTAACATGATACTGAATTGCCTTTGTTATCCTTGTGGACATAGAATGCACAGATTCATTCTGAATCATCAAGAGACCCAGAAAAGAATTATACATTTCATTTCAAGTTGAAAACTTTCCTATGTCTTGCATATTGTCTTTAACAGAGCACACAAATGAACACATTATGTTTTTTAGGGCTCTGGCTGCTTAAAGCCTAGAGATCATGGTGGATAGTTAAAGAAAGAACAGAAGAAATGGATCACTAGTTTTTTCCAATGTTTTCTGAAGGAGTGCTTCTGAGCATGGATGAGGGAAGTAGAGACATGGCATCACAGACCAAGTCAGCTGGAGGAGTACCTCTGCTCAGTACCAGGCTGAGGCACACAAATGCTAGTTTTTAAATATTTTGGGAACTCCAACGGCACCCCCAGGCAAGGCTGGGGCTGCCCCAGGCTGTTGGGATCTGCTGCTCGGTGTTCATGTCACTGAGCAGATGCAGAAATGGCTCCAGTGTGGGCAGCCTGGGGCTGAGTCTATCCAGTACCCTCACAGTACAACTGGAACACACCAACAGCATTGTGTCTCACTAAATGCAGAAATGCTGAATACCAATCTCTTTTACCTAAGGCAAACATGGCAAATTGAATTCTCTTGTGTCTCAAAATAGGATTTGAAAGGATACCTTTCAGGAGCCAGAGAGCACGTTGGCAGATCATGGGTGAACCTTCACACTGAAGCTGTCTGATGGTGTAAAAATGGGTATCAGATATCCCAGGGTTGTTAGAGGATGTAAGTGGCTGGCACTGGTCATCGTGCTCACCCAGGCAGGGGAACCCCAATTTCTTCTTATTATTGCCCAGACTATCCCTTTGTGGTAGCCTACCAAGTCTCAGGATAAAGTGCAGGCTTTCTCATTTCTTCACTCTGTTTTCCCCCACTGAGTAGGCTGGCAGTGGGCAAGAGACTGGGAGGCACTGGGACAGCTGGTCTGAACTCGTCAAAGGGGTATTTAGTACTGTGTAACATCACGTCAACAATAAAACTGGGGAGAGGAAGAAGAAGGGGAGGTTTGGAGTTTCTGAGGGTGCTGTTGTTCAGAAGGTGGCTGGACATTGGTCTGCTTGTGGGAGATGGTGACTGCTTTCCTTTGTGTCACCTATGGATTTTTTTTCCTTGTTCCTTCACCTGCTAAACTTCCTTTACTTCAAACAACAAGTTTTCTTCCTTTTGTTTTCCCAGTTGGGAAGGAACATAATTTCAAATTGGAATCCATGAAGTAATGAGAAATATTCTCAAGTGCAGAAAAGGACACCTCCAAAGAACAGAAGAATTAAGAGAAAGCAAACCAAGGTCTGTAGAAATATGATGTGTTACATTCAAAGGACCAAGGACGTGCATCTAAATTTCCTGCAAAAAGAAAGCTTTGGAAATGACAATGACATGCATTAAATATAAGTTAACACAAAGTATTGAGAGAAAAATAATGTACAATAGTTCAATTTACTGAAAAAAACAAGCATGAAGGCTCAATTTTGATTCTCTATTTCAATGTAATTCTAGAAAAAGAAAATATATTTTCCTGTGAGAAAAAAACCCCAACACATTAATGATTCCTTCTTTTCAAAAGCAAGTGGGAGAATGTGATGTGACAGGCATAAATGTGTGTAATGTCTAAGAACTCTAACTTAAAAGATTTCAAAAGCAGTGACAACTCAAAACTCACAGTAGTAGTAAAATCAAATTCCTAAGATGCTGAGAATAATTGGATTCATATTTAGATTTGAATTAAAATATGAAACCAAAGAAACTACTCAGTGAAGAATATCAGTACTTGCCAAGGACAAAAACTTGTTTGTCTTAGTGAACATTATAATTCTACCTTCATGAGAGGGGGAAGGAGGTTGATCTGGTGCAAAAGGTGCTGCTATGAAATCTAGGCTCAATTCTTTGTAGCTGTCCTCTGTGCCCCCAGACAAGTAATTAAGCTGCACAACCACAAAAGCATTTTCTTACCTAACTCTCATCAGACTTTCAGCGAGAGACAGGGAGGAGTCAGTCACTCCTCATCTGGGCATTGGGCAGGTGTCTATGCTCACTCCTTGGTATTTCCACCTTGGCTAAGCTGCTGGGAAGGCCAGTGACATGAAAATCAAGAGTGCCCTGGACAGCTGTGATTCAGTTTGAGACAATCCTGCTGCTGACACATGCCCAGCATCTACAAGAGCCAAACAATCAGCTGTTGGTTAGACAGCAACCCTGGTACATGCATCCTAAGGCACTGGTGGCCTCTGGCTGGTTCCAGCAGTGATGGCTCTGGAAGAGGACTGGAGCCACCACAACTCCCATGAGATGACAGGCGACAAACAACTGAGGTTCCTCAGCACATTGCCTGTCAGAAAATAGGGTGTCAGAATTTTATTAGTGATTCAGATAAAAACACTTAGGTCTGGAGCAGATCTCAGGAAAGCAGCCGATCCAACCTCCTGCCCAGTTGCCATTATAGCAATTCTGAACAACAGCTCCAAAATGTTTTCTTAAATAACTTCCAGGAATGAAAGTCCTTTTGTAGGAAGCTCAGTGTAGGCACATTGTTTAAAGTGATGTAAAGAGCAAGAGATCAGGACTGAGGCTAATTCATGCCCAAGGTCAAGAGGAGATCAACTCTTTGAGCACTCAGGGATGTCCCAGTTGCTGAGCCACAGCCACATATGCCAGGTAAGAAGTTCAGCAGTGCTGGAGCTAATCCATAATGTAAGGTCTGGGAACATGTAACACAAGGGTATTCCAGAAAAAATAGCACTGGGTCCTAGTTGCAGTCCTGCCAGTTATTTCTTGTCATGTTGAGCAGCTCACCTCTGCACTTCAGTTCCCACACCTGCAAACCAAGGCAAAGAGCATGTGCCTTTTTCTATACGGCCATTTGCCATCATAATGCAAAGAGCTAAGAGTCATTTAGTATCACTAGTGTTGACTAATTTTGCATTATCTTCCATAAATATGGATATGGCAAGAGGAGCTCACAGCCAAAAAACTTTTTTATATGCCTAATGGCCCTACGTAATGGGACCAGGCAGAACAGCAGGTGCTACTTAATTCACCCTCAGCATTCAAAGGGGTTAAGCAGAACTTTCCTTGTACAGCATGGAATTGTGCCACAGCATTGACCACCAATTCGTCTGAGAGCAAATATATTCCCTACCTTGCCATGTTAATAAATGCTAGAACATGGAAACAGCTTCACGCGTCTTAACCTTCTCCTCTTCCTCAGTCACCAATAAAAGTACCTTCCCAACTTTACCGTTAAACATTTCCTGCTGCCTGGGTCACTGGAAGACACAAAAGGCTTTTCTTCCTGAATTAAAATTGTATTGTATTATGCAAGCAGTTCAGCAATGGAGAAAGAGCTAGAAACCTGCAAGAAACCAAAATAGAGCCCCACAGAGAATACACAAGACTTTTCTTTTTTTCTTCAGAATTACAAAAGAACTGGCCTGGCCAGCTGGATTTGCCAAGCTTCAAATCCCTGTGATATTAAGTGACACAACCATGGCACAACTGGACTTGCATAATGGCTTTTTACAAATTTGCAAAACGTATATGACTTTTCCAAGTGTTAGCCCCAGCTATTTTTATCTCCTGGCTAGACTCTAACTCCACAGGAATGCCATTCCACAAAAATATCAGAAGTTTCACAAGCAAACACACAGCTGAGAAGCTGTGGACCATCTTACGTTTATGGGCCCGGATATTTTCCTCAACACCTGTGGGATCTCCCCGCAACAAATTTAAGCCTTCTGAAAATAGGCTTCCCTTTTGTTGGTTACTTACCTTGAAACAGAGGGATTTAATGGGCTGCAGGTTGAAAGCTGCTGATTTAAATATCAATCAACTTAATTCTGCAGACGTATTTCTTTGCATTTGTCATACTGCAAGAGAAAGAGCTCAGCCACAGCAGGCTTTGAGGAAGATGAGAGTGGAGGATTAGCTTCCATAGTTACGAAGTCGTTATGGGAGGCTCCTTTTCAGGATTTTTCATTTCAGAGATCTTCTGGGATGCAGGGCTGAGGCATCACAAGACAGAAGAGTATCCATTGGAGACAGCACTGGGCACTGCCAGCCCCACAACAACTTTTTGCATTAAGCCTTCCTCCTTCAGGGATTACACCTGACCTATGTGGCCACAGGTGCAAGCCTTGGGTCCCCTTTAGACCAGCATCACTCTGGCCATGTCTGGCCATGTCTGCACCTCTCTTGTGGTGTTTTCTCCTTGACTGCCCTCTTTACCTGCCTTTTGTCCTGAGCATTTTTCCCCCAACCCATTGCTAGGGAAGTCAGCCTCGATCTGCATCTAGTCCCAGCTTAAGTCTGGCTCCACAAACAAGCCTAGAGTTAGAGCATCATCTGGGATGAAAAATATGGTGTACTATGCATCACCCCTCTGCTCCCACCCCCCAGCTCTTGTAGATTCTTGGCCTGTACTGTAGCTTATGGGCAAGTACCAGATTAGATGTTTGGCCAGGGGCATGCCCTGCACATGAGGATGCTTTCCAGAAAGCAGCCAGTCCCCACAAGTGGGGCCATTGTCCCTCTCTCCAGCTGCATTTATGCTAGGGCTGCCAAGCAGGAGGTGCAACACAAATGTCCAGTGAGAGCTCATGGGGTTGGACACAAGGGTGTAGCATGGGAGCAACTTCAGGACAGACCTTCCTGAGGCTGCTAGTCAAAAACATGTATTACAGATAAACAGCTGGAGGGGAGGACCTAGCATATGTTTACTCTTCTCTGTGTCTTATCTCCCCCTGTTTCTCCAATGTTTTTTTGCATGGCATATTTCTCAGAGTCCTACATTGCATGACACAAAAAGTTGGGACTGCACAAAGTTATCGGTCTGCAAGTGGAAGTTGTACCCCAAAAGAATTTACCCATGGACCCACAGACCATAAGGCAGCTTAGGAAGCACCAGCCTGCGAAATTTGGTTGTTGCACAAATTCCAGGAAAGCACTCCATGAACTAGATACCTTTGGGATTAGCCTATTGCAAGTTCTTTCATTCAGGCATGTGATATAAAGCCTGATTTTAGGGTCAGAAGTTTTTGGTCTAAGCTGTACATGCAATATTGCACAAGAGGGTGCACAAGGGAAAGAAGCGTTGTCAGACACTGATGGGTCAAAAAACTGGTCAGCAAAACTGACCCTTTGGTCTGGAAAGTTTTGCCTCTGCTTTTGAAGTTGTTGCTCACGATCATCTCACAGATTTTGCTGGTTTTCTGTGAGCTTTGGTCCTGTAAATATTAACTGCTGTCAATTTGTTTGATATGCTGTTGCTGCTCAAGGGTCTGAGTACTTTGAACCTTAATCTAAATAACACGGTGTGACTTTTGTTCGAGAGGAGCCAGCAAGCACCTTTCAGCTCCTGCATGATATGAATCACAAGTGAAACCAGAAAACGTGTGACTGGAGTTAGTTGTATAACAGCAGGGCTGGGTTACACAAGTACCCAATCCTCTGCTGAAGTCCAACAGGGGACTTGTAAATCAGGGGATACCACTAGCAATCATGGGCTGGTCAGCAGATTGTTGTATCTTGCTTACTCATTGACTAAATAGAGCTGCCAAAATGGTGCTTTGCCCTTCCTCTCACCTCAGGCCCTGATTCAAATATGTTACAAAGACGAAGAGAGGGTTTCAGGTTGTTTTGTTCCACTCTTTGACCAGGGCAGCAGCTGCCCAAGGGACAAGGCAACACTCAGCCATGACTTCTTGAGGAGTACAGCTCAGGAGCACCATTGACTCACACCCAACATGGTCCTTCACTGTTGCCTCAGCCTCTTCCTGGAGGCACTGCCAGCTCAGGCTTGTCTAGCGCCCACGAGAGGCTGCTCCTCCTGGGGCACCCCAAGGAAGTGCTCCCTTCTGTAGATTGTGTCAGGCTCTGGGACCACCTTTGGGAGACAGCCTGGGCAGTGACGCAGCCCTCACAAGCCCACTGCACACCAGGGCTGGAGCCGTGGCACTGAGCCCTGCTGCAAGGCACAGGGACAGGACAGGCCATGCCAATGGCACACTGGCACTGTCAGGGTTGGAGGCAGAAGCTCTGGGGGCAGTAGTGGGATCACTCCAGAAGCCCCCTGCTCCCACACCACAGTCACACCCGGGCTGCATGCACCACGGGCCAAGAGTTCACCTGGCAGCTGCAAGGGATGGTTCAAAACAATATTTGCTTTCAGGTCACTTTAGCACAGGTTTCTGTGATGCTGGAGCACTTCCTTCCACGCTGTGCCATGTGCCTGGGGCAGGAGCCCACCCAGTTGCACCTGCAAGATATATGGATACTACTCCTTGCTGCTGGGGCTGGGCGGACTCCTTGCTGAGTTTCCCTTGGGATGAAGCTCCTGGAGATTTTCGTCCTTCCCTTGTCACCTCCCGCTGCTGTATGATGCTCAGAGTTTCTATTTTAAGCAGAAACAGTTGAAATGAGTATGTCACAGTTAAGGTGACTCATGGCCCAAGAACACATTCCTCCAGGTTTTAAAAGGACACCATGGTCTGATTTTTGAAGCCTGAGCAGCCCTACTGTATGCTGCAGATGTGCCTGAGTAATTTGTAATAACCCTCTGTGGAGGTTAAGGCAACCCTGTTTAAAGATGTTTCTTTCAGAGTGAGAAAGTAAAATTACCCTGGCCAAATAGACTCAGTGAGATGACTGAGTGAGGCGGGCCAATGTAGTTTTTCCTGCAGGAGAGACATTGTGGAGCACTGTGAGCTGAAGGACCACTGTTTTGCAAGCACCAGCCCATCAAACACAGTGCCTCAGGGTGGTCCTGGCAGCCCCTGCTGTCCACCAGCCACCACCCCCTGCCCAGCACTATGGGTCAGGGTCCCCGTGCACCCCTCAATGCCTCCTTACACATTGCACTGAAGGGAGCAAGAACAAGTCTGCAGCACCCACTGGGTGCTCGAGAACATCACTGTCTTAGCCCTGCCATGTCTCCACCACGGGGCAGTTGTCAATGCTTAAGTATTGATTGTTGGCAGGAGGGCTCAGCCTGTGCACACCCTGTGCCTGCTTGCACTGGTGCATCCCGAGTGCTGAGGAGCAGGAAGGCTGCTTTTCTGGTCTGGTAGACTTTTCCACTCCCTTGGCAGAGGCCTGAGCAATGACAGTGTTGGGTGGAGTGACAGGGGATCAGGACCCTATTTTTCTACAACAGCTGCAGAATACAAAACATGCCAGCATGAATCAGCTGGTGCACTCATGTCAGTGAAGGATAACTCTGCATTGTTTAAAGAACATCTACCTAGTGATATGCAGGAGTTTGACAACACTGAACCGAGGATCAGTTTTCACTTGCTAAAGGGCTTTCACAGGTGTCTTAAACCTTCCCAGCAAGGTTTGCTCAGAGATGTGCTGTGAGGGCAGTGACCTCACAGCAAGAGGCAGTGGATTAGCCCATATGCCTACACTGTAATTCCCACTGCTGGTAGCCTGGATGTATGCCTACGGGACAACTGGCACATGCCATTAGGGCATGGAGCAGGTCTGCAGCCTGTGGTGATGCTGTAGGTCCCCCCCAGTAGTCCCCCATGTGGACCACTGCCAGCTGGGACAGCTTCTGTAAGAGACCAGGGAGCAGGCAAGCCTCAGTGCAGTGGTCCTGACTGGAGGAGCGCCATGCATAGTGGAGCAGGTGCCCCATGGAGCAGTTACCCTGTGTGTGCACCGGGGCACCCTGCAGCCGCAGGACAAATTTCACCACCAGTTGTCATGAAGGAGCCTGTGGGTAACCCTACTTGGTACTAGCAATTGTGTTGCCAGCATGGCCTTGCCTTTGTCCAAAAGTGCAGCAAGATGTTATGGTGCTGAAATCCTTTCTGTTCGACACAATGGAAATGATGAGCTGAGTTGCTATTTTGTAAGAAAATCTTGTAACAGCTCAAATCACCAAATTGGCATAACTCTGTGAAGGGGTCTGCTTGATGTGCTACATGTGGGTGCACAGTTTGGGGTTCCTGGTGTCTGAAGGAATGTAGGATTACCTATGCTATTTTATATTTATAGTGTTTTCTGTATGTTATGATTTAACCTCAGCTGGCAACAAAGTACCACTCAGCTCCTTGCTCAACTTCCGCCTTCTTGCCCCCCTCATATCAGAAAAATGGAAGGACCATCAGAAAAAGGTAAAATCAGTGGGTTGAGATAAGAACAATTTAATAATTGAAATACAATAAAATATGATTATGATAATAACTGTAGTAATAAAACAAAAAAGAACAAGAAAAAAAAGGAATAAAACCCAAGAAAAAGAAGTGATGTCCCATACAATTGCTCACCATCCTGAGCAGCGATCAGCAGCTCCTGGTCAGCTTCCCTCAGTTTATTAACTGGGCATGATGTTCTATGATATGGAATATACCTTTGGCCAGTTCAGGTCACCTGTCCTGACCATGCTCCCTCCCAGTTTCCTCTGCACCTGCTTGCTGGCAAAGCACAGGAAAATGAAAAGTCCTTGACTTAGGGTCAGCACAACTCAGCAACAACTAAACCATCACTGTGTTATCAACAATATTTGCATACTAAATCTGACACACAGCACTGTACCAGCTACTAGGAATAAAATTAACTTATCCCAGCTGAAACCCAGGCACTCTAATAAACTGGATTCTAAATGATGCTTTACAGAGTCTGGGTGGCTTTCTTATGGGGTCCACCATGGACCAACAGCTAATTCCTAGTGCAGTACGTTGGGCACTGGGTGTCAGGCTGGTAGGAGGCATGCTGCTCCCATGAACAGGGCATCCTCGAGTGATGGGGGAGCAGCCAGGCTTTGTAGAAATTTAGCCCAGCATCAGTCCCAGAAAGGTCATCTTTCCAGGCTGGCATAGCACTTCTGGTAATAACAATAGTGTCTGGCACATGGTTACACACCATGCTCTGCAGAAATGGGCGATGAAAGTGCCTTTTCTGATTTTCAGCATGGACGAATGTTCCAGTTTTTAAAAAAGGAAAGGTATTATTAGAGGTTATCAATAAAGAAACTCCAGCTTTGGCAAACAACATCTTCCATAAAGCTTCCAATATCCATGTTTTCTGTACCTGCATGCTGGCCAGGTTTATTTCTGGATCAATCCATGTGATATTAAATCATTTCCCATAGAGGGGTGTTTTATTACTCCACTGCCTGCAAAACTCAAAATACGGTAAAGCTGATAAATAATAGATGGGATCTCTAGCTGTCACTGGTGATCACTCCCTGGAAGCCAGGAAAGCACTCACCAGAGTGCCCTTGATTTGCAGCTCATAAAAATTTGGGCTCCAAGGAACTTAAACCAAAATCAGAACAGCAACTGTAATAATTACACTCTATGGCTGCTACCATTGCTATCAATTTCAACTGCTAGAACACAAGAAATAAGAAAATAATTAAAAAAAATAAAAATTAAAAATAAAATAAAATAAAATAAAATAAAATAAAATAAAATAAAATAAAATAAAATTAATGAAAACATCTTCAGAATTTTTTTTCAGGAAATCTAATCACTGCACTGAGATGGTATAAATGCATTCAAAAAGACACTTCTGTCTGTGTCTTAAAGAGGTTTTTTCCTGCCCCGCTAGAGCCTTACTACTCATTGTCCTGTTCATGTTTATAACAGGTTGTCACCACATCATCACAGGAAGAAAATAAGGCTCCCTCAAGTAACATTTCCAAGTGGAAAACTATTTTGTCTTCTGTCACTTCTTTACGTGTGCAGCTACAGAATGATTACTCAGAAGACTCTTTCCCTCCTTCACCTTGTATTTTGATTCAATGTCAGGACTTAAAAAGTATTTCTATTTACCATGTCTCTGTGCAGTCAGGAAGTCTACCAGTTTTCCTGGTATCTGTCAAGCCCTTCTGTCTCATGATGAAGGAAACTAAAAATACAGGGCAGCATGATCACCATATTTTGGCAGAGGAACACATGGCCAGTCAGAGGATCTGGAACTATTTGACTCCTCCTTTTCCTCTTTACTGCTTCCCTTTCTGGCACATTGCAATCTCAGTCTCCTGAATTTTACAGCAAAACATTGCATCACATGTACTGATAGATGTGTGGGAGCTAAGGAAGGGCAAAATTTCTTAAGGCTATCCACAGTCTCCATGCCAGAAGAGATGTGTTTCCTCCCACAGTCATTTTATGACTAAATTCAGGAGAAGACACCAATATATTGAAACAAAACTGTCCTGAGCTTCTGGGAAGGCGCTGATATCATGAAACAAAACCCTTCTGTGCTTCTGGGAAATTGGGCTGTTGCTGCTGACCTCATCAGCTCTGCTGCAGGCTCACATGGTAACTCACTCAGCAGACCCTTATCTCCCCACTTCCTCAGTTGCCCAAAACATGTCATGAGTATCACCTTTTAGGTGCCAGATGCACTTCTGAAAGGCTAATTCATTGAGGTTAATTCATTAAGGTTAATTAAAAATAAAAAAAAGCAAATGATGGATATATAAAGTTGTATTCATCAGGTATTCATAATTTTGATAGAAATTACAGTCAAGTAGGTAATAGATAAGAGAAAGAAGAGATTTTATTATAAAGGTAATGTTTTTTCAGAATATAGCACACTGAAGGTAAGATGTTTCTAACCAGATTTCAAACATACATGCACTGGTGCAGCTTTTATTAAAATGCTGTTGTTGAGGGACTTCCTTAGAGAAAAACTGTACAACAAGTAGGTTAAATGATTCTGTATTCGCCAATAATTGTAGCTGGAAAAATCTGAAAATTTTCTAACAGAGTGGTGTGCATTGGAAAACACAATAGTGTTGAGTCCCAGAAACCATAGAAAACAGGATGATTTCAGTGACATTTCATAGGGAAAAAATGTAAACACCCATTTGGATTAGGCTGGAACATCTATTTGGGCACTGCCAGAACACAACATTTTTATTTCATAGTCTAATAAAAATATTTCAGCATTCAAAACATTCACATTCAAAACATTTCAGCATTCAACAGGCAAAATTTGAATTCATACAAGTATTTTTTAATTGTGATCTCATTCTGATTCTTTAAATTATGGACCTTCGTGTCCATAAGACCTGAAGATTCTTGCTCAATATTCTGCTAGCTAATTGCTGCCTCTGGTTTGTACCACCTGGCTCAACACAGTGTTTGGAAAACCAAGATGACCCTTTAGTGAGGAACAGGCACTACAAGTCTTGAGTTGAAAATTAAACACACAATCATGAGCTGCTTCGTTGGAATGTCACCTAAACCTAGCACTGCCTGAGGAACTTCATTCCTTTTCTACAGTCCTAAGCAACATTTCTACTGCAATATTGAAGTGCAAACCCTGGCTCAGCCTCTACTTTGCAAAATTTTACCAGATATGTGTTTTGGCTGAGAGCGTAGGGCAAGACAGTTACCTCAGTCAACATTTTAGAAAATTTTTAGGAAGAAATATTCTTGTTGTAGTTGTAGAAAAAATAAAATCCCTGCTGACAGAGCACACTGCAGGTGTGTCCTCACTGCTGACCTGGCCTGAGGCCAAAGACCAGGGCCTCTCCCTGTCTGTGCCTTACATCACTGGGGTTGGATCAGGACACTGGCTTCTGGTGAGGAAATAACCTCTTTCCTGAAGTGGGGCCAGAACGACCTTTTTTTCAAGGAGTCTGGGTGGAACTCAGTGGTGAATTCAGCTGAAATTCTTGGGAAAACTGGTGTTGCAATAACAGCAGAAAAATCCTCTGCTCCTATCTGCTGGGATTTTGGAAGCCCAGTTCATGAAGACAAGACCCTGCAGAACAGGTCAGATGGGATGCAGCCACAGCCCAGATCTGGGGTCCTGGTCAGTCCTTTATAGCATTCTTCCTTATGATCAGCATAGGATCCCCTCCTCTAGCCCACTTTGTGTTTCTTCAGCTTCACCTACCATCACCCAGACAGTAGCCTCCTTTGCTGTCAAAACCCAGCTGAAGGTGACACTATTCGGAACATCAGTCCCAGCAAACAACATAAGGCCACAGTGCTACAAAAATGCAGTCATACAATCTCTTCTCCAAGCAAGAGAGACTATCCCCAGTTCTGGCAGAGCAGGCAGCCTGCAGTGAGGAGAGCAGCCAGACCATAGGAAAGCAAGGGTTGAGCTTCCTGAAAATAAACTTGAGCTAGAACAAGGTGGAACTGTTTTACTCAAGGAACTCCCTTGGGTTATCCCATTCTGCTGTGTATGGACAAGAGGGTGCAGAGCTCCAGCCTGAAACTAGGCATGAGCAAGGACTGGCTCTTAGCCTGCCATTGCCCAGTAAAAGCCTTTCTGGTTACCTCTAGTCTGTTATGGAGAAGCAAAAGATCTCCATGATCTTACTGTTAAACAGCAAAGGCCTCAGGAGTTTGGGTTCATCCTAGAGTGAATGGTGCACATTTCTGATTTCTCTGAGAGTGAAACCATCTCCATTTGAGGTGTTCCTCATGTGGGTTTCTTCTCCAAGATCTCTTCCTGTTACAAGAAGGTCTCTGTGCCTGTATGGCTGTAGCATGCAGCACCAGCACATCAAAAGCATGTGCGTTTAAGAGTTAATCCTCTTTTACTTTAGGCAATATAGAGTTTGTCTACTTCCTATTGGATCATCTGGGACACCAGTTGATGAGGTCCTTGTGCTTTAATTTACACAGACTTAACTGCCAAGGTCATGCCCATTATCCAGCAGGGTTGGAGAAGTAGCTGGGTCTTCAGCTGGGGAAGTGCTTGTTGGCAAAGTATAATAAGCTGAAGGTCTCTGTAGATGGCAGGGAGAGAGCAATATTCCTGAACTAAGCAGAGGGCAGGAGATGACAATTGTTGGAGACACGCAGTTTAGGCTCCTTTAGCTCCTTCTCTCTTCGCAGCAAATCCAGCACTATCTCATCTTCTTTATGCATGTTTGCTTATTGCTAATCAAATAGAACAATATAGGTCTATCGCTGCTCTCACACAACAGAGCTGTTTACTTTGAACTACAAAAACATATAGAGCCTTCATATCCAATTGTTGCAGCCTGAATCCTTAGACAATAGGAGAAATTCAGTCAGAAATTACTACATACTTATTTGTTCAGGGTTTGGTTTTCTTTTCTAAAGTGGCTGGCTTCCCCTAATCCTTTTGCTCAGTTCTACAGATTCTTCTGAACTGCAGAGCCAAAAGCAAGCCACACAGGCCCACATGCCACAGGAACAAGAGAGCCATCAAGAAGGATGTTTGACAGCTAATGCTGAAATTATAACATCAACCAAGTTGGTTTGCTTTGAAAAGCCTTAAGTGGTGTTTATGCTGGAAAAGCACATGTAGTCAACCCATCCAGTCTTTCCTAAAACTTCTAAATTATTGTTTCATTTATAAATCCGTTCAAGCCTTCTAGTAACAGAAACATGCATGTCTTGGTGGTCTTTGATAGCTATGCAAATCCCAGATCCAGCCAATACTACCCAAATACTGGCTGAGGCAGAAAGATGAAGGCAGCAAACTGTCTCCAGAGATAATGACGAGTCCCTGGAATTCATAATCAAGTTAGGGACTCGGTTCTCTTTGCAAGCAAGAGTGGGAACATGTCCCTGCCCTCACCTTTCACACATCCAGCTGAGAGTTTTCATGGGTGGTTGATGGGGATCATAAAAAGGATTCCCAGTGTGGAAGTATGGGCCCTAATCCCCATCTTTGCCTTTCAAAACACGTCTCTGCGTCTCACTTCCTAAGAGACCAGGACTCATTACTGGGTAGAACCTGTATCCTCCCATGGATAGCCAAGGCGATTTATGCATCCACATTTTTGTAGGAGTATCCTTTGTTTTTCATATATTTCAACACATCATTCCATCAGTTGATTACCTACATTTTCTATTTGAAATTACAACATTCCTGCAGACTGGATATCTGGGAGAAAATATCATTCTGTTCCATGACCAAGCAATCCAGAGGACCAGGATTCAGAGGGTTGTTTCCAAGTTGGCCTATACTAACACCACTGTGGGAGAATTTAAGAGACCTCTGTGGTGTTACTTGCCAATACAACTGCAGGCACGAGTGAAAAGCTCATTGTAGAAGTTGCTTTTACCTATTGAAACAAAGACATGTTTGTGACCCATCACTAGAATTAAGCAGCCTTGATTAGTCATTTGGTTTTGCATGGGATCTATGTTGGAGTTTGTTCAACTTGAATATTCAAACTAAACCCACACCAAAAAAAAACGCCCACAAGAAAATGACCAAATGGTTCACTACAAGAGAGAGGTGACAGATCTGGACAACAGCTCCTACAGTGTCCCCTGCAACAATAGATAGAGACTAATGGTGGCTGTTCAGTGACCTTTATAAAATACATTTGGCCAGAGATGAAGGCCTAGTCAGTGGATGTCCATGTAAAATAACACTCTTTAAATTTGAAAACACGGCAGGAGGTAAATGGTGACTGCTATGAAGGCCCAGACATGTCCTGCCAAGGGGTGGGCAGCTGCATTCCTCTGTTTGCACCCCTGAGATCCCTCTGCAGAGCTGTGAGCTGGTTCCTGCCTGTTAACACCCCGTGTCCCACAAACCGCAAACTTTTCTTTTCCTTTTTTTAAAGGAAAACAACAATGACCAACAAAAAACCCCTACCAAGCAAAACAAACAAAAAGCCCACAACACCCACACGTTTGTGACGCGCTGGAATAGGGAGTTATTGCAACAGCTGTCTCTGGTGCCACGATGCCCGAGTGGGCGATGGCCCCTCCAGCCTGTTCTGCTGCTGCGCTTCCTTTCTGCTACACCTCACATGCCACCTAGTGGCTTCCCAAGTGGAAAATTCCTTTTAAAACATGATTTGCGTGCACGCTGCTTCTGCCAGGCGTCCTGTATGTCTCCAGCTCGCTGTGGAAGAACCGAGCTGAGGCTCAGCACCCACAACCCACCCCCAGCACCGCTGCACACCTGCCCCGTGACAGCCCGTCCCTCTCACTCCTCATTGCACCCTCAGACTCCCTCCAAGAAATGTCCACCCCCTTGGCCTGTGTTTACAGCTCTCTTCTGTTCTCCATCATGACCAAAGCCTTCACAGAGCCCACTCCTCCTTGACTGCCCAGCTTACCGCTCTGCACCACTGCCTTAACCCAGCAGACGGTGGAGAGGAGGTTGTACATTTTACTTCTAAAAAGTCAGTGATTGTGGACACTTGCCACAAAATTCATGTTAGCTAAAAACCAAGTTTTCCAAGAAAAAAAAAATAAAAACAAACAGAAAGGTTTAAAGTGGTCTTCCCCTTTCCTTCTTCCTACCTTCTTACAAGGGTCAGGGAGGATTTTATTGTTCAGTTCAACAGCTACTTTTTGAGTGCCCTACAGCCATTTTCATTCAGAAAAAAAAGTGTTATACCTTAAAAACACCAAAAGGTGTTAAGCTTTGAGTCAGGACATTTCTCCAAGAAACAGGAAGTTTTGGCTAAGAACTATATTTTGTTTCCAAAAGAGTTAATTTGATTAGTCTTGCTCCCTTCTGAGCAGGGTGGCCTAACCCCTGTGTTAATAAATACCTGTGTGCCTTGGTCAGCCCCAAAGTGCTGCCAGCAAAGTGAAATGATGTCTGAAGAAGAGGTCAGTGGAAATCCCTGAAGGACTGCCAGTACCATGGTCTTTTGGGATGAGCCCAGCTCCAGTGAGGACGCCTGTCAGGGGACACAGAGCACATATTTGCATTTATCAAAGGAAGAACTTTGTTATCATTAAATCTGGGCAATGGCTGTCCAAGTCACTCCAGGCAAGGAAAGGACCTGGACCTGATCCATGTTATCTCCAGCACTCTCATCAGGCAGAAGCAGCAATAAAAAAGAAGGCACTTTCCCCAAACATTAATTTCTTGTCTTTTATTTCAAATACTTGAAAACAGAATAGTCCACCTTGAAAGTGTGAGATGCTTCTTTTCTCTGCAACAAACTCTTTGACTTTTCTAGAGAAAAAACAAACAAACAAAACCCAAAAAAACCTCAAGGCAAGTCCTTCAACATTTCTGAAATTATGTACCAATTTTTTCTTTCAGACCATTGGAGAAATTACTTTGTTTTGTGAATGGCCACTGCCAGGCTTTGCCACAGCCAAAAATCATTGAACTGTGCTGAAATCCCTAATATAATTTCTCCCCTCACCAGTGTGGTCCTTATCTTACACCTGGTTTAAACCCAGGTACTGACCTTGAGTGCTGCGCATCACCAGACTTCAAAAACTGGTCCTGCCCTTCAAGAATGGGTTCCTCACCATGAGGAAGGTAATGCAGGGGAAATTATTCCATGAACTGCTGCCCTGAGGCTTGAAGAATTAGCTTTTCTGTTGAAAAGTTACGCAGTCATCCTTTATCATTAATCCATAGTGGTCATGCTTGTGCAGAGGAACCATGGGGCAAACCCAGCTGGAGCCCCTGAGCAGAGCAAGGACCTTCAGAGCCCAGGAAGCATGAGAGGAGGAAGCAAAACTGATTTTCTGTCCTGCCTGCTGTAGGAAAGCCAAAGAAGCAGTGACGAGGATGCACTAAGCAGCTAGAGGGCAGGCTCATTTTTCCTTTAAAACTTGGGAACCACTTCCTCACCGCTGCAGTGACTGCCAAAGTATCCAACAGAAGTGACTAAGTCGCTTGGGCTAATTGGAGAAGTCTTTTGTCTATTAACTAGGGGGAGGGAGGAACGAAACTCAAAAAAACCCCCCCCAAATCACAGATGTACAAACCTGATAGTTGTTTCAAAAGGCTTGTCTTCAGCCAGCTGGGCTGAGTCCTGACAGAATAGAAGGAAAGAAGTCACATACAAGACAGGAATATTCTACAGATGTGGGCACATCTGATTCCAAACACCCCACGAAAAACACACACTGGCCTTCCAGGCTTCCATGACAGGAAAAAATAATTGAGAGGATTTACAAATAGCACTCATCAAAGCATTCCAGAGAAATAACTTCCATTTTTTTTTTCCTATTCAGAAAAGGACTTGTAAGATGAGTGAACATGTGAAACAAGCTAAGCAGTCTCTGCAGAGTTTGGTCTCAGGTGAGTTATGTACTCCATAACATGGAATTTTCCATGACTTTCTGTGGTTGAAAGATTTGGGAGCTCAGTCTGTTGCGAGGTGTGCAGCTGGAGCAGCCATCCAGGCATCCAGCTGAGGCTACTGTGCCAGGAGCTGCCACGCTGCTGTGCACCCACTCAGATGGGCAGGTTTATGTCTTTAAAGGCAAATTCTCCTTCTCTTTGTTGCTTCATAAAACAGCCATTGAAAAATCACCTGTCATGGTATTGCTCTTTGCAATGGAAACATCCTTATTGAAGTATAGGAGGGGACTATTACACTGCCTAATATCACTGCTGTTCACACAGTTAAGGACTAGGCCAAGAAACAGCACAAGTGGTGCCTGAAAATTAACTTACTTATGGGGGTTGTGCCAATGCAGGAGTCCACATTGGCAAAATATGAGGCAGTGCCAGCCTGGTGCAGGTGGGGGAAGGAATGCCTTGGTGAGCAGGAGGATTTGAAAGCTCCTGGCACAAACTAGGTACCTGCCAGAACAGCAGGCAAAAGCTTAAAAAGCAAATGTATCCAGAGGCATTGCCATTTTTTCCCCATATTGCAACAGTGGTTGCACCTCCCAGTGAAAACAATCTCTTGGGTAGTTTTGATGGGCAGCAACATGGGAGAAGCCCATCAGAGAAGCAAGGCTTGGTCTGGACCTGGGCACTTTTGTGATCCAAGCAGCAGCCAGAAATCAGGAAAAGTCCAGAGGTGGAATCCACTGAAAAACACCCCACACTGTGTATTTTGGTGGCATGGATGGCACAGTGCACTGGGCTGAAATGTGAGAGAATGGCTTAACATGAACACAGCCCTCAGTAGAGAGTGTTACTGAGAAAATTATTCCTTTCACTGTATTTCCTCCTGTGTATCTGCAAATGCCAAATCCTCATGGCCATCAGATGCATGAGGTATTAAGAATTTCAATAGAAAAAGGTCTGAAAGAAATTTGGATTTAGATAACCAAGATGTCATTAGAGGTCTGGAGAGCCTCTATCCCTGCAAGTGGAGAAGGCCATAAGAACTGCTCATCTTCTCCCTGTTCACCAGCCAAAAGGCAGAGGTTTCTGTGAAAAAGCACCACTGGAAGGCAGTAGGAGAGAGCTGCTCCAACAGAGCTATGCGTCAATGCAGCTGGGAGTGCGCAGGCAGAGGTGGAGCTTCCAGGAGGCAGCCTGGTGGGAGGGCCGCCCACTGATCTCCTCTGCCTGCCTTTCTCTTTAGATTATGCTCAAAAGCACATTTCAAGTAACATAGTTCAAAAAAACCCCAAACCTAGATGGCAGCAGCCGCAGCAGCAGCACCTGATTTCTTAGCAGGCCACACTGCTGGAGAGCTGCTTCTGGACTTCTCCTGTGGCTCAGTCCTGATGTATTTGGATGATATTTTATCTTAGTAGTAGCTTTTACCTCTAGGTTGGTATGGCTCCAACTTGATTTTACCATTTTTTTTTCCTCTTCTTTTTTTTTTTTTCCTTTTTTGGAGAGGTAGAAAACACTTTCCATATGTGTAAGGTCACATCTGATGAAGAACAAGCAAACACTGTTACATAGCACATGTATTTTTCTTGTTTAACCAGACTGTAAACCCAGGCCATGAACAGAACAGGAACATTTCATCCTGAATTGTGTGGGAGAAAGATGCAAAAGCAGCAGTAGGATTAGAGGGCAAACCTTCTGCCAACCATCACAGCCAGCAAGAATACCTACCCTCAGATTGAACACTGTCATAAATAGCCCTGGTGCAGGCCCTCCTTGCAGAAACACAGGAAAATTAAGCTAAACTAGTGCTCAGTGAACAAATTTTCCCTAATCCTCAAAATACAAAGTCTTTCTCAAAGGGAAGAAGGAGGAGGGGTGGAAAACCAGCCAGGGAAGCAAGGGGCTGTGTCGGTGGGAGCAGCTCCTGCCTTTGTTGCTTGTCATGGGTGCCTGCCTCTGCTCCCACCTGGGCTTTCCCAGTGCCAACACCCCTGCTCCATACTTGATACTGGCTGCAGGGCCCACATGGAGTTAAGCTGCATAGAGAGCTGAGCTGCGTCTTGCTCAAGAGAGGAAATGTTGCATCAGCTTCTTCCTTTTCACACATTTACCAAAATCTTTCTTGCCTTGAGTGTCCTGCTCCTTCATTTGCAGCCTCTCTTACACAAAGACGCTCTTTCTGACAGGCTGGCACAGCCATTCACCCCAGGGACACTGAGACAACATTCATGGCTGATGTTTCTGCTATACATTCTCCACTGACATGAACGATGTAACTCCTTTCTACCAGAAATACCTCTAACATAGTAGAGCACCAATGCACCTGCCTGTTGGTTGCTCTCTTCTACCCCACGAGATCTCCATGAAACACCCTCCTTGGTGCAGGTCCCAGCCCAGGACTGTCCCTGACCCGTGCAGTTGGTCATGGGGAATCGGGGCTGCTGCCCCTTGGGCTGCCTCCCCACCAGCTCCCCACTGTCTGCACCACACGGGAGGGAGGATGGGGCACAACATTGGCAGCAGCAGAACTTACTGACCCAGAGCGACTGCAAAAACACAGCAGAAAATTAGACCTGCTCTTAAAGTACAGGTCCAAGGGCAGAAACTGTATGTGCTGAAATCTGCTGTTTAGAGGTAGAAGAGGTACAAGGGAGAAAGGAAAGCATATTGTCACAATGTTTTAAAGCAGCGCCCAAAAGGCCAGCTGCCTACATGCAAGTTCATTCATGCCTCTCTAACCCAGTCTGCTCTTCACCTCTGCCAAAGCAACCAACACCAGGAATACCCAGCCCTTGGGCACTAGGAACTGCTGCCTGGGCTGTGCTCTTTAAAATGGTCTTGTTTCCTCACCAAAGAGCAAACATGGAACAGCTATTTGCAGCATAAAATCCCATGCAAAGACAAGATCCTGGTTGAAACCTACTGTAGGGCACATCAGCAAGGTGAGTACCACCACCTCTCCCTGCTCCTTCTCACTTTGCTCAGCCCCAGCTCAAGGAAATACCCTTTATGTGCTCTGCAATAGCAGAAAGCTTTTATTTAAAATATCTCCTCTGAACAGCAAAGGCAAACTTTGGACTGATCCTCACAGTTCACTCCTACAAACCAAGCTGCTGGAAAAAATTATTTGTCAGGATTAACCAAGACAGATTCAGAGCAGAGCCTCCTCGTGCCTCCTCATTTGATCCCACTGCATGCCATTCCCAACCTCTCAGCATCCCTCAAAAATACGTATAAAATGACAACAGCAAGACACTCACTTTTAGCAAACTTGTCATTGATTGTAACAAAACAACCTGCTACTTCAGAGCCCTCAGTGGGATTATATATGCAGATCCACAGAAGAGGCACGAGAAAGAGCTGACAGAGCAGCTGCCTTTATAGTTGTCTCCCAGATGGCTGAGATGCTGGATGGTTTATCAATTCACTGCACAGAATTCCTTATAATAAAGAAGAGGGACTGATGTCTCCCACGGAGAGGCAGAGGAGGGCCCAGTGGTAGTTACAGGAGTAGACCCGTGCTCTCAGTAGTGCACTTGTAACCCAGCCTGGCAGGACACCACATGAAAGGAGCCACTTCTTTGTAGCTGGGCTCCCAGTAACAAGAAGCTTCAGAGGCAAAGAGTGAGCTTAGTCCAGCTCAGCTGAGTGTGCTGAGGCTCTTTATGATTCGTTTATATCACAGTTGCTTTTAATAAATCTCAGCTGTGCCCTTGCTGGTAGCAGATCCCCCGTGGCTGCAGCACACGCACAGGTGCAGCACCCAGACAACCCAATGCTGCAGAGAATGCTGTGGGCATGGTCTGGTCTTTGGCTGGGACAGCTGCTCACACTGCACTCATTTCCAGCTATCCATCACAGCACACACAGATTTCCTCTGTGGTAGGGAAGAAGGATCAATCGTACCCCTGGTGTTGAGGCAGGAAGGTTTCCATTAAGTCAGCAAGGGTGTTAATTTATAGCATGTTTGCTACTTCTCTCCAAATACTCTTCCAGATGAGAGCTCACTCCCTCACACTTGCTGCCCACTAAGGGTGAAGATTAACAAGCATTTTGTTTAACTGCAGAGTTTGGTGCAGTCCTTCACCCTTCCACACTGCACTGGGGTCTCCTGGCCTTTGCTTCAGGTTGAGCTGCTGCTCAAACTGCAGCAGATTGGTCTGGTTGAAATAAAACCTGTAGGTTTTATTTTTTGGCTCAAGAGTGGCTATTTATGGATATAATGGTGCAAATGACTTAAAGCATTGCAAATGCAAAGCCAAACTTTGCAAAAAATGCTGTTTGGACAAGCTCTAAGTTATTGCGTATCAAGAGCTGTGCAGTCTGAATCTACCAAAGCAGAGCTATTTCCCCAGTCAAACACTGTGAATTTTGTCAGCTTTTTGATACTAAAAAGATTTTCTCAGAAAACTAAAGGATTATTATTGGATTAAGGACAAACTAGACAGCAATGGAATGAAAAATAAATGTGTAGAGTATTATTACTTTATTTTTTGAGGAACTTCAACTACTTCCATCACATATGCTGTAGGAAAGTTCTATTAATTGCATCTGAGAGGCAAGATCACTAGTTTTTGACAAAATACTTTGGAGTACAAACTTAACATGTAACAAACCATGCTGCATTTTTGTATTTGCAGCAAGGACCATGAGAATTACCCAATAAAAGGGATGGTTTAATCATAACTCAAAGGTCTGTACCAGCTCAAGTGAGTCAAAGCTGTTTTTCTCATTTTTAGTGTCGTGTCTCTTCGTTATTAGAGACCTTTAAAGAAAAGATAATACCACTCAGTTCTGAGATGTACCTGAAGGAGTCTTGGACCTCAGAAAGTCAAAGAACTCTGCAGCTGCGTGACGCCACCAAGAATTCCTTTCTGCTGCTTTGTGCTTTTTAGAGATGTTTACATGATCTACAGTGATGTGGCAAACAAAATTATGGTGTTATTGTGCTTGTTCCACCCAAGTAAAAGTCAATAGAGAGTTAAGTCCACTTTTATCCAGAAAGACATATTGAATCTATTGCTTTTGTTCCAGTTTATTGTGCAAATGCAGATGTAGGTTATGGGTATCAGCCTGCCACGGCAGCTGTTGCAAATCCACACTCAAGAGGAGATAAGTTAGCAAGAAATGAAAACAGGAACTAGATTGCATACAATAGTGATCACTTTTTTGTATGGCATATAGAGACTAGCAAGGGACAAGCTTGTTAAGTTGATTAACAATGGTCTTGGAGATGGGAAAACATAAGGCAATGTCAATATGACTTTACATTTGCAATTGCCAGAAGGAATCCCCATAATGAGAATAGGACTATACACAGCAAGAATGGAAAATGGCCAGACTTCTTTTAGTGGAAAAAGGTGAAAAAGTATTCCTAGTAAATTCCTATTTCATGTGCCAAATTTTGGCCAAAGAAAGGACTTTTGAGGAGTTAGTAAATGCTTGAAGGCCTGGGATCACTAGAGAAAAGCTGGGAAAAGAATAGCTGCTGATGGTTGCTATTGGAAGTCATTGCAACACCAGCCCTTATCCCACTTCCTGCTGTAGAGCCCTCTTGCACAGCCTGGATAATGTCAGCCATTTGTTCTTAGATCTGGGTGTCTCATTTCCATTGACACCCTTCTCTCTCAGCAGTGGGGGTTTAAAAGCAGCCAGGGTAACACCACAGCCTCCTTCCCTCTGTGGATGTAGGGCTGGCTGGTGTATTCTCACAAAACACTGTCTGTCCAGGATTCCATCCCTATGTGCTTTTGCCTTTTGCAGAAATACCTAAATTCAGTGCTCAGCTTAAACATCAGGGCTGTGCTGGGGAAGTATTATTCCATGGGCACAGCCCTGGATCACACTGTCAGAGCTCCTCAGGCAGAAGCAATCTAGCAGGTACCAGGCTTTTCCTGCCACAAGAGCGCTCTGCAAGACAATGAGGATGGCAGTCATGAACAGCTTCTGCAGAAAGATTGCATTTTCTATAGGCACCAGCTCCAGTTCTCTCCTGTTCCCATCAACCTGGGCATAGCAACAGAGGATATACTGAAGAACTATTGATACAAACTCGTGAGCTTTTGGGATTTAGTGAGGTTGTGTGTGCTCAGCTCCAGCTACACAGATGCTTCCTGCCTGACACATCCAACCCTGTCTCAGCCTGTGTTAACTGTGAGCTTACGTGTGTGATGCCTGCAGAAAGCTGTCCAGGTGTCACTGTTGGTTCTTATGTGGAAAAGTGTCTATGCACCATGGTTTCTCTGTGTTAGGGAGCCTGGGACACACTCCCCCCTGACAGACAATTGCTCTTTGAGATGCCGGAGATAAAGAGAAGCTTAAGAAGGAGTAATAACCAAAGTTACAGTCAAGAGAAAGCTCTCAGATGCCTTTAACAGCCCATCATGCTGCCCATGGGCATTTCACACTCGTGCTGACTTGCACCAGAGCGAGGAAGCTGCTGCACTGCATGGAAGGTAACATGCTGTAACATCACTCACACAACTGGAGGGCTTCTTTGGCTTTGCTCTTTAGGCACACAAGAAGCTGGAATATGTCTCATAAAGTGGAGTGTGAGAAGCAGCAGCCATAACAAGAAAAGCAGTGCTGTCCCTTGAGAAAAAACATTTATGTCCTCTGCAGCAGAGAACACACAGCAGAAGGCTGCTGTCAACAAGTCCTCGCTGCTGTTAGCAAGTCCTCTGTGCTGTTTGCTCTGAAGCAGAGCAGAGAGCATGTCTTGCTAGCAGATAGCTCAGGAAAAGCCAAAGCACTGAACAAAAAATCCCTTACAGAATTACAGGAGGGATGCTGCCCCTCCCGCTGTGTGATGAGTTGGGTAACACCACGCAGAGATTGGAGAATTACAGTCATTGGCCCTGGCTGGTCTGTAAGGCTGCATTTGAGTGTGGTTATGAGCAGTGATGTTGGGCAACATAACAGAAGTGTGAACAGACTACAGGAGGTTTGCTCAGACCTGCGTCGCTTACCTCAGGTGCTCAGAGATGCGTTCAAATCTGTAGTATAGACCAGTCTGAATGGAGGGAGGAAAAATCACTCCATCCGCATGAGAAAAATCACTGGAAAAGAGCAAGAGAAGAAGCAAAGGTCTGGAGCCAGGAACTGAAGTCAGTTGTTGCCACATGCATTTTTTGGAATTGCACAGACCTATTGAAAACTTTTTATGTAGTGCAGAAAGGATGTGGCAAATTCTGAATGTCATTGAAGCCAACACTTATTTCCAAATTAACTCCATGTCTTCCTACCCTTTTCATTAGAGACAGTCCACTTACAAATCCTTGGAAACAAGAAATGGTGCAATCTGTTACTTTCAGCTTTTCAACTGGGAAGCCTAACTAGGAAGTTAATCTCTGAAAGTCTGGAGCATGGCTACAGACTACTGCAAAGTTTGACTTTGCCAGGATTTTCACAGAGCTGAGATGTCTAGGGGATGAAGGTGCTGCATGGCCGAACTGTGCTTTACTGGTGAAAGACAGTAGTGAAAGAAAGAGTTCTCAAACTAAGTATTCTTGAAAAATCAACACAAGTGGAAGACCATTGGCTCCTTATGAAGTTCCTTCCATCATAAATCATGTTAAAGCTTGCTGGAAACAGAAGGTATTGCAGCCCTATTTATTCTCACTAGGCAACAGGGAACAATTAACTTCCTTTATGGAATAAACTATCCAGAACAATAGGATCCACCATTCAAAACGCAGGCACGTGACGCAAGTCTTCTGAGGGAGTTGAGCTATGCCAGGTATTGCCTGGTAGCACAAACAATGTGCATGAACCACTCGGTGGAAAAGAGCTTGGAGCTGTGAGCAAAGTGTTTCCTCATGTTAAGCAAAGAAAGCAGTGCCTGTTCTTTGTAAATAAACAGCTAGGTTTCGAAACAGTCCGGACACTGGAGAATTAACTGAAACAATCCAAACTTTGGCTAACCACTAGGGTCAAAAAAGGATAATAAAACCTCTTTTTCCTGTGCAGAAAACCCAAAACTTTATTTTCTATAGCCTTCAAAAACTAAAAATGACATCATGAATAATTTTGGACATGCCTAAACCTTACTTTGGTTGCCTGGCAGGAGCATCCTGTCCTGTCCCTTCTTTCTTTCACAACAGGCCTTGCATCAGGCACAGTCTCCCTTCAGACACCAAAGGTTTGGTACCACTCTGATTGACATGATTACAACCACATGGCAAAAGTGAGCAGAAAGCAGGAAAAAAAAAAAAAGGTATGGCTTTTCTGGATGGTGTAGGCTGCAGATGACATATGTGAAGGAGGATGGGTCCATATGAAGAAATCCGAAGGGTACTGTGGGGGTTTGGAGTGAGAAACGCAAAGAAAAGGCAGATGTGAGCAGCAAAGGAGAGCCAGAGCAGTGAGCTGCAAGAGGAGGTGAGCAGGGAGGTCAAAAATTTTAATGATGATACAGAATTAGTAGCGAATATGAAGACAGATGGTGAAGAACTCAAGGAAGAGAGAGAATGACCAGCCCAAATAATGGCAACTGAAATTCAGTCTAGACTGATGTAAGGCAACAAATGTATTTAAGGACAAGCAGCTCCAGTTTCATGTATAAATAATGGTTTCTGTGCTCACTGCTGCTACTCGGGGGGGAGGCCTTGGTAGAACTACTGTAGACACATTCTTGAAAACATAAAATCACTGCTCAGCAACAGTAAAAGAACACATAAATGTTTGAGATTACTACAAAAGAAAAAGCCAATAAAGCAGCAAACATCACTGTGCCACTGTATAAATCCATTTTGCATCCACACCTTGAATACTCTCTGCAGTTCTGGACCCTTGAAAAGGATAGAGAAGTGATGGAAAAGATTCAGAGAAGATTAACAGGATGAGGAAAGGTGTAACATAAGTTTTGTACAAGGAACAGTCAAGGAGAGTAGGACTTCTCAAGCTGGAAAAGAGGTTAGATGGGGACGCAGTACAGGGAAAGCTATGAAATCATTAATAACACAAGAGAGAGTGAGTAGGGATTGAGTGCTGATTGTGTCTCCAGGACAATGAGGGACCAGATAATGATGCTGGTAGGAGCCAATTCAAAGCAAACAACAGGAAGAGGTCCTTTCCAAAGCATGTTGAGAATGCAAGGAGCTTACATGTTCACCCAAATGTTTGGAGGAGTCCATGCCACAGCAGATTTGGGAAATCCTCTGAGCTGAAAACAGATGGAAGCTACAGTATCTGATTGATGTGAGTCTACTTGTGGCTCCTGTTGGAGGCAGACTAGATGGGCAGCTTAGATGGTCCAAACCAGAACAATTGTTCTTACCTGGAGTTAAAACAGGTAAGACATGACTCAAGTAAATATGGGGACCCCAAACAGAGTTAGGGTGGCAGCATGCAGCACAGCAGGAGGTGAAGTCAGGGGTTTGGGTGAAACTGGCGCAGTTAAACTGCCATCCAAAGGTGTAGATAAGGAGGCAGAAGAAAAGCTGCAGTTTCAACTCCATCAATGCTCTGGCTGAGCCCAGACATGCCCCACTATAATCAGGAGAAAAGCTTCCACTGACTCCAGCAGATCAAGCCCTAAAGACATAAAGACAAGCCATTAAGTGCAGAGTTTCAGGGTCAAAGAATATCTCCAGGATAACAGGAGACACAGCACAGGTGAGTCTGTACAGGCAGAATTTGCAATTTATGTTTGTTATCTATCAGCCAGATCAGAATGGTTTCAATCCTGATCAGATCCAAGTAAATTTGGAATTTAGAGATATTCCTTTGCAGAGTCTGCAAGATCCTAAATAATAACTGCTATCTATGTAGGTATTGCCCACAGCACAGGGTGTTTTTTCGATCTTTTTAATAAGGACTCTGAAATACACAGTGTTGCCTCCACTTCAAATGTGGTATAATCCAGTAGGGAGAAGTTACAGAGTCATGGCCCCAAGGCAAGCTGCAAAGCTGCCCAAAAGGCCAAGAGTTTCAACTTTCCTTAAGGGTATGTGGATTTATAAAATAACATCTCCAAGTGTCCCTTTTAAATGGAAGGAACCACTATTCATTAGTCACTCAAAGCACTGATTATCCATCAATCAGCAAAATAAATATGTTCCCAAAACTGAGGAATACCTCACATTCCAGGAGATACTCCTAAATATCATGACTTTTTCTCATACAGACAACAATTATTTTGGGTAATGACCCTGAAATAAGCCTTTCCTGTTCTGAGGTTGTGTTTTTTCTGTAGCACTGATCTTGCTTTGTTTGGTATACGACTCCTACATGCAGTATCTCAATAAGTGCTCACATTATGGTCAGTATTTTCAGAGAAGAGTCTTTTATTCTTTCAGCTGAAGCAAAATGCTTTTCTTGGAGTGCTGAAAAAAAAAATCACTTTAAGAAGCCAATCTGACTAACTGGGTTAAACTAGAAATGTGCCAAATTGCAGTGCAGACATGGCATAGCTGCTGACCTGCACCGAGGCTGGAAATCGTTCCAGGCTGTGACGTGCCATGTCTGTTCACATCAGCTGTGCACTGGGAAATGCACAAGGAAACAGCTCACTGAAAAATGTCCTTCAGCTTAGGGTGCAGAGAGATTCCTGTTAAGCTTATTGCTTGCAAGCAAACCAGCCTCTCAGACCTACGGAGTGTAATTTCTCACACAATTTATTAGGATTTCTCAGTTTTCTTCCAGTGTTCCCAGGACAGCATGCACAGATGGACACACCGCACCTCATGAAGACCTTTACAAACATCTGACTCATTCACTCCACCTGGCCCTGTTCTTCAGCCTGATGCCACCAGCCTTCAGCAATACAAGTTGTTTCTTCTTTTCAGCAGTAATTTGGTTCTGACACTGCAGTTTGACATCTCTGTGTGTACCTTTATATCATGTTTACTCCACTGTATGCTGCTCAGATACCCACTTGGCAAAGCTAGACATCTCAGCACAGACCACCCCTGCATCCCCACTATTCAAGGATGCATTTTGGCAGCAGGAGGTTACATCTGTGGGTCTCAAGCAGCTTTTCAGTATCCATCCTCCTGTTTGTCTTCCCTGTCACATCTGTTCTTCTTGCACATGTCCAGTGGGGAGGGGAAGGTGGTATGGGAAGACAGATGTTTGGAAGAAGAGCAGATCTCCCCCAGTGCAAAGCCTCACCACTGCTGAGGACATTGCCTAACAAAGCTGCTGTTAACTGTTAGGAAGGAGGAGCCTCAGAGGTCATTCAGCTGCAGTCTGGTGAGCGTTCTCTTTTGAAAGAGTGTCTGTCCCATCTGTGCCTTTAGTCTATTTTTGTGCTACTTTCATGTCATGCCATCATAAGTTAACATGCAGCTGCACCATGAACTGGCCTGGGAAACTGATCTGGCTGAAAATTCACTCAGCTGAAAGGCAGGGGAAAAGGAGAAAAAAAAAGGGTATTTTTCAGCCAGCTGAGATCTCTGATCTCGTTTACCACAAGCAGCACTAAAAGTTGTACCACCACCAGGGAGGTAACCTCTTCCTACAGCTGTGGTGGCTGCTGCCAACTCTTTCTCAGGCAGCAACCCAAGCCTTCCTTGCCCTACGGACATGCTGCTTAAGAGGAATTGAGTTTTCTCATTTCATTTCCACTACTCAGGCAATCCTAGCCTGTGTAGACAGGCAGTGACATGTGGATGTCCAACATGTGATTTGAGGAGGTCTTGTTAGAAAGCTCACGTGGGGCAAGGTCTGCCATAGCTTTGTCCTTGTAAATACAAAGGCAGTAGAAGAAAAGTTGCTCTGAGTGATTCTTGTTTCACTTCTTGGTCTCATGTCCCCTTGGGGAATTTAAGTAAATAATTTATATAGGCAAATTCTTTTGGTGGCTTCCCCCCTCTGCTTACTGCTTTTGCTAACCACTGGATGGACTCAACATTCCCTGCCTTGAGACCTCTGGTGCCAGAGAATTTGTTTGACACTACACTGTTTCTCTTTTAGCATGAATTACTGGGTGGAAACAAGAAGCTGGTAACATGTGACTCACTTGCCACACACTACAGCTCTGTCTGTTAATAGATGTGACCTTTGTGATTAATACAGCGCTGGGGGGGTGCATTAAATCCCTCCCTCCAGCACAGTTGTCATCCTCATCATCTCATCACCCATCCAAGTGAGGAAGCTGCAGTTTCAAAGCCTGTCAGTTCCTGCAAGACACACAAAATGCTGGGTTGGGTCCAGAAGTCAGCCAGAAGATTTGGGATTTGCGTCAGGAGGTGATAGCAGAGGTCAGCCCTGTGCTGCACCACCCTCATGCCTGGAGCTCAGTCCCCACCAGGGTGACAGCCCCATCATAGCCCTTGCTGTGCATTCAGCCTCCACCTGTGATGGGCATGACACAGGGCTGATGGCTGCAATCATGCCATCCCAACACTCTGGCAGAGCCTCTTCCTGCCCTCTGACTGCAGATAATGAGCTCTGGGCTTAGGCATGGACCACATGGCGGAGCGTATGTGCAGGTGCCCAGGGGTCTTGCAACAGCTGAAGTGGCAACTCCCAGTGAGGAAAAATAATTACAGTCCCTTGAAACCACCCTGTTGATGGCCTTGAAGCTGGGAAGTTTTCTTCCCCAGGTCTTGGGCCTGGGTGATTCTGTAACAGACTTTCCTGTTTAACCACTCACACCCCACAAACCACCACCAACCCACCAAATATCCTCCCCCATAACATCCCACACCAACATCCCGTGCTTCAGTCTCCCTCCCTGGGCCTCTTGCCCCTTGTCCAAAGCCCATTCTACCCCTGTCATCCCTCAAACCACACTCTCTCCTTGTGACACTTGCCCCAGCCCCGCCCTTCCTTGCTCTATGTCCTTCCTCCCCTCATTCCCAGAGTTTCTTCCTGCCAGTCTCCTCCATTCTCTGTGGAACCACATCCTGCATCCTTGTGGGCAGCATGTACCTTGACATGGGAAGGGAGGGGGCATCTCCCGAAACTCAGCCCCGTGTCCAGCCCTTGCACATACTGACAATGATACACTGAGTGCAGCTGTCTGCACTTTACAGCATTTCTTTTTGCAGTGGTGTTATAACCTGCCCCAGAAAGGGAGTGTAGCCCGGGTTCTTGTCAATAAATCCCTTGGGGTGAATTAGAGTGAAATGACACTGAATAAGCAGTGTTTGTAAACATATATAGATAAGGTTTATTTTAGAACAATTTTGTTTCAAAAGTAAACAGGCATGTTGCTGGTTTGGATGTTATCATCTATAGTAATACAGCAATATTAAAGAATAAAAATAACACTTAAGGAAATGTATAAAGATCACAGTAGTATTAAGGCATAAAAATAACACCTAAGGAAATATATAAAGAATACAGCATAAAAATAACAGCTAAGGAAAAGAAAGAAAGAAAGAAAAAGAAGGTCACCACCCACTCAATCCAGTGAGGAAACTTGGTCATTGCAGCTTCCACGTCTGTTGGTTGAACTAGTGGTCACAGTCCTGTCAAAGTGATGGTCTTGATCCATTTGGGCTCGGAACGCCTTGTACCTCCTCAGAGATGCAAAGTTTTACAATGGATAGTGTCACAGGACATGTTATGAGCCTCTGACACCTTCTAAGACTCAGCATTGACCATGGTCCATCATGGTCCAACATTTGAGATGACTAGCCCAGGCCTGATGCAAAACATCTTTGAGGTTTCACAGCAGAGTCATCATGTAAGGGAGGACATTGGCATGATAAGAAGGATTATCCCACCTCACAGGATTTGCCTCTTACCAGACTCTTCCCTTGCCTGGATATCCAGTTTGTAGTTTCAGGTATGCACAACCTTCTGCACCTGGGGTAGTTGGACAGTGGCACCCACTTATCCGATCTGAAGGTCCTTTCAAGGTAGGCATAGCCAGGGATGGTAGGTTTTGTTGTTTCTCTTCAGTTTGCTACAATGGACAGAAGTCTTTTGGTGATCTTACAATGTTTAAGCCATTAACTATTTCAGTCTCTGGCAGGTGGCTGTGGACCAGCAACAGTCTCAGGATGCATCACAGAGCCCACTTAAAGGAATGGGCCAGCGCTCCCTGTGGACAGAAGAAACATTTAAAATCTTACAGGTAAGGAAAAATCAGCAAAGGGAAACATTTGTCTTGGGTATCAAAGTGCATGGTTAGATAATTTTTGAATCCCCACCAGAGAAACTTGCAGGGAGTTAGCAAGCTGCAAATGCTGAATCTGGAGCATGTGCTGGGAACTGCATGTGCAATAGGCAGAGGACACACAATCACACAGAAGGAAATAGGGGGACAGAGCTGTGCCCTTAGCCCTGAACTTCCAATAACTCTAAGAAGACATACTTGGGGACAGCAGGGGAAATCCCTGTGGAACTGATGTGCAGCTGACTGCTTCCTGCCGCAGCATGCTGGGCCTGCACACAGCTGAAAAATACCCACTGGTTTTTTTTCTGGAAAAAACCAAACACCAAAATCCAGCCTTTTGCTGAGTTGTATCCTCTCATCTGATTCACCACATACAGAGTAGCTGCTCTGGCAGAAGGAGCAGATGCAGGAACAGCAAAGAGTGATGGAGGGGTGGTGACAGTGGCCACACTTCTTCTTTTCTCAGTGTTGGTGGTGAAGATGAAGCCTCAGGATCATTCTGGCCCTTGCCAATTGATTGATAATGCAATCCAGCCCTGCTCCAAAGTGTGATTACTTTGCCCTTTTCCTCCAGAAAATAATTATGAACTAACTTGACCTACACAAATGCTCTTCCCTCATTATCCTCATCACACTGACTGGGATCCTGCTACCCCTCCTTGCCCCCTGACAGCCTGGGAGAGAAGGACTCTTGCCTCTTCACCAACCAAACATGGGGGTGATGGTCAAGACCTCCCTCTGCTTCCACACATGGACTGAAAGGTGAGGAAAGCTGAGACACACCGGCTTTGCAGATGGGAAAGGCAGAATTGTTGTGAGTTATTCTCTGCCCCCTCCCTCTCCATCTGCCTTTGGGGTCCCACTTTAGGCAGCATCCCTGGACTCATCCCCAGGGGATGGAAAACACAAGTGGCAGGGGTAGGAGTTTTTCCTCGGGCAGGGCTGCAAGAGATGTGGTGCTGGCTCAGGGATTAGCCAGAGGAAGCTGTGCTTCATTAGAAACACGACTGAGAACTTCATCTGCCTCTGATCTTCATCCATGTCCACTGATAAAGAAAAGCCCAGATCCTTGAGGCTCACAGAAGTTGTGCTGCTGCCTTCAGCAAGGGCTCATTTCCTCCTTGCTTTGCTGTCTCTGCAAAAGAAGTTTGTGCCACCACTTTGGGTGTGTTAACACACACCACAGTTTTAGGTCTAAAGTCTACAAACTCCATCTGGAAATGCATTTTTTACTCTAAAATTAAGACTTCTTCTCCTTTTTCTCCAAACAGTTCTGTATATGGCTTTTTGGTTTACAATTAAAAACTCCAGGGAATAGAGAGCCAGGTCCCAAAAATTTTCCTGAACCACAAACCCACATTTGCCTCATGGAAGAAATGTCTTATGCTCTGGCACTGCAAAGAGCTTGGTTCCCTCCTTCTGCCATTGTGTGCTTTCTGAGCTGTGCAGCTCTGGGGTGCCATGGCTCCTCTCCCACAGCAGGAGCTGGGGAAGGCTCAGTCTGAGAAATCAGGGGCTCCATGGGTTGGTTCCTGCCTGGAAGGATTAAGAGGAAGATTATACTGCTCAGCCTAGCACAGGAGATAAACTAAAGGAGGAACAAAGAGTGCCACTACTGTTAATGTTAGTGCTTCATCCGCTTCATTGGACTGTAGTCTCAGGAATGAAGAAGAAGCATCATGCAGTTCTCCTCATCCCAAAATAAATACAGCCAGGGTTCAAAACAAACTGAGGGGGAAAAAACATGTATTGTCTGCCAGGAATAAATTTGGAAGCTGAGTTATTAAAATATTTATTATATGCAAAGGTCTTTGCCATCCCTGAGCCTTCAGGACAATTTTTGAGATTATTGTTTTAAACACTAGAGATGAACAAAAATTTCTGTTTAGAGTAGTCTCTTTTTATTATCTTCAACAGGGCTACATGGGAGCCTGATAAAACTGGATGTTGTCCTTGATGCTGAGCTCCTCCTTGTACTGCCAGCAGTAATTCTCATTATTTGGACACGCTGTGATTTTTTCTACAGCATACTCAAGGCCAAGAATTAGCTGGGGGAAATTATCTTGAAGTGCTCAGTTATTTTACTATCAAAAGTCTTAAGAGTGAGGTTGTAGAAGGAGATTGTGCTGGCATTTTTGCTTTATTGCCACGTGACCAAATAGCATTAATTGAAGAATATACCTGTCAGAAATATCCTTGTTATGAGATGCAACTTGTTTCTGTAATTCCATTTTTAAATACACAGCAACACATTTCACAGTCTATTTTTTGACAGTCTTCAAAGGGATAGATTGGAGCAGCCCATATTGCACAAGGACATGTCACCAGTGTGAGCTACATAAAAGCTCATGAAATGATGTTCCTGCAGGATGGATTCTCAGATCCCAGCTCTGACCAGGGCTGTGCCAGGCTCAGGGATAGGGATCAAATCACACTGTAGCCCTTGTTTATATCTCCCACTGTCACTGCTGGACCAGCAGCCATATTTTCGCCCGCTTCTAATTAAGGATATAAATGAACGCTGCTGCAAAAGCATAGCACGCTTAGCAGGACATATCTGGCCAATTGGTCAGAGTATCCATGGGTGACTATGGTGACAGAGGTGTGGCATTAGCCAGATTAGATGGAACTGAGAGAAAGGTTTTTTCCAAATATCCATCCTGAAAGAAGAGACAAAGAGGATCTCTGCTGAGGGGCACTGGGGCAGGACACCGAGAACAGCTGCACTCACCCTTCTCACAGCCTTCATGTTGGTCAAAAATCCAAGAGCTGGGACAACATTTTTGCCCTTCATATGAAGAGTGATTTAGAGATGTAAGGAAATTGTGTCACAGCTCTGATGACTGTGTGACTGGTTCTTCTGGAGGTGTGTGTCAGGGGGTGTGTCGGGCGCACACTGGCTGCCCCAGGTGTAACCTACATATGGAGGAGCCGGGTACAATATTCCACCTTCCCATGTCCCAACTCCCCTGCCAGCATAGAAGGGGTGATGCCCACAGGTTATGCAGCATGTTTTGGTGTTCTCAGGGGTAAGAAGGGAAGTGCTGAGAGAGGAGCCTGTGGGCACAGCTGGCATTTGAGGCAGCCAACCAACATTTTCAGCTTGCCATTCCTGTTAAGGAACAACCCATAGGAATGTACAGGGTGTCTCACACTTGGCTCTACAGTGTCTGTGCAAGTATGCTTTCACCAACTCTCCAGATTTTATCACAGTTTCACAGTGTTTGCTGTTTCCCTTAAATCTAGTTCTCAGAGTCATGTGGTGAATATAAACTTCATATTAACGTTCCCTGTTTGAAGTTACAAAGGTATAACAACTCACAGCTTAAACAGCTCTAAATGGTTAACAATATCGTGGAAGATATTTTCAGTGCTCATCAGCTATGACAGATAATTATGGATTTGAAGAGATTTGCAATTTGTTTATAAATACAACTTCAAAACTAGAACTGAGACATCTTCAGCAAACTGCTCAGCTTCACCGTTAATTAAAAAATCACATTTACACATGCATTTAAAAGTGTCAAAGAAATTACAGGAGCACTTCTACTTCCACTCTAAATGTTAAAAATTTGAGAATCTTCTGACTGGGGAGAAAAGAGGAACCCTGAAGGCTCAGCAAATAGAAGGAGCACAAATACTGTCACAGGGCCTGTGTTTTATCTCATTCTTTTGAAATCCCTGCCCTGAATTTGTTGTTAGATGTATTTCTGATTGAGTAGGTCCAATCCTGATTCTACCTAAACTGCCTACCTTAAAATTTATAGACCAGTAGTATCTAATTTAAGTCTTGGATATTGCAGAAAGGCAAAGAGTCTATTGCTGACCAATGTATTTATTATCTGATCCGAGAATCTAAGGGAATGTGCATGGAGGACATCCAGCAGACATCTTTTCTTTCTTTCTTTTAGGTAGAACACGCTCTTCAAGATGTACATGTGGTGTTTCAACATACATATGGTGAGAAAAGAGCTCCAAACCCAATCTGCCAGCAGCACATCCCTCACTCAGCACCAACTCCCTTCCTGTGTATTCAGGGCAGATGTTTTAATCTTTGGGCCCTAGTGCATGGCTTGAGGAGTTCTCTTCCCAGACAAGCAGCTGCTTGAGTGGCTGAGCACCCTGGGAATCTGCAGCTTAAGTCCTTTCAGGTGCTTTCGATAAAAGGTCCTATAAAATGGTACCATTGCTTTGTTATCATCATACCAGAAAGCCTCCTACACTTATGCAGTATCGGGAATACATTTCATGCTCATTAGGCAATGACTGATGGCACTTCCCTTATCAAAATCCACATTTCTCACTTCAGAGTGAATTCCTTCCCACATTCTTTCCTTCCAGCTCTGATTTTCAAGGTTAGTCTCACTTAGCGATGTGCATTCCACCTTTCCATGTGTGCAAAAATGCAAATACCACAATCACTCCTGTAACATCCCCACTACAAATCTACACAGATGAGATTGCAACCAGCAGCCTCATGATAAACATGGCTTATTAGAGATCCCCCAAGGCAGCCAGTCCCCAGTATCAAAGTACTCCACAAAAGAAGCCTGACTTTATGGATGTTCAGCTGGAGCACTCTGCACACAGTAACTATTCAAATCCATGAACACATGGTGTCTGCCCGATTTGGAAAGCTGGGAACAACCTTTCTATGTATATTGGAGCTGGAAACAGGGATGAACCTAGAGCTGCACAACACGGTTACCAATTCCATCTTTCTCTCTTGCACACACATGTTTTTATCCAAGCCCATCTCTCTTCTTCCTTGATTCAAGGAACTTGAATATTCAGCCTTGCCCATGACCATGACTGAATATTCAGTCCCTGACCTTGCAGCCTGATTTGGGTTACTTTGAAGTTCAAGTGTGTGTGAATTTGGGAATCTATCTCAAATTCATATCTGGTTAGAAACACTCCTGATATGAACAGATAGCAAAAACTATCTCCATTCCTCTGATGCCCCTTCTGGAATAAGTAATTATTCTGTGGCCAGATGGTCTTTCCCAGCTGTTATGCCCCACTCACATTGAAAAGTCCTCCAGAGACCACCTCAAAAAGCATACAACTCCTTTACAAGAAATGAGTTTTTACTCCAGCAAACAGGGTAAAGTGAGTAACCAAAATTTCCACTTGGACCCCACCTACCAGCAGCACCCTTAGGACTGTGGACATGGCCACCCTGACAGCAGCATGCATAGCCTTAGCTACAACATACTACTCCTTGGCACAGTTCACATCCCACAGATAGAGAACAAAGTTATATCCAGCTTGAACCAATGCAAGGAAGAAACTGGGATGTTGTTCTATAAGGGCAAAGTTATGGCTTAACATACAGAACACGGGACTAAAGTGGGCAGCTCAGAGACTGCTGGGTGCTGACCTGCTTTGCTTCATGGTGTTGGTCCCAGTCAATAAGGATCATATACTCTCAACCAAAAAAATGCCTTTTTTTTTCTTTTTCAGTTCTAGGGGCAAAGTCCCAGACACCAGCACAAGAAACAACTGAAGGGTTTAGGCAGAATTGTAGCTGTATCTCATAGAACAATTTAACACAACAGCTATGGGGCTGTCCAGCCCTGAAAGCTTTGTAAATTCACCAGGTACTTCCCAGACAACTTTCCTACCTGCCAGCACTGCTGAACTCCACAGAGTGCCACAGCCTGCAGTCACAGGGGACAGGTGTCTGTGAGGTCAAACACTGGAGAAAACTCAGCACAGCTCAGCCTGAGCTGTTGGTGTGAGTCCTGTGTGGGGTTAAAGGCCACTTCACAAGAGAACATGTGCAGAGAGCACAAACATGCTTCTTTCTAGTACTTCAAGCCTCTGGAGTATTTAATTTCGTAACTTTAATAACGTACTGGTGCCACAGTTTCTAACCTGTGTTTTTGTTCCTAAGTTTTAGAAGACAAAATAATCTTGTAGTCCCATAAATATCACTATGCAATTGGCACCAGGTTGACAGGGACAGCAGTGTTTGCTGTCCACATGGGCCATCTGAACCCTTTAAAGCTTAGGTGCCTCTGTTTTTTTTCTCATTTGGTTTCCAGGGGTACAAATATTTTGACTTATTTTCACCAAGCTTTCACTTCAGTCTTGGCTCATTCCTTTCCTCTGTTTTGTCCTTTCCACACCACTTGTTTCTTTTCCCAGCTAGCTCCTTATCTAGGCAACTCTATGTGTCTAAAATAAATCTCCAAAATAAACCTAGGGTTTTACCTGGACCAAATGTTTTAAAATAGACATGTATTCGGCTGTTTTGATTAAATCCTGTGCATTGGTATAAGGTAAACAACAGTGATACTTACCCAGCTGTGGTTGAGTCATATTGGATTTGCTCCAGTTAAATCCATATCATCATTTGCTCCTTGACCCTTAGCTCTGCAAGATAATGCTATCTCTTTGCAAAAAAGGGAACAACCAAAGCAGGCTGTGGCATTGGAAAGCTGTTATCTCCCAGCCTCAAACTTGGACATTCTGTATTTAACATCTGTCCACACTCACAAGCAACATCCATGTGCAATTTTCTCCACTCTCCACACACAGTTCAGATTCCAAAAGGATTTAATAACACCCCAGTGTTATAAACCAAGTCCAAAGTACTTGCTATTGAGTCTGCTTTATATGAGAAGGTATGAACCAAAGTCAGTGTGTTTCCTTATAAGAAAATATTGCTGATTTACTGTAATCAGTTTGGCAACTCAGCTTGTGAACTGGGTTGCACTTCTGTAGAACTGTCCTCATGCTCGAGAGGAAGAAATATCAGGCCTCAGGGAAGGATGAGCTGCCAGTCAAACCCACCCTTACAAGCAAGCCCCACCTGCATCCCCACGCTCCAGCCTGGCTAGCAGCTGGTTCAAGCCCTTCACCCTCCAGTTTCTTCATGGGAAGGTGGCACATATGTCTGTTGAGCCATGACTCAGCTGAAGCCTCCTAAAGCCCACAGTGGTGAAGCAACACATCCCTGGGTAACTTGGGCAGGCTCCTGTGTTGGCTTATTCAAGCCCTTGTATTGGGCTTACATCTTGCTCTTTTGTCCCACTGGCAAAGGATACAGCAGAGTAAACCACTGTGCTTGAAGGAATTCTGCCCTCCATGAAGGGAAGGAACCAACTCAGAGCCCTGACTGCAGCGTCCTGCACATGGGCTTGTGTCTTGCTCTTGTTACAGCTTAAAAGCAGAGTGCCATCCACAAGCAGCCTGTGGGAGCACATTCCTGCTTCCCATCAGAGCTGCTTCATAGGTTCACCACCCATCTGCATGTTAACATTTTGGCTAGTTTTGCTTGTTCCTCCCTATGAAATTTCATCACTTTGTTTAATTGCAAAAGTCAACCACTATATTCAAGAGATGAATTACCCTACTGCTGCAAGAAATTTTGACATTTAGTAGCTTAAAAGATATTTATGACCAAAGTAGTTGTTATTCTGAAATACAATATTCATTTGTAGAAATTCCCCATTGGGGACAAAATAATCAATGACACACAGAAGGTGCAAAAGCCCCATCAAAATAGGATCTTAATTGTTCCTTAAAGTGGTGAAATGTACACAAATGATGAAAAACAGTTCAGAAAGTTAACCAGTTTAGTCCTGGAGCAATGCAAGCATTTAAAGACAGATTTACAGTGCACTGAAAATCTGATTATGTAAACTACCATAAATGGATTCAGTGTGTTAGAGGCCAACACTAAATCTTCAGCTGTTTACTGGAAAAAAAGGCAATAGGGAACTATACATTAAAATGAAGATTTATTTCAGAAAGCGTAGCAGAAATGAAATATGCTGACATAATGAATAAGCAGAAAGAAAGAAAGCATAAAATTAACAATCATCGGCTCTTGCTCCAGGATTACCAACTATAAACTAGAGAATGACATTTATTGTGATGTTAGTCCTTGAGATGAACTGCAAAAGTTTTGATAGAGCTTGTCAAAACTTTACAGGTTCCTGATTCAAAATCTGTGCTGCACTTATGCCTGGGCATGAAAACTAATGGAGACATTCCTGAAAAATTCTATACACCAGCTCCTGATTTTTCTGCCAGGATGGGGCCCTGCAGTGTATTATTTCAAGGGGCCAGAAGGAAAGATCTGAGGGCCTTCTGCACCACTCTGCTCTCACCCAACACCTTGGTATTTTTCACCCACAGCTGAAATATTCTGTCAGTCTTATCACATTGTAAAACTTTGCTTTGATACTACTGGCAAGGGCATCAGTAGCAGGCAGAGCTGTGGCCCCTGCAAAGTGCAGTGGAATCAGGAGGGGGAGGAGGGCATCCCTGGCCCTGGGCACCAGCTGGAGCTGGGAGCTTTCATTATCATCAGGAGGCAAACTGCAGTGCACAGGTATCTTAATCTCCAGGACTGTATCAAAGAGTGAGGGAGACAAGAAAAAAGGTTTTCTTCCAGAGCATGATGGTGGATAACAATGACAAGGTTGGGTTATGGAGCATCTTGCTCTAGGTGTGGCTTTTAATGGCCTAGAAGGAAGAAAGCCTACATAAATATGTTTATAAAATGGCACTCAAAAAATTCATCACAACTAACTATGATATTAGAATAGTTTTTGACACCCACTTGCTCAAAACTAGCATGGCCATAAATTGGTGGGATGGCACATTTCAGAAGTGGAGGTCACTGGGTCTGACCTGGTTGTTGTCAGCACAGCGGTGTCCATTGGGGTTCACCACACTCAGGGTGGTTCATTACATCCTGTGAGGTTTTTTGGGTGTTCCTCAGTGAATAAACCTATTGTTTGGTTTGGCCAAGGCTTCACAGCAAAGTTATTGTGAACTCTGTGGAACTTTTTTTCTGTCCTTTTACGAACCTATCTAGGCTGCACTTTTATATCTGTATTTAAATTTCCTTAATCCTTCTTTAAATCTGTTTTCATTGAAATTCATTACAATCCTGAAACGGCTGGTTGTGATTTGATAAATATTTGTTGTTAAAATGTTATGGCTCTTTTGTTGTTGCTAGGCTCTTCTTTTTTCCTCTCTTCGTCCCCAGAAGGAGCATTCAGCAAAAGTGTTCAATGCTACAGTTGTACTTAAAAAGTAGCCAGTGGCGTTAGAGTTGGGATTAGACACGATCCTTTTACTGGATGTATAAATCAAAATAAATAAATGAAAAAGCCCCCAGGGAAACCATCCAAAGGAGCATTTCAGATCCTGAAAGGAACATATTATGCTGCCTCTTTTGAAACTAGGTCTGTAAACCCATAGATTGGCAAAATAGCAATTATTTTTTTGAAAGACCAAATCAGTGCTGGTAGGCACCCAGCTCAACACGTGGGCTCTCAGGTGCACTGCCTGCAGTGCCAGGCTGCTGCACCACAGTGCAAATCACAGCAAAGCTAAAGGTCAAATCAGACTCATGTCAGTTTATAGGACAGTTTTCAAAGGTTCTGCCACCACCTTGTGCTATCTCCTGCTGCTACAGTGGACAGCAGCCACTGCAGGATGGGTATTCCATGTCTCTGGGAAGTGCCAGGCTTTTATGTCCTTGGCATTCCTGGGATTTTCCCATTGCACACTATAGTGGGAATAGCCTCAACACTGGAGAACTGGCACAACAGTCTCAGTCCAACACCTCCAGAGGGGCTTTCCAAGGAGACTTGAAGCTGAAGAGTGTCCGTTTTATTCTGATAGAAGGATAAATTTTGATTGTATATTACTTAGACTGGAAATCAGTGTTGAGGTGAGAGTGGAGCAGAGAGAAAGGCTGCCTAGAGCATTTTATCTCAACAGATAATATATTCTTTTATGTGGGCATAAAAGAACTTCATTTTGCCCTGTAGTTGTCATGTGATACCTCCCTATGCCAGTTAGTTCAGTGTATCTGCCAAAATACTGTCTATGCAGCAAAAATACAATAAAAGGAAGTGCCATAAGACATGTAGAGAGGGGTGGAAGGCTACAGCTGGATGACAGAGCAGGTGATTTCATCACATCTCAAAATGCATGTGCACTTGTTTGTGACCCACCTGGGGCAGGATGCATCATCCATCACCGTAGGTTATCCGCAATGTAGCCATCAATGCCAGAGCATGTTGTGCAGGTTGTCTGAGGAGTCAGGGAAGGAGCAAGGGAACCCACACTTTTTTAACATGGTTTGTCTCATGGTAATGCTGGTAATTTAACTTAGTGAAGATGAATCAGGCCTTATTTCCCTCCATTGACTAAAAGGGAGCTCAGAGCAAGCAGCTCAGACATAGATGGTTGCACTATTGGCATCTGCAGTGAGATGAGATCCTCTAACTGAGTCACTTAATCTGCCTTAAAATGTAATCATGGGATTGGTTGTCTCAGATTTTCCTGTTCATGAAGAGCAAAATTCAAAGAGGAAAGAAACAAGAAGAAACATGTACAAAGGAGCTGATGTAACTTGGTACCCCAGAGATGAGTCACTCCAGTGTCTCTCCAATAGCCAGAAGACAGGTGGAAGGATAACTCACTTCACTGTCAGCACACAGACACATTCATTACCCACAGTGACAAAGTCATGAAACCTCCATTTCTGCTGGAGGTGTATAATTATAGTAAGAGAAAAATCTGAGTCATAGGTGTAATTCAGCCTCCCTTCAGGTATGTGACACATAAGGTGTTGATCAGTTGAAGGACTGGAAAATACCAAAGTGATCACTGTTCTGTATTGGTGAATCAGAAAAAGAAGTTTCTTGGATGCGGCATGCAGGGAATATGTGAATTGAAAAGTGTGGGGGGCAGCATATCAGCCTTTCACAGTGTTTTTTTGCTGCAAGGTGTGTCTCTTATTAAATCCCTACTATTTTTAAGCAATATAAGAAAGATATTCAGCTATTAGAGAGTGTCCAAAGGAGGGTAACGAAGATGGTGAAGGCCTTTGAGGGGAAGCTGTATTAAGAGTGGTTGAGGTCACCTGGTCTGTTCAGCCTGGAGAAGAGGAGACTGGGGGGAGACCTCATTACAGTTACAACTTCCTTGTAAGGGGAAGAGCAGGGACAGGCACTGATCTCTGCTCTGTGGTGACCAGTGAGAGAACCCAAGGGAATGGCCTGAAGCTGTGTCAGGGAGGTTTAGTTTGAATGTTAGGAAAATGTTCTGCACCCAAAAGGTTCTTGGGCACTGAACGGGCTCCCCAGGGAAGTGACCACAGCACCAAGCCTGACAGAGTTCAAGAAGCATTTGGATGATACTCTCAGAGATACTCTCAGGTGTGGCTCTTGGGGATGGTCCTGTGCAGGACCAGGAGTTGGACTCGATGATCCTTTTATGTCCCTTCCAACTCAGCTGATTCTGTGATTCTGTGAAGTGAATACTTCCAGGCAAAGTCTGGATTAGTAGATGCTGTTCTTCTAAATGAATATAAAATTATCTCAGGGCATGCAAGCACACATATACAATGCCTGTACAACCTTTCCCAACCAGGTGCCATATGCTTACTTAGTGTACAAGGGGAGTGCAGCTGTAACAGAGGAACCCTAATGTCTACATAAATCTAGTTTAGAATTAAATTGCTACTTAAAGATGCTTTAAGGAGGGTATTTAATTTTCTTTCTTATTCTAGAGTAATTATGGGAAAGATGCAGGGTTGTTTAGATACCTTATTTAAACATTTCTGTCTCCTTATACTTCGTCATGATTTGGTAAAACCCTTTTGATGCTTGGTGTAACATTCCCCCAGTCAAGAAAAAGGAGCAGTAAAATGACCCTTTATTTGGGAAAGGTGCATCAAAAAAGGTTACTGCTGAAGCATGGATAGTGCCAGGAAGGAATTGCACCATCACGCCGTCTCATTTCCTAGAGAAAGGGCTGCAATGAGGACCACCCAAGCACTGAGGCTGGTGATATGACCAGCGTCCTTAGCAAATGCTGGAAAACCCCAGTAGCCAGGAGCAAGAAAACCCACAGACACAGGTAGGGTTGGAACAAAATGTAGAAAGAAATTAACATTTTTTAGTGTGACTTATTCTTGGCCAACCCTTGTGGGCTGCTACTTTACATCTGAGTTTCTTCTACCCACCACAGTTCAACAGGCAATGTTTTTGTTCAGCCTTTTAAGGACTTTGATCTGATCCATACCAGGTCTTTTAATGTTTACCTCTTTTCCAGTCTTCTGTAGCTTCATAAATCCTCCAAGATACCATCAGCTCCCCACTGGAGCCTCAGGAGAGCTGAGACACTCTGGATGATGGATATGGGGAACCATGCAGGTGTATGAGAACACAGTACAGAGATGGTTCAAGGCTTTTTAGAGGCTTAACTTGAATCCAGTTAGACTTAATTTGGACTCACGTTAGATGCGGCTTTTTGGATGGACATAATGAGTGGGTTTGAAATTACCCATAGCACTTCCCTCACAGCTGATTATTCTCCAGGAGCTCTGAGGGAATATGATACAGGTACAGGTGTATGCAGTCAGCTGACATCCAGCCCTGTTTTCAGAGAGAAAGCCTTCACTTTGTCCTGAATGGAAGTTGTTGGACTATTTCCAAACGCAGCCTGACCCTGAAATATGCAATGCTTTATTCATGCGGTGCTGGTGCTAATGAGCCATGTCAGACCCTAGCTAGCTCTGCATCTGTGGCACAGATAATCTCCAAACTGGATAATCCAACCACAGATGCCTGAGAGCTGGTTTTAGCTGCAAACATCTCGATGATTGCCTCAGCCATATCCCTGAGTACTCTAGGGTGATTTTCATCAGGCCCAACCAAGCTGAAAATGTCTAATTGAAGGAGCATTCCCTAATCTGTTCCTTCTCTTCTACTCTCAGTTCTTCCCCTTTCAACAGTGCTGTTAATTGCATTAAACATCTGATAGCTCTTAATCTTTTTAGTGACGGTGGATGCAGAAAAAAGAAGGTATTAAGTAACTTGAGTGATCATGGAAGTCCTGATGGAATGGAGACTCACTTTCAAAGGAGTGGCTGCATTGGCCAGATCTACCAGTCTTATACAGGCAAGAGAAACTGATATTTGCTGTGAAAACACATCCTGCCTTCCGGGTGATTCTTTCTTGGAAAGAGGAAGCCTAAGCACTGCTTGGCCAAAGCAGTACAGGAGCATGGGACTATCTGCACAAACCACCACTGAAGCCTGAGAAGGAAGGAGGGTGCAAAGAAAGCAAGCAGTGGAACAGCTGTGAAATCCTGACCTCACTTTCTCCTCAGATTATGCTATCACTCCCAGGTGGAGCAGAAAGCAAAAAGCAGCAGGCATTAGAAAGAGAGAGCAACTACAGACTCAATGCAAACTCGGTACCTTCCCTGCCTCCCATTCTCCCGTGTCCTGTATACTGGTCTTCAGCCCTTTCAGTTGTGACAGCACAACTGCTTACAGGACGGTATTTTGAACTGGATTAGGGACCTGATCTGATTTAAAAAAAAAAAAAAAAAAAAAGAAAAAGTCATTCTTAGAAATGTCAGTTCTGTGATGGGAATGAGCGATTCTGAGAATAATGGAAACCAGCATTGCCACTGAACACATGGCGTTAAGAAGCCACAGCCCCTGCTCCATGGCCAGCCTGGCCATGCTGCTCCACATTGTTTGGGTTTACAAAAGAAGTTGCTGTTAAAAGTCCACTTTCCTGATTTTTTTTAATTTGTTTTATTTTAAATAACTAAGTACTGATGTGTTCCGTCACAACAAATACTGTGGCCATCTTATTCAGTGTTCGTGTTTGCCGTCTCTTGTAATGAAAGTGAAATTCAAAGATGGAAAATGGTATTAGAAATGGCTGAGAGAAGAAAGTACATGCCTATCAGTAGTTGCAGAATGCAGAGCAATAAGAAAATTTCCAATTACAGCAAAACAAAGACTTATAAACCCATCAAAGTCATGGGAAAAGTTATACTAAAAAAAAAATTTAAAAAGGTTCTCTTTGGCAAATTAACATATGACTGTACTCGAGAGGAAGTGAGTGCCCACCCATGGCAAGAGGGCTGTGACTCCTGCCAGCAAAGCTTTTGGGGCAAAGTGCATGTCTTATGTGTCCTCAGCTCCCAACCAGGAAACAAAAAGGGTGGAGCTGCTCCCATTCTTTCTGAGATTTTTCCTCTTGTCCACAATAGAGGTTGAAATTCTAAGGCTATCTCACTACCACCACATTTAACAGCACCAGAAACATCCCTCAGCACTCTGCACCACATAATTTTTAGCACAGGTCTTGGCACATTTTGACCAGTGCCAAGTATCTCTCTCTCAGTCAGTTCCTGGGTAGCATTCAGGAACACCATGGGCCAGGGACTGCTCCCAGTACCAATTTCCATGTGGCCACTCTGTTTTGGAGAGTAAGAAGGTTAATACTATGGATGTAGACTGCTCATTGCCAACTGGCCTCAGTGCCAGGGAATAGCCCCAGGCAAATTTGATTTGCTAGTATAGGCACAGCTTCAGTTTCTTTGTACTGTAGTTCCTCTCTCAGTCACTTGTGTTTTAAAACATTTTTGGTGATAGTTTGCTTGTCAGCTGGTAAGTATTTTAGACAGCAATTTAAGGACTTAGCAGAATTCATTGTTTTATTTTCCTAAAATGAGTCCACTGTAAATTCTCTGGTGTCCTGAAGCTTTACAGCCACCTCCTGCAGAGCTGGGATAGCTGCTGGCAACAGGCACCCAAGCTGAGTGTTTTGGTTAGGCAAGAGACAAATCCTCTTTTTCTTTTTTATTTTGTTGGGGTTTTGTCGAGGGTTTTTTGTTTGGTTTTATGTTTGTTTTTGTTTGTTTGTTTGTTTGTTTGTTGGGTTGGGTTTGGATTTTTTGGTTTTTGTTTTGAAAATGCTCTTCCTTTTCTTGAACTAAAGAAGTCCAAAATTTTACCTGAGCTGACACTTTGAGGAAGAAACCAAGTGGTTTTTTGGCAACTCAAAGCACAGTGGCAAGCCATGATCCTAATTTGCTAATACTGTTCTGGTCTAGGGAGTTGCCCTTGTGAAGCTGTCATGTGAAGAGAAGCAAGAGTCAGTCCCTGATGTCCTGTAATTTCTGTGCTTATGGGCTCTGCCTACTTTTTGCCCTCATTGTGTGTGTAGCACAGTCAAACCCACTGAATGTTGGAGAGCCAGGCAAATACTAATGCCCAATTTAACATGCAGCTCATGTGCCTTTAAATAGCAGCGAGAGCCGAGCCAAGCCATCCACTGCAGCAATTTCTGGACATATGTGCAGAGCCCCCCTCCTCCCCTGAGCCCTCCCACCCTGAAGCTGCGAGCGCACACGAGCTGTGTGGAGGGGCTGGGATTGGTGCTGCTGCCTGTCAGTTCACAGTCACCCCACTGACGTCTCCTCCACACTGTTGACTTGATCCCGTTTGTAGCCAATATAATTATAACATGGAGAATCAACAACAGTTAACGGTTTAGGTTAAATGTAATTTAATGCCCTGAGATTACTGCACTGAGATGAGATTTTGCTTCACGTGAACCATTCAGGGAATGTGAAGAGCCTGCATACTTCTGCTAAATTCTGGACAAAGAAAAGATTGACACTAGCTTCTTCAGACTCTATTAAATGCTTCAGCGACTTTGGCATGAGTTTCTAGTCTGTCATTGCTCTTGGAATTCCACATGTGAGAACAGGATCTGTCTGAGAGCAGAGGTTCGATATCCATTCTTCTTTGGGGGAGGGTGTCCATATATATATATGGATATATTCTTCTTAAAGGAGTAGAGCTCAAAATCCCAGATTATCTCTGAGGGTTTGCTTAGTCCCTCAAAGAGATTATGCCTAATATTTCACTTGCAGTACAATTGTGTGCATAAACCACATAAGATAGCATGAAATATTGCTGTTACAAGGTCTGAAAAAGTAGTCACACAAGCCTAGAAACTCAAAGAGCCCATTGCAGAATGCTCTTGTGCTACTGGGACGGCTGCCAAGCAAGGCATGCTGATTGCTGTTGCTGAGCTTTTGAACGATGAGAAAATGACTGGGACTGCTCAGCACAGCAGACGCTCCCCCAGAGCCCCCAGAGGGGTCACTCAGCATGTCTGCTAGCTTTGGTGGCCAGCATCTATATACATTGTGCTAGTTCCTGGTCACAGAAGTCAGGGCCAGATCCCAAAGACACATTTTAACGGAGGATTCCAGCTCTGTACATCAACCCAAGAGAAGGCTTCCTAACAAGGTATTACAGCTTTAGAGCTTGTTTGCCTTCCACGTGCAGAATAGCCATAATTTTTCCAGCCTTCCAGGCCTCCACTGCCTGACTAGGAATGCAAATATTTGTAAGTAAAATTCTCAGCTCTTCTCAAATTCCTAAAAAGCTCAGCAAAAAGTAGCCTCAAGTCCAGCAACATTTTGTGATTTGGTAACAATGAGCCTTTTGTCATTCTTTAGTACTGAAAGAAAAAGGTTATCCGACATGCTCATGTATTTTGATAAAGTTATTTACAAGCTTGACTTTGTCAGGACCTATTAACCTATACCTCTGTGCTCCTGAGCAACTGCTTTGATGGTGGCACTTGGGTTTATTGGCAGAATCTTTTTGGCCTGTTGGGTCACAGCACAAAACAAATGAGGAAGCTTCCACATTCTGTGTCCTTGTGTCAAAAAGTCAGTGCTTACCATGGTCTTACTGACTTCTGTAGCTATCCAAGGGCTTAGGAGTAAGTGCATACTGTTTATGAAGTACTTTGCTCTTGGGTGGCAGGAGAAAACTGTTTTCCAGGAGCCTGTTGCAAGGGCTGGAGCTCTCCACCATGCTCTCCAAGAGGCTTCAAGCCCACTATGAGTTGCATAGCTGGGAGAAGTATGGCAATTTTCTTCAAGGTGTCCTAACAGGAATCTCAGTCCTTGCATGAAGGTTTCTAGCAAAGGGCAGATGCCAGCCTAAGAAGGAGCATCTGCAGCTGACAAATAATCACGAAAAAGGTTCTGGCTATAAGTAAAAATGTCATGAACTACCCACAGAAGGAAGAAAGCCACCATTATCTTATGAAATGAGGTAAAGGTCAGTTACACCGAGTGCTTTCTAGGCTACCCAAGGTTTTTAGTCACTTAGCATTTATAGTCTTCCAAAAGTGTCCACAGAAACCAATGTTCTCCAGCATTGTCAATAGTTTTCATAGCTCATATAGTTTAATACCTATTAAAATTGATCGGGTAGGTTGTAGTGTTTTAATGTTAGTAAAACCCTACGTGGACATTCCGCACTTGGTGATTTACAAATATCCATCACAGTAATATCACTTGTTTTATTTGCAAAGATATAAAATTACATAAACTATATTGCTTGAATGGGGTTTCTGAGTTCATATTTCAGATGTAAAACAGACAGTATTTCTGATGGTAATTCATAGAAGCAAGAAATAAAAAGTATATTTGATCAAGAGTTCCATGTGGCTCTCTGGAAGAATAAGAGCAGGAGTATTTTATAGATTCTGAGTATTCACAGTTAGATCTACCTCTTCACTCTTACCTGCAGAATTTGTCATATAGTGAGGAACTCAATTATATGATCACATAGGCTGTTGAAATGATTACTTTTCTGGTTAGCAGTGGGCACCCAAAGTCATGCAACAGGAAGCATCATGGCATGGTTGCCAGCTTCTTCCCTTCAGATGAGTTTTCTATCTGGAAGGACTTGGAATCCCTTTTCAGTCAAGTGGGCTAGACCTGGAGACCCACCAGAAGCACATTCACTGATATGGCTGTGAATGTGTCAGGACCTTCCAAAGGAAGGAAGGAGCAGTGAATCACTGCAAGCACAAAAACACAGAGGGCAAGGCAGATTATGTCAAAATGGATCATGGACTACTTCTATTGTCCACTGAATAGATCCCCAACTGAAACAAGACCAAACCTGGCAAGGTAAGTAAGAGAAAATATCTGGATATTCACATGAATTGCCAAAGGTGAACTGGAAGCTTCCAGCAGCCAACTAGAGAATTACAAAGACTAAGCAACGATAGTGAGTGTCCATCCCCTCAAAGAATGCTAGTACAGCAGGGAACAGGGCTTAAAATTCATCTCAAAGGAAAGGAGGAAACACACCATGACAGAAATGCCTAAGACAAGGTAAAGTGATTGAAAAAACTGGAGATACATAACGCTCCTGCCCAAAATGGGGCTTTGTACAATTATTCTGAAGAAAAGACATAGTGCCACTAAGCAAAGCTATTCTTTGTTCATTGACCATACCTTCACACTACATAATTCGAATGAACAAAAAATTAGTAGCAAGTAGTACTTTTACACTTCAGTGCTTGTAGGAAAGCATTTGACAGTGATGCTGTTATAGCAAGATGCTGAAAATTTACAGATTTCTTTGTAAAACCATTTATATTTTCCAAAATCTTTCTCAGTACACTAGTAATTAAATTATCGATGTCACTGCCAGCATAGGCGAAGGTACATCATCTCCCTGCAATGCCTCATGTTGCTGTGTAGCAAATATCTGGCATGGAGACTGGAGTCCCAGGGGTGTTTGGCAGCCCTGGTTTGCTGAGGGTATCTATTCATCAGTAGATGAGATACAACAAAAGACAAACAGTTTAGTCAGAACAGCAAAACAATAAGGTCTTACAATCAACAGGTCAGCAAACAAAGGCTATGAAAATAAATATGACCTTACGTGGCACCACTGTTCAAGAAGGAATGACTGCAAGCACTGTTGTCACATTTATTTACCCAGGCAGTATATCTCACAGCCCCTGGGCCTCTGTCTGTGGTGCAGGGGCAGATGGGCAAGGGAAGGAGTGCTGGTGAGAATACAGAGTCCAACATAAATAATGTCTTCACTAAACTGTAGATGAGGGAGACACAAAAGGTTGTTCAAGCACTGTTTAAACGATTTTCAGTTGGAGATGTATATCGGATTTCATAATAAAATTATGAAGTAAAGAACAATGACAGTTTGAGGTGTATACAATCACCAATGGATGACCAAAAATAAAGAAAAAGAAGAAAGAATCTGTTGGTTATATCCTGACAATACTGAACAGCAGACTTAGTGACCTGAGGGCCAGAGGATTCACAGGTTTCACAGAATATTCTGAGGTGGAAGGGACCCACAAGGATCATTAAGTCCAGCTCTTAAGTAAATGGCCCATACAGAGGGTGAACCCACAACCCTGCTGTTATTAGCACCATGCTCTAAACAACTGAACTGATCTCAGGGAGAAGATGTTGACTTGAGGAATGAATTTGCAGGATAAGAAGGACTGAAGAAGCGATGTTACAGTTTAGCAGATGGACAAACTTAAAAGTATTCTCTACAGTAGGATTATTTAGGAACAAAGGATATCTGTGAGGGTTGGATTACTTTAGAGCACCCTTGTATGCTGAAGTTTTCTTCATTTAGAGACCAAGCATATGGTCTTCCCGCATTGCCAAAACAATTCATGCTGTCTACTGTAGGCAGCCCGGAGTTTGCTCTCATGACCAGTTTTCCCTGCTTTACGTACTACAAGCCTGTAAACCTGCCAGTGGTTTCTTTGGACATCTCACTTCCAACACAACCTTGTGTGGTGGGCTGACCTTGGGTGGATGCCAGGTGCCCACCATGGTAGATCTATTACACCTCTTCTCAGCTGGGCAGGGGAAGAAAATATAATGAAAGGTTCATGGACCAAACAAGGATGGGGAGAGATCAGTCACCCATTACTGTCATGAACAAAACAGAGTCAACTCAGGAAATTATTATCAATTAAATCAGAGCTTTAGTAACATAAAAAATTTATTCCTCAAACATTTCAAGGAACTGCCATTTCTTAGTACTGTAGCGCAGTGGAATCTACTTCCAACAAACAAGAAAGTTCTTTCTTAACTCATCAAATGTTTGCATTGAACTATGTTAAAAGAGTGTTCGTCATATAGGCAAACAGTCATAGGACACTAATAATTACACCAAGAAGTTTTGCAAGTTCCAACATGGCTGTTTACATGTCTATTTTTAAAAACAAATACCTGCTGAAGGTGTGTACATGCTGAGGCATTTGTTCCTTCATCACCTAAGGAATATTAATGTATGATCTTCTATAAGTGCATTGAAGACCATAGGAAATTTTTGGAGAACACATCACTCAAATCTCTTTCACAAGACAATAGATTCATACATAAAGATAAGTCAAGAGGGAGGAAAAAGAAACAGATGGTGTCAGTAAGACAGAAAAGAGGCATTTTCTCTTGTTTTATCTTGAATCTAAAAGGGCATCCTTCACTGAACGTTTTTAACAACAGTGGAGAAAAATGTGTATCTCAGGCAAAGAGCAAAGGCAACTTTGTTGTCCTACTGCCAAGGTTTAGACAAGGGGTTTTTTTAAATCCCTCCCAACAAAACATAGAATAATTTGGGATACTCTTCTCTTTCTGACCACTTTTGACCCTGGGAAGGTAACGTCCCCAACAGAAGAGAGAGTGAGAGCAGGCTGCAGCCACCTCACAGTGAGTTCTGTTGTCAGTGGCTCACCCCAAAAACAGTCCTGAATGGGTTTGGGGGCAATCGTTTTTGGAGGACAAAGGGCTTTTTTCAAGCCAGATGAGTTCCCAGAGTCAGTTTATTGCCTGGCCACCCAAGTGTGTGTGCTGACAGAGGAGAGGAGAAGCAGTGTGTGTGCAGGAGGTGGGGGAAGCAGGACTTACCTCCACCAGGATGTGAACTTTCTCATGGGCACGACCATGAAACAAGAGCATGTTGGTGCTAAGGCATTGGAATAAATATAATTAAAGGTTTGTGTTTTCATTGCAGATCTGGTTTGTCACTGAACTTCAGCACACAGAAACTGTTACTTAGATGTCCTGTTAACTCAGTATTAGAGTTAAATCATGGGTCTGGACCAAGGGTCAAAATGCTAAATTTTGTCAGTCTGAGTTCAGTGTGTACTGGCTCTTTACCTTTCAGATATCTATTTCGTTCACTTCCCCAGGAGGAATCACTGACATTTACATCATCTCATCCAACTTTCCAGGGCTCTTCTCTTCTCTTTGAGCCATGAAAGCAGCCAAACTTTATGTGCTGGTTTAAAGATAAACCAGCAGGAGAAATGAACCCAGCTCAAGACTCAGAGTTAAAATTTACTAAAAAGATTACAATAAATACAATGATACAAATTGGGTTTAACTGATAATAAATAGATGTACAACCTAGCACCCTGGGGCATGAACAGAATGGTGTTCATCAGCCCCTGTGATGAGCACCACCTGATCCCCCTGGGTGCAAAGTAAAATGAAAACCTGTTGGTGAGGATGATGGTCACAGTCTGGTTGAGAGTGGCAGTTGCAGTCCTGCTGAAGTTCTGATTCTCCTCTGGATCTGACAAGTGGTCGCAGAAGTCCCCAAAACCCAAGATTATATATGCTCAGATTCAGGTGGGAATGCCCAGTACCTCTCCCAGCGCAAGGAGTTTCACAATGGGTGATTTAACTCTGTGAGTCATGGGATATTTTTGGAATCTTTGATGGCCCATTAGCAGACATGACCCCTCAGGCTG
>JAWWEE010000040.1:12886393-12910514 GCA_035221455.1 Xenops minutus
GGTGATTTAACTCTGTGAGTCATGGGATATTTTTGGAATCTTTGATGGCCCATTAGCAGACATGACCCCTCAGGCTGGGTGTGAAGGTGCTAATGGCTCCCTGGAGGGGAGTTATCACACCTGAGTCATTGGTGTGAAAACAGAAACACTCCTCTGTTTCACAGGGTTCTTTAACACCCATCCTGTAGCCTGAGATGTCAGGTGTACCCTGAGCAGCTCCTGCAAATGATCCATTATCAACAGTCCATCAGAAATGACACAGAGGTTGTAGAATACACAGTTTTGGTTACACCCCATAGTGATAAACTGGTTCCTACTGCTGTAACAAGGACATTTTATCACAGCAGAACTTGCCCAGAAGGGATACTCTGGCCAGGAGGCTCTGATGGTTGTGGTCCCTTAGGTTACTACCTCCCTTTTCACTTCACCTTGTATCTGGGATCTTACTGGCATGGTTTGGCTTGCAATAGAGTAGCTGTTCTGTTTCTTCAACTGGTCTCTATTTTTCACTCAGGTAGGAATTCAACAATAGCTTTGTAGACTTGTTTTTGGACTGCAGCCCCATCCTCATTTACTTTTAGAGAGTTCTGCATTGCAATTTGCATATATAATACACAGTTAATTACTGTTTAAATTAAGCACACAAAAATCAAGATCTGATGATCTGTTTTATCAAATCAGGTGTAAGATTAACTGCCATCATAAAATAAATAGAACACGTAGGTAACTTTTACCATTTCAGCATCTCATTTACAGAGTCATTAATTCTCTGAGATGCAATGAATATACCAATGGAGATCAGGCTGCTCATACTAAAAACCCAGTCCCATCCTTTGTCTTCTTGTCTATCAGGCTGCTGCCCAAGCACAACAGAAGCTGAAATTCCCTATGGCTTAATGACAGTCTGATATTTTATACCTTAAACTTCATGTATTTTCTTTCACTTATCTAAATACAATTTTTAGCTACAGTCTTAACAAACAAAAATTTGAATTTTATTAACCCTTCATATCTTGCTATAATGTCTGTCTGTCTTTGCTATCCCTAAAATAGAATAATAGCAAAATTAGTAAGGATGTTGCAATATCCCATCCTGAGTAGGACTGCAGAAGAACTCTCTGTTCAGCCCTTTTCTATAAATACCCCTTGGGCTGCTGCTCAGACCACTCCCTGGGGAAGCAGGGTTCAGGTCCCGCATGCAGAAATAGGGATTACGTGTGAGTCTTCTACTGCCTGGATATTACTGACTATAGAGTGTTGCATAAATTGTGGATTTCTTCTCTCTGATAGGCTTAAGTATCCAGCATCTAGTCAAAACTACTTGGCATATTTTTCTCAGATATACAAATAGTTTGTGAAGAACTAAAACAACATTTGGGGGAAAATTCACTGAACACAGTTAAAAAAAGAAAAGTAGCAATTTACTCAGCTGCAGCTGTAAATGTCCTGTGTTTTGCATGCCATGTTTAGCGATGCATTTGTGGGGAATTGAAGATGTTTTCTAGGAACAAAGTTAATTAGTCAGTAGCAGTTCTTAAAGTGATCAAAAAGAAAACTGGAAGCTACTTTCTTTCTTTTTTTTTTTTTTTAATGCAAAAGACCTGTTCTTTGAGGCATTGATCAGAGTAAACAGAAAAACAAATGAATTAAGGATTGACTTCAATACCATACACAGGCTTTTGCTGAGACAGAATGGATTATTTCCCCAAACAACAGTAGTACCCGCCAAGATAAATTATTTGTTTAAAAACAACCTCCATGTTGCTTGGTTCAGAATTCAGTATTTTTAACTTTGGACTAAGAAGTGAACATTCTTTGGGAAGATAAAAGCCAAGTTGTATCTGCATGGTTCTGTTATTAAACAAGCATAGCTGTAACAGTGAAGAAAAAAATAAATGAAGAAAAAAAAAAAACAACAAAAGCAGGAAGTAAGGAAAGGCTTTTAGTGGCATTAATATTATTTATTTGCTTTGCGTCCGTGTTGAACAGCACAAGTCATGAAGCAACACCCCATTATATGAGGCACTGTGCAATCACAAAAGGAAAGGGCAGGGTGTGCTCCAAGTAGTTCACAGTTTAAATATAGCACTGCAGACAACAGGCAAGTGTTGACTAATGGAGGAGTACAAGGACAAGTGTCCTGCACACCTAAGGCCTGATGTGGCTACGCCAAAGCATTGTCCAGATAGCTCCTGCAGGTGGCTTTGGGGACTTCCTCTTGGCAGTGTTGGCCATGAGATGATACTCAGAAGTGTTTGCTGGGAGATACAACTGGATGGTGGATGGTGGACATAAGCACTGGTCTCGAGGAAGGGCTTGGGAGTGAAACAGAAAAGAAGGGGGCAATGGAGACGAGCTAAAACATGGCTGTGAGAGCTGAGAAGTTATTTCTTTGTGCCTAGGTGATGATCAGAGCTCTCTCACAGCTCAGACAGGACTTTTCTCAGACGAATGAACACACACTTTTCTGGGGGAATCAAACAACAAGCCTGACATGAAGTTGAGAGCTCAGTCAATGGAACTCCTGCTTTGAACCCCCTAGGTATCTAGTACGAAATTGAAATTGTCCATCCCCCTGACCTGGGCAGGAAGAAGCACTCCAACCAATCTGAATCACCTGGGGGTAGCAATTGCAGCTAAGGGTCAAATCAAGGACAGAAGATAAGGATTTACAGGAATAGGAGATGAGTCAAAGCACCACTCCCCAGCTCAACTTAGATAGGATTTTATTTCCTACCACTTCTAGATGAATAGAAAGGCAGGATTTGCCCACAGCTTCATCAAGTTTTCACTTCAAATAAAATGAATTAATTTTTTTAACAGGATGAAACCTGCAAAAATTAAGCATCACATTAATTAACAACAACTAAAACAAAGTTCTCAGAATTAGGTTCCTGGAGCATATCACAGTCCTGTGATATGATAGCGCTGAAGAAACAATGCTGCAAATGTTGTCCCCACCATCCCTGGGCGGTATCACTGCAATTACCACTCTCCTCGACAATTTGCTGACCCCTTGATCAGCTAAGCAGGTTCACTGGTTCCTGGTCCCAGCAGTGCTGTTGGCAGCACCCGAGTGCCGCTGCCTCCTGGCCAGCTGGCTGAGGCCCCAGCCAGAAGACAAGTCTCCCTGGAGTTCTGCTGTTGGCAATGCGAGCAGGTAACTCGGGTGTTGGTCAGGATGAATCACCCACCAGAAATGCTCCTCTCACTGTCTCGGTTGACTGTGCATGGAGCCAAGCAGACTTGCCACTTAGTTCTCTTATTTAAATCTCTAACATGGGATGAAAATAAGGATCTGTAAGACTCTATTGTAACAGGGTTTTTTCTTCTTTTCTTTTTGTTTCGAAGCTTGTAGGCCACACTTTTGTTTAAAGCCTTAATGCAGAGATTTTGTCCCACAGGTGTGAGAGAAAACTGCATGTGACTGAGAGGGCACAACACATCACCCTTCTGAGAACATAAAGAAGGAATAAAACCCAATGATTCACCTTTGTGTTCTTAAACATCTGAGGGTAGGAACACCTACTTTGAATGTGTAACTGAAGAAAATTGCTATAGAAGAGGTGCCATTGTCAGAAAAACTACTGATAGAGAAAAGGCTGCCTTTCAGGGAGAGGAAAAGGACAATAAAGACACTGAAATTAGGTCATCAGAGATCAGGAGAGGGGAGAGAGATACCAGCAGAAGAAACACTGAAGAAGAGGTAAATAGGTTCACAAGTCAGATACAGCATGTAATGACATCGATATGGACTGAACTAAAAAATAAACACAGTATCACAGAATTGTATATGATGGGACTGGCAGGAAGTAAAGAGGCCGTCTAGACCCGTCTCTAAATCTGATTATATCTAAATCTGTCTTTACAGATATTTTACAACCTGTTTCTAAAATACTGCAGGTCTCTTAGGCCATCTGTTCCAGAGTTTGCTTATCCTTGAGTTTGTCATAATGTCTTTCTATATGATTTTCTGCTCTACGTATAATATACACACAGATAGTTTGTCCCCCTTCTCTGGGGAGCAACCTTTTATCATAACCAGAAGAGCATTATCATACTTAAATCCCCTCCTCTCCCTGCTTTAGCCCTGTCTTCTTCAGATAAATCTAAATTATTTCTCTTCTCTCAGGCCAGGTTTGTTTTGTTTTATTTTTTACTCCAGGCAAAACACCTCTCCCTGCCTTTCTCAGACCACTGTCCAGCTGGAGCTGTGAAGTGTGGTATTTGAAAATGCACAAAATTTCAAAAATCTTGAAGGGTGGAATAAAGTGGAAAAAGAAATACTGCATCTTACTTATGATTCCTATTATGGTATCTTAGTGTGGCATCTACCTTCTTTCACAGCCTCCTAAAACTCATATTTCTCATTATGCTGGTTAGACAGTTCCCAATTTGCATTTGTGTGGTTGTCTATTAGTACCCATACATCATACTTAGCTCATCTTTAAGCAGTGTACTGATTTTAAGGTAAACTGGCAGGAGAAATGAAACCAAGTCACGAGAGATTACAAGTCAGAGTTACAATTTACTAAAAAGATTACAATAAATACAATGATACAGAGAAAAATTGGATTTAACTTCCAAAAAACAGACATACAACCCAGCACCCTGGGGCACAAACAGAACAGTGTTCATCAGCTCCTGTGCTGAGCACCACATGGTCCCCCTGAGTACAAAGTAAAAGGAAAGGAAAACCTGTTGGTGAGGATGATGGTTGCAGTCTGATTGAGAGTGGCAGCCACAGCCCTGTTGAAGTTCTGGTTCTCCTCTGAATCCCACAAATGGTCCCCAAATCCAAAGATTATATGTGCTCAGATTCAGGTGGGAATGCCCAGTACCTCCCCCAGGGTGAGGAGTTTCACAATGGGTGATTTCATGATGGGTGAACTCTGTGAGTCATGAGTTATTTTTGGAACCTTTGATGGTCTGGGTCATTGCAGCTGCCTGTTGTGCCAGTCCCTAATGGCCCATGAGCAGATACAGCCCCTCAACTGGGTGTGAAGGTGCTGATGTCTCCCCAGAGAGGAGTTATCACTCTGATAGCTGAGTCATTGGTGTGAAAACAGAAACACTCCTCTGTCTCACAGGGGTCTCTACCACCCATCTTGTAGCCTGAGGTGTCAGGTGTGCCCTGGGCAGCTGCTGCAAACAATCTATCATTAACAGTCCATCAGAAATTACACAGGGGGTGTAAAATACACTTTTTTGGTTATACCCACGTAGTAATAAACAAGTCCTGGCCCCTGTAACTAGGACAAGGGGTTATTGGCTATTTATTTTAGGTTCTTCCTATAACTGGTCAGGAACTTTTTAATTTTAATCTTGCATTTCGAAGGTATTTCTCTCCTCCTCCACAAGTGTGACCATTGTTCATTCCTGTGTCAAGACCATAAATGGATACTTTGTCTTCTGCTTGACCTGAGGCTGGTCCATAGAGAATCTGTTCCACAAGGCCTTGAAGTCAAAACATAGACCTCTGATAATCACCCTTTAGCACAGCTTTCCAGCAGTTCACATCAGATGTGCAGAATCAATTCCTACTAAGGTGAACCAGAGCTATTCAGACCACAAGGCAAAACTTGTCTCCTGATTCAGATTAATCAAAAAAATAGGTTTTCCTGCTATGAAACACAGGTTATAGGTTCTCTCCTCAGAGAAAATGGTCCCTCCCCAAGAGTATCTTCTCATTCTGGGATCTGGCATTCATGAGACTGTGCCTGCCACAATGAACAACTGCCTTTATCTTTTGGAGTATTAGACATTGAAAAGAGGTGGAGGTAATTTACAGATGTCCTGGAAAAAGTGTCCAAAAAGTATTCATTAGAAGGTCCAGGTTAATTTTCTGTAGAAGTCTAAGGAAACATGAGCTTTGAGTATCTTGAAAAACTGAATATGGCTGTTGTTGAAACTCTGGGCTGAACATGGTGAGGTAATTGGCACTGTATTCAGTACCTGATTGTTACAGCACTGAAAGGAAAATCTGATGTGTCATACACGACCCCAAAATAAATGTCTTCTCTGCAAAACAGAGAAAATTGAACATCCTCAGCTTCTTCATGCAGAGTATCATACGGCTGGTCAACATATGGATGTGGCAGCATCAAGAGACCTTGGTTAAGACAGAAAATTTTAATGAGAACTTTCTGCAGACTTTTATCTCCAGAGTTTTTTGTTTCTTACTGGTTTTGAATCCCAAGGTTAAATGCTTGACAGTGTCAGACGTTTATCTATAGCAAGCAGGTTGTATGCCCAAACTGCGTGTTCCAGAGGATGCTCATACATCCTTCTGCTCCAGGTGTGGTGACCAATTCTGGACTTCAAAGGGAACTTCAAAAAACAGGCTGTGTCCATATGCACCAGGGCTCAGGGCAGGCTGAAGGCTCAGCAGCTCCAGGGGTCTGAATATCAAAGATTAAATAAAAATACCTCTCCTTTTTCAGGGAGAATGAAAGGGCTAAGTCAAGCTAATATCTAAGTTGAAGACCTAAAGGTAGTTCTAAAAATCTTCAATCATAAAAAGAGCTCCATCTAGGTGTGCAAGGCGATCTGAGGGACCAAACTATACATTATGACACGGCAGAGTCAGAGGATGCACTTCTTTAATGATGGCTAAGCTAGAAAAAACTATAGCCTTGAGATGTGTTGCCCAATTTAAATGGATCTGTATACAATTACTACAACAAATGTGAAGTTGGCTGCTTTTCTCTTATCAACAAGATAGCTTGCTGGTTTTCAGAAATAGATTAAATGTCTGACATTACACAGTTTTGACAGATATGCACTGGTTATTGTGCACTTTTTTTTCCTACATTTTTATTTTTCTCAGTACTTTTTGAGAACCGAAGCTTAAAAGACTGGTCTATAATTTCCTGAGAGTTTCTTTCCCTTTCCTTCTGAATATATTTATATGTGTGTGTATATATTTTCCAGTCCTCTGAAACATTACCCTCCCCTTTAAGTATCCCACTGACATATTTTATGGTAGCATGAACATAGAGAGTACTGGCAGCTTGGACATAATTCACCTGGATTCACAAGAGGGATGGATATCTCTTTGAAAAGAATGTGTTGGGCATGAATGTGGTTAGATCAGCAGAAGAACCGTAAGTAATTACATCTTTTAGTTTCTGAGTTTCCCTCTCTCAGCCTCTCTGGTTTCACCTGCCCATCAGCTTCACAGCAACAAGGATTTCTTTCCTATTGGCTTGTCTAACCTTTTATTTTCCCTGCAGCTACCTGTGAAAAACACCCCTCTCCTCCAACACCTTGAGTCATCTGGCACCTTTCTTCTGCTGCCCCACAGCGTTTGTGATCAGCTCTGAGTGTTCCTTCAACCTGGCTCAATTTCTGAAATCTAATGAGTGATTTTAGGGCTCCATGAGGAGGAAGAAGGCAACGAAGACATTTTGCAGCTGGGAGGGCTGCAGTCAAGTTAAACAGAAATGCTGCTGTGCTGGACAGGTCAGGAACAGGGTCCTCACTCCAAAGGGCAATGCAGACCCTTCCTGAACCAAACTGGCAGGGCAAGCAGCACTGACAAGTGCAAGTCTAGCAGAGAGGGGTGCATGGAAATGCTTGGCATGAGGTGGCTCCTGAGCATCTCCTACCCTGGAGGTGTCTCGCTTCAGACCTCCTGGGCTCTTTCTTCCATGTTCCTTCTGGTTAAAAAGAAGCATCTAGAAGGAGGTCTTGCCTCTTTTCAGTGGCTGGGGCAAGTACATTTGCCCAGGAAATGTGGTGGCAGTCCCTGAGGGTCAAACCCCTGTCCATTAGTGAGCTGTCCCTTGCCAGACTGGCCTCACAAGTAGATGAGGCACCTCTGCCCCTCCATGTAGGTGCAACACTACTGACCAGAGAGGCAGGTTGGGAAACAGGATTTCAGGATGGCCAGTAGTAGCTGAGTTCATGGGAACATGGAGGGTGGACAGCAGCACAGGTGCACACACACCTTCCTCCCTGGGCCAGTGTCCAAGGCTGTTGCAGATATATACTGCTTCCTTTTCTTAAAGCTTATTGAAAGAAAGCAAACAGCACAAGAACAGCCGTGGATTTTGTTTTCCTGCCATATACATGGTGTCTTTGATTCAGGGTAAAACCTGCCATTTCCTATTACCATTCAGTGTATGAGCCCATTACACACGCAAAGGTAAAAACAAAACCTGTGTCAAAACATGGGACTAACACTGTGGAGCTCCACTTTCCATCCAAACAAAAAGTGTTTTCAGGATGAGTTGGCCTCCAGAGCAGTGTGGAGTGGCCTCCATTTGAGAGCCACCAAATACCTCACTCTGCTCACAGGTCCAGGGAGCAGCTCACATGCAGGTGCAGTAACATGTCCTTAGAAGACTGCTAAAATGTGCACCTCGAAGCTGAAGACAGGACCTGCCCTGCAGGCTACCTGTTGGGCCTGATTACATATTCAGAAGTCCTATATGTGGTGTCTTTCATCTGTAGATCCAAAAGCAATTTAGAAAAGTGATCTTTACTCATTTCATATATGAAAACACAAAGGGTTAGGTAATGTGTATATGTCCACATAGGAACTGCTGGAAAACCTGAGAAACAGCTCAGTGCTCTGTTGCACCCAGTCCCACCTGCAGAAAATGTCCACAGATGGGGATTGCTTCCAAAAGCAGGACTTGGCTGAGCAGCTCTGCCCTGCCTTGCCTTCAAGTTAGATTTGGATCAACATGGTTGTGCCAAAAGCAATTGGTGTCTTTGAAGACATTCTTTCAAAGGAACATGGAGCAGATGCATTTTACATAAAATAAAAGGTCTAGCTAAATAAAATAATTCAACTCTCTATGTTTGCTTATCTCCCTTCAGCTGTGATGGAAAGAAGGCCTCCACTCGTAACTGTTAGGAGTCCAAGAAAAGGTGAAAGGAGTAGAGGAAAGGTATAAACCCCAGGATGGGACTTCCTACTACCTGTGCTGACATTACTCAAGGTTATATTTGGCTTTGACTGGTGTAGTGCTGCCTCCTCCCCCTGCCAGACCTGTGGGATCTGCTCCTTTGTGATTCAGGTGGTGCAGCCATCCCTTGTATCCCACCCCACCAGCTCCCTCTGCAACTGCTGAGGTTTGGAAAGGAAGCAACTGCAGGGCATTAGCATCGCCCTGTTCTGATTCACAAGTAAATCATCACAAGTGATCAACCCCCCACTGGTTTAAACAGAAGAGTGGTTGCTTCATCTTTCCAGCACTGGTGTGCAGGAAGACACCTGTGCTCTGGTTACACTGAGCCCAGGGAGGCAGGAAGGAAGGAAGGAAGGAAGAAAGGAAGAAAGAACAGGAGATAACTGTGTTTGCAGCCACCAGGTGGGCTGACTTCAGCTAAATTCATTTTGAGCTATTTTTAGTTGCATATGCATTCCTGGGACAGGGGCATTCATAAAATGGGACTTCAGTAAGTACAAAGAACAAACCCAAATGACTTTAGAGCCCAGCGTCTTCTGCTATTTTAGTTGCCTCTCAGCCTGTCCCTGTGTCCTCAGCCCTCTAAACCCACAACTAAAGCCATCTTTGAGGCTCCTCTGACAGTGCTGAATTTTTCCAGGGACAATGTGGCCCAGGTTTATGGCTCTGCATTCATATTTGTTAACACACACTTTGGGTTTGATGCCTCGAGTGAGCTTACATTCCCCGTTGCTTTTAAGGTTATAAGAAAATCTCTGGGCTTTCTTCTGCTGTGATTCTTTTGAATGTTGGCAGCATTTTCAAGTCTCAGTTGTACAAAAAACATTCCCCAAGCTAAAGCTGTTGAGAGGAGGTCACGTAACATGTGGAGCAGGTAAAAGACAGTCTAAAGCAGCATGTCCAAGGGCTAATTAAAGGGGATACTCATCAATAAGGAGATTGTTGTCAAAACAGCAGTAAATTTATTTGTACTTTTATGAAGAAGTAATTCCTACCACCTATTTAAATGATCTCATTATATATGACTATGTACCCTCTGTTTACATAGCAGTATTTTTTTCTTAAAAAGGCAGTCTGCCTTTGAGCAAACAGATAAAACTGTTTCCTTTGAGTAATCATAAATCACCCTTTCACCATCCTTCTTTCTCCTATTACAGAGATCCTAACTCTGTCCTCTTTGTTATTAATAGTTTTTTGCTGACTACTCCCAGTGCCACAGAAATAATAGAGATATAAAATTAACTGTAAATTACAAAGTCTGTCCCTCAGCCATAAATGGACAATAATGTATTCATGGTTACATCTGTGTAAAGTAGCTTTCAGGAGATTTTTTTTTACAGATTCCTCATAATATTTACACGTTGAGTGCAGACAAGTATTAAACAGAGCTCACTTCAGCTGCAGGAGCACACCGTGCTCTCAGCCAGTGCCAGCTGAGTCCCACTGCGTGCAGGCTCGGCCTTGGCTGGGGCAGTGGTCACGGCAGGAAAGGTGACCCTGAGCTCCACTGGCAGGGATGATGCTGAGAGTCAGGGAGTTCAAACCTTCATATCAAAAAGTGGAACAACTGGCCAAAGGCTTCTCCCTCTCCAGCCTCAGCCCTGGGTGTGGAGTTCACAGCTGCGATAAGGGAAAGCCTGCAGTGGACTCAGCGAATGATGGGGAAGCTTTGGCACTGAGCATACACACTTTACCCAAGCCAGCGAGGAACAGCAAGAACCAAGGCCACACATGTGACAAGATGCTTGGCAGGTCTACGGAAAACTGCCCAACGCAGCCGATAGAATGCACCATGCTTGAAGAAGAATAGTGGTGTCGGGGAACAAGGCTGGGGTTTGCAGGGGTGATGTGAGGTCCCTGGAACTGGCCAGAGGGACTCCTCAGCAAGCAGGGCTGCTGAAGCACCCTTTGGGGATTGGGACCCAGCACCTCTTTGCTACTGGAAGCCAACAGCCACATAGAGGCATAAATCCTGTTTCCAGAGGAGGCTCCACAGTTTCAGGGCAGAGAGGAAGGCACAACACAGAGCAAGATCTAGGATGTCCTTTAATTTCTTCTTTGCTGAGCACCGCCTTCATATACAAACATATATATTTGCTGCCCCAAAAGCACCATGAGCTCAGCAAATCATAGAATCATAGAAGCATTTAGGCTGGAAAAGACCTCTAAGATCGTTGAGTCCAACTGTTAACCCAGCACTGTCAAGTTAACTGTTAAACCATGTCCCCAGTTGTCCTGGGGGTCATGTCTTTTAAATAATTCCAGCAATGGTGAGTCAACCACTTCTCTGGATAGCCTATTCTAGCTCTTGACAACCCTCTTGGTGAAGAAATTTTTCCTAATATCCAATCTAAACCTCCCCTGGCACCACTTGAGGCCATTTCTCATCCTGTCACTTGTTACTTGGGTGAAGAGACCAACAACCACCATGCTACAGCCTCCCTTCAGGTAGTTGTAGAGAGTGATAAGGTCACCCCTGAGCCTCCTTTTCTCCAGGCCAAACAACCCGAGTTCCCTGAACCTCTTCTCACAAGACTTATGCTCTAGACCAAATGAACTGGTCCTTGCTAGTAAGATGGAGGCACCAAGCCCGATCAACCAAGTGTGCCACCAGGAGCTGTTTCATCTCGTCTGTACATTGCCAGCAGCACTGCTCCAGCCACCTCCTGCCTTCCACTGGACTCAGCGTGAAAGCTGTGAGGGAGTCCTGCACCTCTCTCAGCGTGATTATTTATGTTACATCACTCCAAATAATTCTGTTCCCTTAAAAAAAATCAGCCCATCTAAACCCAATGTTATGTGTTTCCCTGGTCTTCAAACATTACTCCAGGCTCAGGCCACAAAGCCATTCTCTTTCTTCTCACCTTCCTTATGTCTCAGCAACTCTTCTGTAGACCAGCTTTGGCTGGCAGACACCCCTGTACAGTGACCCCAGACAGTGTCTGCTTGTGAAAGATGGAGGAATTTAATTAACACCCACGGCTTGGACTGGACAGCCAGTGGGTGTGAACCTGCCATCTCCCTCCAGAGAGGAGAACAGCCCAGGCAGGTGACACACACCAGTCCCCACTGGTGAGACTGTGCCTTGTACAAACTGTGGCGGCCAAAGGACTCACTTGCACAGCACTTAGGGAGTCATCAGAGAGAGGTGGAGTCTAATTCCCCTTGTCAGGAGTGAAATGCAGCTCCTTGGTATGTGGTCTGTGCTCTCCCTTGGGGGACATTGAGGCTGCAGCTCCCACAGCAACAGCGGCAGGAGGAAAATCTGCTACTTTGTTCCTTGAGCATTCCTTATGAAGACCTGAAATCTGATATTTTTCTTCTCATCAGATGCAGATAATTTTTTTCTGCTCTTGTTCTTTCATCACCAAAAGATAAATACAAAAAAAAACAAGGAAATGAGGAAAAACAAGCTTTGTTAGGGACCAAAAAGCTTTTTTATGGATTTTTGAAAATTTTGGCCACTTAGTCATAAATCAATTTTTCCTGTAGGCTCTATGTGAGCTCCTTAGGGTTATGCATCAGCACCCACCAGTCACCTGAATAATGAGAATAACTGCTTAATTTAATCAAGGTGACAGAAACACATTCAGACACAAAGGGAGGCAGTTTTGTGTGAGGACCCATTATCACACATCTCTCCTGCTTCCTTCCTACTGCAATCCACCACTCCAGTTGAAATTCTGTAGCTCGTGTCCCCACACCCCCCTTGCACTTCCTCTCAGCCTCTCACTAGCAATTTTTTGCTGGGTTTCTTTCCTGCTCCCTGGGAGCCTAGGAGGGTTTAGCTGCCTGCCCAGCTCCACCTCCTTTTCTGCTTGCTGCTTGCTCTCCCTCCTCCCCCTCATCTCCAGGCTTCTCAAAACCTCAAAGCTTCTGCTTCCAGTATTTTGATTTCCTTTTCTTCCTCTAACCAGCTTCTCCCTCTGTCAGTCTTTGAAGTAGCCCCTCCACCTCTTTTTTAAGAACACGAGTTGCTTTTTCATTTTTCCCTACTTCTTCACCTTCAACATCCAGGTGTATCCTTTGTTTATTGAGATTTTCTTCCTGTTTTCTTTTGTCTTCTTATCTTTGGTGAGGTGCTACCCTGCTTCCCTTTTATACCTGCTTATTTAAATCCTTTTCTCCCATTATAACTATCACATTTGCACCAACAACTCTGAGACAGCAATCAGACCCACATATTTTCCTTCCTCTCTTCTCCTACGAGGTCTATTGATATCTCGAAAATTAATTTGTATTTTTCCTCATTCCCCTTTTCTCCATGCCTATTAAAACTCCTGTAAAATTTCTGTCATTACCCCTCTTAACCAGGATTTTATGTCTTGCTCTTCCACCACCCTCTCTCTGCTCAAAGGCCATCCCATGATTGCACTAATACTTCTGTAAATTCCTGGTAATTATCCTGTTTACTCATCCTTGCTGGTCATGCAGTGTTTCCTTCTTGTTCAGAATAATTGTACATCTTCCTCCCCAACTGCTCATCTCCCGTCTTTGACCACAGCTCTTTCTACTCAAAATCCTGCCCTGGATTTGTCTTTCATGTCATGATCAGAGCTGCTGCAGAGCAGTCACCATTACTCTGTATGCTACAGCCCCTGCACTTGCCAAAGCACACAGCCCTGGCACAGAGCTCTGCTCAGGGGTCCAAGCATCCCTTTTTGGTATTTCGATGCATTTGTAGACAGTCTAGCACAAACACAGGGAAAACTGTTTATGTTTGCAGAGAGGGATGCATAGTTAAATCTCTTTTTTATCATAGCACCTTCTCTTCCATATCTAAATTCAGATAAATGCAGTCTGTGGGTTCTTAATTAGCACTGAGGTTGAATTTTTGCAGTTTTCCCTTTGAGGAATTTAACTGAGAGATAAATCTTCAGATATCACAAAGGGAGTGTTAGTTTATATCTCACATCCTTTTATAAACACGGGTTTTACACTGCTTCCTCCAGCTCTCCCAAAGCAGGATACAATACACAGGCTTTGTAACACTGGCAGACTAAAAAGAGAGTGTGGTTATTGTTAACCTTGGATTCTGGAGTCAGATGTGCTGCCCATGAGGCAGGGCATGGGCTGCAATACCTCCACTGCTTCAGAGAGGACTCCTCAAGCTGTGGAGTTGCTCCAGCCTCATCCTGCATCCTTGGGGACCACAGGCTGAGGTGCAAAGGAAGGGCTGGTCTTCTACAGCCACAGCACCTGGACCCAGCAGGGAGAGTGAGCCAGCACAGTCCACAGCCAAGGCTCCCCAAGGGCCCTGAGGGAAGCTGGGGACAAAACCCCCATAGCTGCCATACAGTCTTGCAAAGAGAAGGCAGGAGAAGCTGGGAATGAAATACAGAAATTAATGTCTAACCTGGAAATACCAAAGCAGAGAGAATTATTTTATTCTCCACTAGTAGCAGATGCACCCAGATATGACAACGCTTCAACAAACAGGCTGCCATCTCTGAGAGCCTTGAAAATACTAGTAGTAATTAAAAAGGTATTTTACCTATATCTTTGCAATTTGTAGCTGAATTGCTTTTGAAATGTGGCATGAACAACAATAAGTGTAGATTTCCCTGCAGGGAGAAGGTCTCGTCATCAAGGAGGAGCACATTTGATGTTTCAGATCCCTCTTTTTAAAATGCCCAGTTGGGAAATTTGCCCAGATTGCTTCATAAAACCAAAATGGTTCATCCACTTCAGGTAACATTAATCTAAACACGTACTTGAGCATGAGAATAAAATCTAATTTGGAACAAATATATCTCTCTAACCTTTACAGTAATTATAAAGAATGAAAATAGACAGTAATTAATTTTAATAGTTTAGCCTGCAAAAACAGTATCATTGCATATCTGAATCTTAAAATGTGCACTTTGAAAGCTTATGCATGCACAAAAGTACCCACTTATCCTTTTGATTCTGACTATCCCCTCTCCACTGGGGTTGCCTGAATATTCCTTGTGACCTGCACCCACTTAACCAGGGTGCTAGTGCTTTTTTCTATTCTGGAACAACATATCAGTGCTCCTCCAGGGACCTCTTACAAGATTAAGGTCTTGATACCTCCCATAATTCTCAATTTTCCACCCTCTCTTTATGCTATTTTACTACCACTTCAGAATCAAAAATCAAGCCTGCTGACATCTTGTGTGAAGGAAACACACTGCTGATTGACATATCAAGAAAGATGAGAGCTAAGGTGCTTTAGGCAGCCTCTTGGGGTTTAAGTTACCTTTTATTGCTGGAATAAAAAAAAAAAAATTAAAAAAGGCAAAAATCATCAACAAATCATGCAAATCTAATCTAGAGTGAAATGCAAGCCAGACTTAGATTTTGTGCATTTAAATTAGGAGGAGAGATTCCACCCTCCTAGAGTAGATGTTGCATTTGTAAGTATTGCTGGAACACCTGCCTTGTAGCTCAATAAACACCAGGGCCCACAAAACGTTGCTCACAGCCTACAGCTAACATACATGCTGGAGCTGAAAACCAAAAGCCAGAGCCCTAATGAGCTGGAGGAAGTGAGCACAAAGACCAAAAGCATCACCAGTATCCCAGACCCCTGCAATGCCGAACAATGCTGTCTTTGTTACAAGTCGCTGTTTCAATCCTGCTTCCACTGAATTCAGAGGGATTTTCATCATTGGTTTCAGGAGGAGAAGAACAGAGTTCTGTGCAGAGCAGAACCAAAATTATCCTCTTACTTGTGCATAAACCGTGGCTGTGGTTTGGTTAAGATAACCACTAGAACATAAAGACAATGAAATACTTGCGAAAGTGTGTTCAAGTCTAGCTCTTGTCTCTAGAAGCAGACGATTTTCTTAAGGAGGAGAAGCACAATATGCCATGGGGAAAAAAAAAAAAGAAGCAGATCCTGAAAATCTTGTGCTTGATCTAACCATTAGACTTTAAAACAAATAAAAATTAGACTTGTCTTCTTTTTTAAGAGGTTGGAATTTACAGACTCCACAGTTATGAGGGCTATGCATGCACTTTTCCCCCCTCTTTTAGTGAAAATTTAGTAATAGAACTCTTAGTGCTACAACGTGAAAAAATACTTTGAGGTGCAAGACAGTATTATCGGAGGTAGCAGCATGACAAGCACCCACACAGAACTGCTCACTGAAGGTGCTCTGCAGTTCCCTGGAAATGATGAACACCATGATTTTCTTGGATAACTGGAGTTCCTTGTGAGACTTCAAGGAAAGACTTATCTCTCACCAGTCCCTCACCACAACTTAGTGCTTGTCAGTATATCACAATTTGAGTTTTGAGTTTCTGTGCTGAAATAATAATAAAAAAACCCCTCCATATTCTACTAAAACGAGTAAGAATTTCTCCTGGAATGAAATGCAGACCTTTTTTCCAAGAATTGCACTCCTTTCCAGAAAGGGGAAAAGACTGATAGGAACTTGCTCCAAGGAGTCTTGTCCTTTGCACATCCAGTGAAAGGAATCCAAATCTAAAAATACTTCATATTAGAGTCGAATTTCTGTGAGGTATTGTTGCCAGGAATTCTCAGACTCTTTGCATCCACTTTATTGTTCTTGGCACAAAGGGCACTTCCATTCTATTGCTATTGTTATTTGAGCAGTCTGAAACAAGATGTAAAGTAATAACAAGTCTATCTCTATGTTAATTCTCCCCAGCAATGCTGTTGCCATAGCAAGGTTATACATGGATTTCAATGGGCACACATGAATTGAAATTTATTGGCTTTTAAAGTCAGTTCAGCGTGTTTACAAGACCTGTGTCTGCTTTTTGGATTCCTTTGCAAACTTCACAATCTCATTTTTTCTGTATAAGATTGTTTCTCTTTGAGTAAGAAAATAAGATATTATTTCACTAGTTATCTTCTAGTAGAAGAGTGAAAACGACAATGTCTAGCATCTTGTCTAATGTGTAAAAATCTAAAACCAGATTTTTGTAGCCTTTTGTAGCATTCATTTCTTAAAGAAGTATGTTATTTTCAGAGACTAGATGCACCATGACTTGTAATTGAAAGATGTTCAATTAAGGAGATGCTACAGTCACCAGATATCAAATCTGTCTTTATACACACACACATATACACACGTATATAACTACTAATCATCAGCTATTTGAGTCATAACATTTCACACAGTACAAGGATTCTACAATGTGTTTTGTTTGTGTGCTGATATGTGAAATATATACTGAATTTTATTAGGCCTTCAGTATATGAAAAATTGCTACCTTTCCATTTTTAAAATTTTTGGAGTGGGCTTTTATTCAATTTTGAATGCTTTATTATCAAAACAGCAAATGGAAGAAGATACATGCTTGGATTTGAGAAGATTGTATACTTATAAAATCTTGACAAGCTCCTAAAATACTTTTAAACAATGTGGACTATTAGTGCTTCAACTATAGCAAAAGAGTGAAAAACTTCATGACAAATATTTACTAAAAGGTGTTGGGGTTTGTACTCTACGGTTCATAAAACAAGAAATTCATTCTTGTTCAACTTTGTGTCCAAGCCTCCCACTGCACAATGATTCATTTTCTCTGAAATCAAGGAGAAAACAGAGGAATTCTCCCACCAACCAAATCACACATAAATTCTGAAGATAAACCTTATTTCTTTGGAACTGTGAGTCTGCAGAGAAGGAACACTCTCAATTAAAGGTGAGGGGGAGAGCAATGGCTAGCCCTTTCTTCTCCAAGATTCATGGAGGATATAAACACGGACATGCCATAAACTAAATAAGATGAGTTTTCTCTTCCAGGTTCTGCCATTTTTTTTTCTTTTAGATTGGAAACTGTTTTCTTGTCTTGCTAAGGGATTCCTGAAACCCAGATCACAGAAGTGTCTGAGTGCCAAATACAATACTGTCTCATAGGATTACCATCACTGGAGCCTGCCTTTCACCACCCTGAACACTGGCACATCCTGAACTGTTGCGGTTCTTTCCCTGTAGACTTTTTTTTTAACTTGTTCCAAGTTATTGCATCCAAACCCATATTCATGAAGGGCAGATTTGGCTCTGTCATATCTAGTAATGACTTCCCAGTAAGGCATTACACGGGTGAGGGTCAGAGACCTGATCTCTGGTGCTGAGGAATTTGGCCTTTGATAGAAGAAGATGATTTGCATCAGAAGGCAGTGGGGGTCAGACCATGGAGATGGACAAGGACTGGGAATCAAGACAGAAAAGAATTGTGTTCTTTGGTGTCATCAGTGCATAAGTCCATCAAGTATAGATTTTGTTTAAACTGGCTGAGAAGTGTAGTGAAGTCTTCTGGTAATAAATTATGGGGAAGCACTGCTGTAGCCATGAACCCTTCCTCACTGTCTCCTTGCCATTCCCCCAGCTCCCAGAGCTTGTGCAGTGACCACAGTGCCTTCCCCATGTTTAGATCAGAGATACAATGGGCACTCTGTCAGGTGAACATCTCACACCTCCTTCCTGAGCCAGTGCCACCCATGGGTGTCACACTGTCATTTCTCTGCAGGCAGAAGGCAATGACTGTCACTGAGAGCCCCTAAATTTATTTCTAGTGTGGAAAAGAAAAAGGCAAACACAGCACAATGTAAGCATGTAGGAAACTGGGCAACTACAGACTGACAACTAGGGAGGATGTAAGAGCAATGAATCATTCAATGATACATCCTTTGAAGAACAAACAGTCTTTAGGACTGTGACAACACCCAGAAAACCTCCTCAAGAAATAGCAGTGCTGCCTTGGCTGGAAGGAGTCTGGCAACAGAAGAACTCAAGAGACATATGCATACTAGTGCCAAAACAAGAAAGGGGACAGCCCCAGAAGCTACATTTGATTTTCTCTTTCAGAACATACGGAGACATGACTCGTCAAAACTGCAGTTGCACAGAATGAAACTGAAAAGTACAAAATTCATCTATGGTAAGGGACAGGATTTTAGAAGAAAAGTAATAAGGTGTGGAACATGCTGTCTGTATTTTATTAAGCACTCTGTCACCACTGGCCATCTAGGGGGCAATGGGTCATTCCCATGAGCATCGTCAGAAAGGGGCAGACTAAAAGAAAATATCACAGAATATGTTGGGTTGGAAGGAACCCACAAGGATTGTGGAGTTCAACTTCTGGCCCTGCACAGGACCATCCCCAAGAGCCACACCATGTGCCTGAGACTATCATTCAAACGCTTCTTGAACTCTGTCAGGCTCGGTGCTGTGACCACTGCCCTGGGGAGCCTGTTCAGTGCCCAGCCTGTCTCTCTGCAGGGCCCCCTCTGCCTTCAAGGAAGTCAACAGCTCCTCCCAGTTTTTTGTCATTTTCAAACTTGCTTAGTATCTCTTCCAGTCCTGTGTCCAAGTTGTTTATGAAGATGTTGAAGAGCACAGGGCCCAAGATGGAGCCCTGCTGAACCCCACTAATGGCTGGTCGCCACTCCTGTGTTCACCCATTCACCATTACCCTCTGTGCTCGACCCGTGAGCCAACCCGACCCTCACTCACCACATGCTGTGTTTACCCAGCCGTGTGCTGGACATTTTGTCCAGAAGGGTACAGTGATATAGCGTGTTGAAAGCTTTACTGAAATCCAAAAAAAGTGCAACTGCCTTCCCTTGATCAACTAGGTAGTTACCTGGTCACAAAAGGAAATCTGGTTTGATAAGCAGGACTTCCCTCTCATGAAGCTGTGCTGGCTGTGATCAGTGACTGCACTGTCTTTCAGGTGTTTTTCAATACCTTCTACAATAATCTTCTCCTTAGCTTTACCAGGCACTGAAGTGAGACTGACAGGCCTGTAGTTTCCCAACAGCTGTTTCTAAAATCCCAGACAAAGTAATAGCCTGCAAAAAGTCTGGCCTAGGAGAAAAAGCTGTTTCTCCAGGATGTTTCATCACCCCACTATAAACATGTTGGGTTTGGGTAATAGGCAAAAGAAATGATTTAAGGTAAAACCAGAGGGGACTGGAATTGGCAGTTTAAACAGAGAGAGGCTTTGGAGTGGCCACCATCACAGAAAGCTCTGAAGAGCAGACAGGGTGACAACCCATTAGTCCAACCTCAAAGGAACTTCTGAGGGTTTGCTCTGCACATGGCAAGCAGAGCAATGCTTGAACTGGAGCCTTCAGGTAGGACAGAAGAAAGGATCCCAGGTGAAAGATATGAAGACAATAAAAATGTCCCTGGCTATTAATGGTTTGGCATTTAGAGCTGCCTTTACTCAATAATTTTGCTTCCAGTTTAGATGCCCTGACTTCAGCTGGCACTGGAATTGAAGTCAGCAAAGATGAAAAACATTTAAGCCTACTCTGTTAGGAAGCAATTTGTCCTATAAAACTGTACACTCATGCCATGAGGTGCCTCATATCTGCTTGCAAGGACTAGGGTGGGAACAGGTTTGGCCAAGCTCAGAGGGAAAAACCCTTCAAGCATGTTGCAACGAGGCAGCAGAGGCACCTGGCAATGGAAAAAGAGCCAAACAAACCTCTGAGCACCTCACCAGGCTGCCTCTGAGTTCTCCAAGGATTTTTGTAGCAAGGCTTCACACCTTCTGCACAAGACCGAACTGGGCAAAAGTTAACTCCCAGTGATCAAAATATTTATGTATGAGTGTAAAGGTTTGACAACTAAATCAAATGTATCCATAGCTCCCACTAACTAACCTTGTAGGCTGAAATGGGAATTATGTCACTGAAACGTTTTTCAAGTTGTGCTTTAGTTCTAAGGGTCTTCAGCAGTGCTCAGAAACTCAGTGTATTCCAACAGCTATCTTTAAATCTTTTGGATTATTAGATTCTTTGGATTATTCCTAAGAAACAGGGCTCCTGTTTTATTGTAGCAGAGATCGCAGGAGACAAGAACTAAAACATCCCTGGGAAGGCACATATGAGCAATATAATCTCATAACACAGCCTTCCAGCTGTTCTCACATAACATTAGATGGTGGGTTTTGGTCCTTCTGGTCTGTGACGTACAAATGGACCAAAACTTCCTCACAAGATGCACTACACCCAGGGCTTTATGAATGCAAGTCCAGAGGGGTGTGAGTCCTGAGGAAATACTTGCCTATTCTGCAAGAGGCAGAACAATGATCAAATAAAAAGATGGACTGGAAAAGCAAAAATTCTTGCTTTTTATTTATAACAATTGTATTCTCAGTCCATCTAGGCATATTCAAAGGTATTTGGCCCATTGTGGACTTGTACTCTGGTTATTTGTTCTGCTGCTTAGTGCTTTTCTCTTGAGAATGTCTCTCTAAAATCTGTCCCTAGAAAACAGTGAGCTATTTTTATCTCTGAGCTAGACAAAATAATTCTGCTGGGAGAAAATGAGGATGGTTGAGCAGCCAGTTTAACAGAAGGCAGGAGAGTTGTGGCTCACATCTCACCCTTGGACAGGCTGTGAGCTCTGCTGTGCTTACAGGTACCAGAATGGGGAAAGGTGCATTGTGGCAGGTATCTGGAAAACCCTCTGCACCAGGGACTGATGAATTGATAAATCACTCGCTGTGACTGCAGTCTGAAAAAGCAGAAAAGGGGAGACTGCCCTACGCAGGAATGCAAAAGACACTGGGGCCTCCTAAGCAAATAAGAAATGCTACTTTATCCCTTCTCACTCTTTGAAAGCACAAAAATTAGACTAGGAGAAAATGGTTGCCAGTAGTAACAAGGTGTTTTAACATGCTGGTGGTTTCAGTAGTAGGCAGAGCTGGTGAGCACAGTTTTATGGGGACATATATTCTGCCTGGGACACAGTCACAGCCCTGGCATCAGTTCTGTGGGATTTGGAAAGACAAAAGGAAAGCTCCTGCCTTTAGTCACTTTGTGAGACAATTTACACTTATCACCTCCTCCCGCATTTTGATCTCCAGCTCACCCAAGAGGGGAAGTGTGAAGGATGAAAGAGGAGGCTGAAATAGCAAGGAGTGGATGGTGAAGGAATGGTGCTGTAGTCCCTCACAGATGTACAGCACCAGAGCTGGACACCAACATACTCCTGGGGCTGGAAGCTGGTCCATTGACACTGTTCCCCCAATTCCAGCTGAGTTGGGAAAGAAGTAAAAAGACATATCCCTTGATTTGTCCTTGCTCCTCAGTGGAGTCCAGGGGCCCCAAAACAGTGCCAAAAGAAGTGTGCCCCTCCAAACTCTTCTGGTGCTGAACAGACTGGGTGATCTGTTCCCACAAAAGATTGATTTGAGCTGCCTGCATTGGAGACACTTCAGTCATGCCAACCCCGGGCATTTGTCTGGATCTTCAAGAGCAAGGCTATCACCTTCCTTTCATTTCTTCAGTTTAATGAGGCACCATTCAGCAGTTAGGAGCCTCCTGGTACTGCCACTGGGTCATGTTGCTGCTGGGTACACTGACAGTCCCCTCAAAGCACAGCTAATGGGCTGCACCAGTTTCTCAGGGTGTACAGTTGCACACGCACTGGATTTCTGGGATGCTGGTGGCATGGATGTCACCACTGAAGAAGAGAACAATAGGAAAGAGAAAACAATAGAGCCAACAGCAAAGGCTGGGAAAAGCAACAGAAGTCAGGGTTTCCAAGAAAGAAGATGAGGTAGGTGACTGAGAAGCAACAAAAGAGCCACAAGGAACTGAGGGCTGGAAGTTGCAAGGAAATCTGTAAATGCAACAGGTCCTTTGTACAGCATGAGACATATTTGGGATGTTGCAGAAGCATTTTCTGGTTTCAGGAGGTTTCTAGTAATTTGTGCATGTTCAGTACATGCCAGAGGGCTTGTGGTTGTGCAGCCTGCTCATTGGTTCAGATCCTACTATTCCTCAGGGGCTGGAGCACATTTGGTGTTGCAGTTGCGTTTCAGCTCCTCTTAAAGGAAGCTACCTCACAGCCACCAAAACTATTTTGCATGCCAAATCAACTCTCATAAAGGGGGTAATCAGGGAGTTCACTTCAAAACAGTACTATAGCTTTGAACCAAAACATTTATGCAGACACAGCCTTAGGCATTTAATTAATGCCTAAATGTTAGTGAACATCTGAAAGCAAATGCCCATATTTTCTGCTATGTTACAGAAGAGAGGCTGATGCTTTTCAACACCTGCTGGAGGAGATAATAACTGTTTACCTATCTGTGCCTGTATTGATGGTGTGGATCCTTCTGACAATACCAGGGAAGATAGTGAAAATTGCTAAGTGGCTGCTTAAAGTGGGAGCAGATCATCCAATGGGTGGAGGAACAAGAGTTCTTCTCTTCACTCACACTACTTACACTCTGCTATAGTGTTAGTAACCACACTCACAGGCTGCTGCCCACCTGAGTAGGTCACTGTGTGAGCAGCAGTCATTGCCTTTGGGCCCAGCTCTGCTATTTGCACTCACACATGGAGGCACCAGTGAGTAAGAGGGTACAACATCCTGTCAAACCTAACACACCTTCAGATGTTGTCCTGATCTCTATGATCAGCCAGCCCTTTCTCTGACTATACCTGTGCTGTTCATCCCTTCTGGGTCTGTTTGTGCCCTAGCCCAGCACCATCTGACACCCATACTGGTTTTATGAATGCTGAACTCCAGACCTGCCTGGAGCAGTGAAAGCTTAAATACTTGCATTATGCTACCAAATGGTTCCAAGCTTTCCTTTACATAGTCTAGACAGAGTGAGAGCAGCTGGATTGAATTATAGTGGTCCAACAGGGGATGTCCTAAAACTTGAGTCTTCCTAAGCACAGCCCAGATGATTTATGTCTAAACTGCAGCTACCAATATGAAAAGGAAATGTACAGATAGTATGGTTGAATCTCTTTAACATGTCCTCCAATTCATGTTCCAGCTAGCCCTAAAATAATCATTAGTGTGTGTGCTGGTTTAAAAGTAAAATGGTGGGAGAAATTAACCCAAGAGAGATTACAAGTCAGAGTTACAGACAGATTATAATAAATACGATACAGAAAAAAACTGGTTTTAACCCACAAAAACAGATGTATAACCAAGCACTCTGGGGCACAAACAGAACAGTGTTTGTCAGCTCCTGTGCTGAGCACCATATGGTTTCTCTGAGTGTAAAGTAAAAGGAATGAAAAACCCGTTGCTGAGGATGATGGTCACAGTCTGGTCGAGAGTGGCAGTCACAGTCCTGTTGGGGTTCTGGTCCTCCTCTGGATCTGACAAGTGGTACCAGAAGTCCCCAAAACCCAAAGATTCCAGAGGGAATGCCCAGTACCTCCCCCAGGGTGAGGAGTTTCACAATGGGTGATTTAACTCTGTGAGTCATGGGATATTTTT
>JAWWEE010000040.1:12910614-12930650 GCA_035221455.1 Xenops minutus
CCCCTCCCCTTCTCTCTGCTTGCCTTACTACGTATTATTGGTATTTTTTCCTAGCTTTGTGTAATCAGAAAATTTCAATCTCACATACTCTCTTTTCTGACGTGCCATTATTAATGAAAATATGGTCCTACAAAATGGTCAATACAAAGAGCAATATTTGTAGGACTCGACTACTGACCTTTGTCCATCCCAGTAGACCTGTTTTCAGCACAATCCACAGTCACCTCTTCTCCAATCAGTTTCTCACAGTTCTTCCAACTGATCTCAGCTTTCTCTAGTTTAAATAATACCCTTCTGCCTGCATTGCCCTGTAATATGATTTACGGATACCCAGAGGAGTGAGATCTATTGTATTTCCTTTCTTTAGAAAAGCCTCATTATTTATGAAAGAAAGTTATGAGACCAATATGGCATGATCTATTTTTGGAAAGCCCTGACGTGTTTCAACACATTTCTTGTTTCCTTCAAAATTAATTTTAAAACCTGGCATGCAATGAGACTGAATTATGAATCTAAATAAATGCTGCAACAGTCACGTACTTGGTACTATAATGGGTTAATTGCTGCAGTGCAGGAGGCTGATAGGGAGCGGCAAGAAGGTGCATGCCTTAATGAGGAGCTGCTAAGGAGCCCTGGGGCATGGAACAGGGGCTAATATGAAGGAGAAAACAGTAGGATAGAAAGCTGAGCAACCCAAATAAAGATACAATTGCTCTTTACTTGTTTATGCTGCAATTACTGTCTTGCATGATCACCAACAAAACTTAGAAACTCTAAAGTAACTCAATGAGATGGATGTGTGCATGGAATATTTCTGTCCCAGACTAAGTTTGCTATGTTTTAAGGATTCATTTGCACTCCCTACTATGGTTTTCAAAACAACAGTTACAAGTTAAACTGAAAACTGGAACACTACTTTGCTGGACATACTATTCTTACAGTCAATCCTTTTGATTTCTGGAGAGGGACTCTGTTTTCAAGATACACTTTTTTTAAAAGAACAATTTTTGAAAGGCATCAAGTTCACTTGATCTAAAGAACAGTCCATGGAATACTGGAAAGGAGAAACTCCTATTGGATGTAACTATTGGATGAGAATAGCTCTGCTGCAAATGCACACTATGCAATGACACTGATCTGCTTTGTGACACTTTGTTCAGGCTTCCAGGTAAAGTTACATCCAGTTACAATTTCAGATGGGTCAGTAAAATAGAATATTAACTTTCCCTTAGTATTTTGTACTAAATCAGTTCTTTCTTTCTTGGGGGCTGGCTGGCCCAGTCAATGGAATCTTGGAAGATAAGAGGATCAAAACTGAAGAAATGTTGTTCAAAACTCAGCAAGTGTTTAACTTGATGTCCAGAATGGTCAATCATTCTTTTGATATCTCTCCCACTTTATTGATTAATTAGATACCTCTGAGTGATATTTATCCAATAATCTTTATTTCTAAAGTAGATAGTTCTTTTTCTTTATACCTGGTGAACAAGTAGTAGGTTTTACAGTATGTACTTTCTCTAACTGTGGTAGCACATGATGTCTGGTCTTCACAAATTGTTAATTGCTAGACATTCCTTTCTAGGATTAATTAATTGTAGTAATAAATCAATATTACTGCAAATGGAACTGGGAACAAAGTCAGACTTACTGTGTATTGAAAATCATCTGGGTAAACACTTGGTAGCTTCCAAGTCAAATAATAAGATCCTCAAAAGCATGATTTTATAAAACACAAGTAAATATATTGTCTTGAATAAAATGCCTGTAAAGCCCCACAAGAAAACATTAAACTGGAATAAAGTAAAAGAGAATTTGCATAAACATAATCTCAAGCCTTTTTCTTTATCCCATTCTTTTATTCTTGTTTTATTCTAATGGATTTTTTTCCCCCCATCATACTTTCCCTCTTGATCCTCCAGCCTTTTGCATCTTCCTTGCTCTTTTTACAGTAGAAATTGCCACACAGGATCAGACAATAAGTCTTTCGGGTCTAATACTCAATCTCTCTGAAAGAACCAGTGTATCAGGTCTTCTTCTTGTCTTTAACAGAGACTGACCTAAAGCCTGAAGCTTGTGATTAGTATCCCTCTTACAAAATAGATAACTACAAGTATTTGGTACTATCTGTGTAACTGTCTTACAGAGTATTTGGCCTCAGTGACACAAAAGGACAATTATTACCGCAAGGTACTTACATACTGTGACTGGGGAGGGAAATATTTTATTTCCATGAGTTTCCAAAGACCAGCTTTTATTTTCAGGCAGTATTTCTTTACCCTTATGAGTGATAGGAGAGCAAGGATGAAAATTCCTCATTGACCCCTGCTATTAGTTTGGAAATTTTTACTATGTCAACTTTGATTTTGTTTTCTTCCTTTACTTCTGAAGTCTCCTATTCATTATCTGTTACTAGCATTTTTATTGCTGTGTAGCCTTGGTTTCACAGGGTCTGTGCACCAAGTACTGAATAAGAGTTTAAGAAAGCAACATCTTGCTGTGAGCAAGAGGGGACACCAATGGGTGAGGGAACAAGTAGTAATGCACTCATTAAGGAGCTGCTGTGCTGGGAACATGGCATGCACATGTGGACATGTGCCTTAAAGCGGGATGTCCTCACAGAGAAGCATCATCAGTTTTACATCACATCTGGTGATATCCTCTGGCACACACACATTGGCACACGGTGCTGCTGCGCTCCACGTTCTGCAGTTCGAACTGAGTCGTCTGTGGGTGGCAGGGAACAATGGGGAGCTGGCAGAGCTGTGAGGTCAGTTTGGAATGCCTTGTAGCCCAGAGGCAGCATGCCACATAAGCCCCAAGAACAGTGACCCCAGTGCAATCTGCTCTCTCACTCGGGAGAACAGGTCCTCAGAAAGAGGAGGCAGAGAGCTGCCATGGGCAAACTCCTGGGGGAGGAAGAAGGAGGAGGAGTGTACTGTGTGGTTCATCAACTGAATGGGGAGTGTGGGAGAGTGGAATCTGGTAGTAAATAGAAACAGATGGGCAAGTTCACAGGAGAAGAGGTGGAAGAAAGGAAAAAAAAAGACTATCTTTGGAAGGATGGTGGGGATGAAGGCTGGGAAGCTCAGAGAAGCTGAAGAATCCTCCCTCTTGTCTCTAATACAAACAATCCAGAAAGGGTAGGTCTGTCATCAGCCCCTTGAAGACATCACATACTAATGAGGTAGAAAGAAAGACATGCTTAATTTTCCACTGAGGTGATAGTGGGTAAATTAACATTTTTACAGTGTTTTATGCATATCCAACTGTTACACACCAGATCAGTTATTATTGGGCCGGAACCACCTCGGGGGTGTGAGTGTGTCTGTGTGAAGGGGGACGGGATGGGTTGAACCTCATGGAGGTGAAATGGCATTGTGTCCCTCATGGCAGCCCCTAGAGCCCACACGGGGAAGTGCCAGAACTGCTGCCAGTCACAAACAGCCCAGGAAGATTATAGCACCCCATACCTCCTGCAGCTCCTGACCCAGCTCGGACTGGCAGGGACAGTGAGAACATTGCCCCTCACCCTGGCCTGGAATCCCAGGGTGGCCAGTGGGTCAGAGGCTCTGCCTAGAGGGTTTGACTGTAGAGACCAGAACAGATAAAACCAGAGGTTTTGGGGTGCAATGTGTTGTGCTCCTGCCACTTGGAAGTGTGAGAAGCCAACCTCCCACAAAGTCTCAGGAGTAGCTATTTCTCCCTCTTTCTCCTTCTCTCTTTTCTTTCTTCCTCTCTTTCCTTTTCTTTACTCCTTTTCTTGATGTGTTGGGTGGCTCAGAGCTGGAGGGTTTGGAATTGACTTAAATGTGGTGAGTTGGTTGAATATTGCCTTCGGTGTTGTTGATGAATATGTGCTGAGTTGATATTGTGGTGGAATATTTTGTTTAGCTTGTGTATTGCCCTTTTGAACCATTGCCAAGTTCCATTATTTTCTCCCCTAAATTAATAAAGTAACTCCTTAGAAACAAGTCTATGGCTTATTTTTTTGACATTTTCTTAAGGTATTAAAGAAACCTATATATATATAATTAAAGCAATATTCTTTGCAAGCCCGTATGCAAGCAGCCCAGGGCTGGAGTGTTACACTGATCTCCTTGTTTTGATGGTACTTTCTAACCATGTTCATCCCAAACTCAACCACACTGTGCCTCATCCTCAAGAAAGCTGATAGCACTTGGTTACAAGCAATAGCAAATGGTCTAAATGCCATAGCATCCATAACCCTGAGCTACATATCAAAAAACTTCAGGAAACTCTAAGTAAACAGTCCACATGAAACTGTGGAAATAGTATCTCTGACTGTTATTGAATGGAGAACTCAGTTCCCACAGAAACATTTACCATAAAAAATTTACCATAAAAAGTGCTACAATGCAAATCTTATAAAATTATTCTTAAAATTTAATTTGGCCAGGGAAGATCTGTCTATAAACTTTTGGAAAAAGTTATTAAATTGGTACTTATCCATATTCTTGCTATGTTGTTGGTTATCTGTGTATGGACAATTATTTTGCCATAGAAGTTGATTTTTCTTAAATGATTTTTTTGCTATAAACAGTTATCTTTACTGCATAATAGGCCCAAAGAAGGACTTGAACATATGACAAAGGTAAAATAAAAGTCTATATAATTAATTTGTATCACTGTGGAATGTAGAAAAGTTTTTACAAATTCACTCAAAAACTCCTTATTCCAGCTCATGTGCAGTTGCTATAGAACTGCACATATACTACTAATCCGGAGCAGACCTCCAAGTGATTGAATCATCTGTTCTTCAAAACTGGAAGTCTACCACAAGCTGATTGCTTCTCTTGTAGGCTCTCCTCATCACGATATGAGTGGTAAGAGAAAAGATGGATAAAGCTGGATGCATTTTTAGGGGTAACGTTCAAACAAGAAAGTAATGTACATATGTTACTTAAAATTCCATCCCATCACAAAATTGCTGAGACCTCTAATTCTCATTTTGATACCTTTGGGAGCTGTAGGCATCTTGAAAACAATGCTGCATGTCACAGTGAGCCTGTAACAGCATGTGAATCAAAGCACTAAGTTGCAAGAATAACACAAGAAATAATTCCCATAGTTGACCATTTCCATTTAACAAACAATTTGTTACACATATACAATTATTGCTGGGAAGATTCCATAAGCCTAAATTTGGGATGATACAGTAATTTCAAAGAGGCATTTTAAATATCTACTAAGAGAACTCATTGGAATACTGAGACATAAATATATCTGCATGAAAATCAGGGGAAATAAGGAATTAGTCTTAATTGGCACTGTATTTAAAAACACAAACCAAAAATTTCTAAAACTTTATACAAATATAGACACTTTTACCCAGGATGCAGATGACTAATCAAGTTCCTTGTGATGAAAATTTTCTTTTTATTATCATTATTTTCTATTATTTGCATTGTGAAATGCCTTCAGGCCCTGAACTAGAAGCCAGGTTCCGTTATAATAGATATTGAACACGTAATGAAAAGACAGCCTCCCCCCTAAAATGTTCTTGAGCTAAATTTATGTCTATATTGCAGTCAGAAGACACAAGTGACTGCACATAGCATGGAGATACTACAGTTAGTTCTAAGTTAGGCAGCTTGGTAACCTAGCCTCAGGAACACAGGCTCAGTGAGGGCTAATTACCCTTCCTTCTCAGCAGAATTTGCAAAAGTGGCAGGGAGAAAAGCAAAAAGTGAATCTTGAGGGGAATAAAATAGACTATAGAGAAGGGAAAGTTAGTAATGCCATCAAATTTTGTAGGTAAACAAACAGTTCAGGAGTGAAAACAGGGAAGGTTGTGAGGTTACTTCAGAGAAGGAAAGTTAGAGGTAAATACAGAGTTTGGAGCTACACCCAGTCTAAAGACAAAATCCCTGCTGGTGGGTATTTGTGCAAATTTCCCTGCCATCTTTGTTGTATACAAACTGCTTCTGGTGGAGGAACACTCAGCTAGCATCACTCGATGGCACTAGGGATTAATTGAGCATAATGTCTTTTGGAAAATAGCAGCATTTTCTTGGAAGACAACAAGGGGAAGCTGATAGTTTTGCTGTGCAATTGAGATTCATAATGAAAAGTTATGATGTAGTGAATTCTTGTTGTCTAATTACTCTTAAACCTTTATTAAAAAAAGCTTTTTAAGGGTATTACTTCGTTGTTTAATTTGAGGATCTTACAGCAAAATTCTATAAAATTTCTATGTTTTGCCTCTCCTAGATGAGAGAGCAATAGTACTTAGGAGTCAGAAATATAAAACTTAAGGTTGAATGGACCATTTTGCCTTCCTTCCGCAAACACCTTGAGATGCAGTCTAATTATATTTATTGCCCATTACTGTTTCTCTGTTTTGACATTTTACAGATCCTCCAATAAACCACTTAACCCATGACATTGATGTGTCCATAAGTCAGAATCCATTACATTGTGTTGTTCTGTAGCTTTATTCAAGATCCAAACATCAGCAAATGGTTGAATAAAACAGGAAATTTTTAAGGTAAAGTGCCACAGTCTTACACAGTCTTAGGAAAAATATCTGCGGCTTAAAGGTTAAAAAGAACTTTCAACCTAGCAAAAATGGTAACTCATTTTTAAGTGCCTGTATAAGGCTTATTTGACAATGGTAGGTTTAAAATTAGGTACACATAGAATATTTTTAAAATTTAATTGTTGGCGCATTGTATTCAACTGCCAGAACAAGAAGTTTCAACAAGTTGTAATTGTGCTTTTATTTATTTAATTTAATGGCACATAGTATCTAAACTGGTATTTGAACCTATACTGACTGAAAGGGTAGATTCATTACATCTGGAAATGAGATGAAGCATGGAGAATTCAGCCCTATTTCAAAAGATGAAGAACACGTTGAAATCATGAGTTATAAAAAGGAATCTACATATTTAGAGCAACTATTCTGTAATGTCAGTACATTCCCTTCTATTAAATTTCCTTATTACTTCTTTTGTGAGGCTTTTGGCTTATGTTTCTCTGACTGATTTACCTTTCACAGGACTGGGCACTCCCAAGCTGTAATGTACTTCACAGGGAAAATATATGTGAATAACAGGAATAAAAATGATACTACAACAGGCTCCAAGCTTTTCAGGCCGAAAATTCTGTGTGAACACATCTGGCAAAATTTTAGTGCCACTGACAGTGATGAAAATTCTGTTGTGGGATAGAAGTTCACATACAGCTCATACACCTCAGTGGATACAGGTGTTTAAGAAATTACAGCCTTGCAGGGCCTTTCTAGGTAAGGCTTAGCTGTCTGTTCTGTATCTCCTTCAGTACTGATACCACTGATGAGTTTAAAATCCATTCATTTCAGCAATTGTTCTCAAGCTATTTCTGTAATTCACCACAAAGTAAGAAAATTGCCTGGGTTGAGTCCTGCCGATATCACTTGGTGAAATGGAGGGGACCAGAGAGAGAGGAACAAAGATAAGGCAGTTTTGCTAAGAAAAGCAAATCATTGTTAATGTCTATATCTATTTCCTCTTTTGTATCCAAGCAAAATTTAAAAAGTTTTCTTCATATTCAGTGGACCAATCTATCTCTCTCCTAGTTGTTTTACAATTAACAGATTTCTAGAAACTGGGTTAATCTGTCCTAGTTGTTAGCATGGTTCTCATGCCTTGGGTTTACATTAATATCTACCATCTTTCATGAAACAAATGAAGATATAACTTTTCTACATCAATAGAAATGTTTCTGTATTTGTACTATAAAGCTGTAGAAGTCAGCCTGACCTAAAATAATAGGTTTCCTCAAGAAGTTTTCAAATTTTTTTGGGTGCGAATTAATAGCGAGTTGACAGACATATCTTTCTGATATAAGAGATTGTGCTGGTTTAAAGGTAAACTGGCTGGAGAAATGAACCCAGCTCAAGAGAGATTATGAGTCAGAGTTACAATTTACTAAAAAAGGATTACAATAAATACAATGATACAGAGAATTTAACCCACAAAAACCAGATGTATAACCCAGCACCCTGGGACATGAACAGAATGGTGTTCATTAGCCCCTGTGCTGACTGCCATGTAGTCCCCGTGAGCGCGAAGCAAAACGAAAGGAAACCTGTTGGTGAGGACGATGGTCACAGTTCTGCCAAAGTAAAGATTGCAGTCTTGTTGAGAGTGGCAATCACAGTCTCGTTGAGGTTCTTTGGATCTAAGGAGTGGTATCAGAAGTCCCCAAACCCAAAGATTATATATACACAGGTGGGAATGCCCAGTACCACCCCCAGGGTGAGGAGTTTCACAATGGGTGATTTAACTCTGTGAGTCATGGGATATTTTTGGAATCTTTGATGGTCTAGGTTGTGGCAGCTGCCTGTTGTGCCAGTCTCTAATGGCCCATTAGCAGACATGTCCCCTCAACTGGGTGTGAAGGTGCTGATGCCTCCCTGGAGGGTAGTTATCACAGCTGAGTCACTGGTGTGAAGACAGGAACACTTCCCTATCTCACAGAGTTCTTTAACACCCCGAGGTGTAGCCTGAGGTGTCAGGTGTGCCCTGGGCAGTTGCTGCAAACGATCCATCATTAACAGTTCATCAGAAATGACATAGAGGGTGTAGAATACACTTTTTTGGTTACACCCACATAGTCATAAATAAGTCCTGGCCCCTGTAACTAGGACTGTGTTTGATGGGATTTCTGTGCACCAGACCCTGAGATTAGCTCAGTTGGTTAGAGCCTGGTGCTAATAACACCAAGGTTGTGGGTTCAATCCCTCTGTGATTAAGAAGCCTAGAGCCAGGAATGGGACATGCTCTGGGCTTTGCAAAGCCACAGACTTTACAATTAATTTCTGTAAGCATTCCCAGTTTTAATGGTAGTAGAAGACTGCTTTGCTACTATAGGTCACTGCACCTCACCACAGGTCCTAGCATCTGGGGAATCCTGGTCTGACTTCATTGCTGTTGTTAGAAACTGTGTCTACAGATAGGTAAATTGTGTCTCCCTACACTGGTACCTGTATCCTCTTTCCTATAGCCTTGCTCTCCATCAATTAAAAAAACCCAAACAAACAAACAAAAAAAAAACCCAGCCACACACCCATTCTGAAACCCCATAACCACGTCAACAAAACCTCTAATATAAATGCTTTTATACATACAGCAACTCCCGCCTGCTCATGTAATTCTGTTCTGGGAAGCTGTCTAACTTTCATCTTCATGGGCAGGGTTCACCAGTTGCAGTTCTAACCCCCTTTAAGTGGAAACAAGCTCTGATGTTACAGCTCCCATAGCAGCAAAAAGCTGCTTCCCTGCATGATTCTCTCATCTCCTGGGGTGCCTGCTGCCCAGACAGATTCCAGACAGCTGTCTCCAGCCTGCTGCTCCTGTTCACAGGCAGGCTCTGGCTCCCTCCCAAGCCTTGTCTTCTCTGCCCCACGACTGCCAACTCTGGGATTTTATTGCCAGGATCATGGTATTTGTTGTTTTTCTTACTGTTCCCATTCCTAGACTGAGAAAACTTATTTATCATTCAAAATTAAAATGAGATTCTGTTCTTCTGGAAGGTAAAGAAAATCTTGAAAAGCATGAAATTTTGTGACTTGCAAAATTGTGTGTGTATATATATATATATCATTTTTTAATCTACTGGTTATTTTTAGGCCAACCTTGTAATGCGGAAAAGTGAGCAATATTATTTACATGTTAATTAGTAACACAGCTGACATAAAATATTATTTCCTTGTCTGGCACTCCTGATATTATATAGCATTCCAGTGAGGCAAGACAGAGAGCTGCAGTTCTGAAATGGCGGTATTTCACATTTTGTGCCCAAGAAAAAAATCCCTTATGTAGGAGGGCAACATCCTTTCAGACACGAGTTTCAGACCTCCTCAGGGAAGCAGAGGGAGAATGCTAAGCATCAGCAGGGAGGACACAACAATGCTGTATCCTACCGCGTGTGCAAGAATTGTGCCTAATGCAAGGAGCCTGCTGCCCAGGAAGTACCCAGGTGACCAGTTCATGTGTTTCACAATTTATTTAGGCAGGTACATACAGAGTCCTGGACTAGACACTATGAGCAAGAAAACCATGGAGAAAATCACTAAAAATAAATGAGTTCCAGTGCTCATTGATACATTGTTCTGCATTTATAAACAGGGAGTTAAATAAAGAAAACAAAGTCTGAGCAGCTTCCACTTCCGTTAATCTTTTCTACTTTTGCCAAAAATTAAAGTTTCCAAACATTTAGTTTAATGAAAGACTGTTTGCAAAAATGAAAGATGTTTTGATAAAAATGTCAAAAAAAATAAATCATGCAAAAACAACTGGCTGCTTTGGGCTTTCCTTTTCTTTTAAATGGGACATTTTTCATTAAGTCAAACTTATTTTTCAAGATCACTTCAGGCAGCTCTCCAAAATCCATGAGGTTTTGTTTCATTCAAATTGTTCTAAGTAGGAATAATGATGTGATCCCTGCAATTATGATTTATTTTTTTAAAATAGGAGGGGGAATTTTACATACTGTAAAAATACGGAAGAAGAAGCTGGACATGAGGAAATAGCCAGTGATAAAAGTGTTAACCCAATTCAGAAGGATACAAACAACAGGGAATTATGAAGACATCTCATCTGATGGAAAGATGGATGAAAAAACTTCCATGAGACACTGGATAACGAGGTGAAAATTATGTGCAGATAGGAGCAATTTATGCACAGTTGTTACACAAAGATTCATTATTTATTGCTTAATAAATGAGCACTTTCGATGGATCTAATCAGTACTGAAATACTTAATGCGTCCTAAGAGCACCTTGGATATATTCTCTGAAGCACAACTCATTGCACTCAGGAATTTTGTCAAATTACATGGAGTTGTAGTGAAAGGCTGGAACACAAAACAAGGGCAATAAAGTCGACAGAACAATTTCTCCTCTACCTCTTCCCCTTTCTCCTGAACTAAGTATTGGGACATTTCTTTTTGGCAGCATTAATTTAACCATCCAACAAGAGATGATAAAAAGCTCCAAATGACATCATGAGTGCAATGTACAGATTTTACAATATTTGAGATTACCAGATTCTTTTTTTCACTGTAGATTTCATACTCATAGCATTGCTTGGGTTGGAAGGGACTTTAGAGGTCACCCAGTTCCAACCCCACTGTCATGGGCAGGGACACCTCCCACTAGACCAGGTTGCTCAAAGCCCCATGCAACCTGGTCTTGTACACTTCCAGGGATGGGCATCCACAACTTCTCTGGGCAATCTGTTCCAGTGTCTCACTACCCTCTATTTTAGTTCTCTCATCTTTTAATTTAAAACCATTCCCCCTTGGCCTACCACTACCTGTCTGTGCAAAGAGTTCCTTCCCCTCCTTTTTCATAAGCCCCCTTTAAGCACTGGAAGGCTGTAATGAGGTCTCCCCAGAGCCTTCTCTTCTCCGGGCTGAACAATCCCAGCTCTCTCAGCCTGTCTTCATAGGAGAGTGCTCCAGCCCTCTGATCATCTTTGTAGCCTCCTGGACATTTCCTTTTTATATTGGGGGCCCCAGAGCTGGACACAGCGCTCCAGGTGATGTCTCGCCAGAGCAGAAAAGAGGGGCAGATTCCCCTCCCTCAGCCTGCTGGTCACACTGCTTTTGATACAGCCCTGGTTGTGGTTGGCTTTCTGGGCTGCAAGCGCATGCTGTTGGCTCCTGTCCAGCTTCTCATCCATGAGAACCTCCAAGTCCTTCTCCTCAGGACTGCTCCCAGTGAGTTCTTCTCAGAGGCTATACTTATATCTTGAATTGGTTGACACAGATGCAACACCTTGCACTTGGACTTGAACTTCAGGAGGCTCTTGTGGTCCCACTTCTCAAGTCTGTCATGTCCCCCTGGATGGCTTCCTGTCCTTCTGTTGTGTCAACTGCACCATTCAGCTTTGAGCCACCTGCAAACTTGCTGAGGGTGCACTTGATCTCACTGTCTGTGTCATTGATAAAGATATTAAAGAGCACCAGTCCCAAAACAGTGTCCCGAGGGACATCACTTATCACGAGACTCCACATGGACATAGAGCCATTGACCCCAACTCTCTGGCTGTGTCCATCCAGCCAGTTCCTTATTCGCCAAACAGTCCAACCTTCAAATTCACATCTCCCCAGTTCAGATAAGGATGTCACGTGGGACTGTGATGGAAGCATTATAGAATTCTAGGCAAATTACATCAGTTGGTTTTCCCTTGTCAATCATTGCAGTCACTCAATCAAGAGATTGGTCAGGCACATCTGCCCTTAGTGAAGCTGTGCTGGCTGTCTCAGATGACCTTCTTGTCATGTATGTGCCTTAACATTTCTTCTGTGAGCATCTGGTCCATGATCTTCCCAGGCACAGAGGTGCCAGTCTGCAGTTCCCCAGGTCTTTCTTTCCCCACTTTTAAAAAATAGGAGTGATGTTTCCTTTTTCCAGTCACCAAGGACTCAGCCTGACTGCAATGACTTTTCAAATGACAGTGGTTTGGCAATGACATCAGCCAGTTCCCTCGGGACTCTGGGATGCATTTCAACCCAGAAAAATTTCTCCCCAATCTTGTTGTTCCATATTTCTCCTGTTTTTCAGGAACTTAGGATATCTTTAAAGGACCACTTTTCATTATATCCTTCATCTGTGCTTTCTTGAGGAGGATGCTGTTTGACCAGGTTAACCTCTTCCAATCTGAATTATTCTGTGTTCCACAAGCACAACTTCCTGATCAATTGATGCATCTTTGGCAAGAAAAATAGTGTGGACAGCTCTTAAAAGATTCAAACTTTAAATTTCTTTAAAGGTCTAGGGATGAAAAGCTGACTAGTCCTTAGTATAACCTAAGGTACAAAGTACTAAGAATTTCTATGAAAAAAGCACTCCTGACATTTACAAACACATTAAAGCCCACTCAGAATCAGCACAGCACTGCTTCTGCACACTCACAGGAAGAGGTGCTCTGTGTTTCTTCCTGGAAAAAGCACTTAAGTGGAAGGCATTTTGTGTCTGAACTGTGTGACCCTTCCTGCTGAGGGCCACTCAACAGCAGCAGGAACTGCACTTCAGTCTTTCCGCTAAAACAAAAGATTGGTTTTAAGGTTTTCTGTCTCTGATAGCTTCTCTATCAAACTATCACTGCAAGAGTAAAAAAAAAAAAAAAAAAAAAAAAAATCAGATACTCATTTTTCTGGAAGAGCTGAATTTCCCTTGCAACTTCCCAAGACCACAAGGGCTATGTGGAGATTATACCACAAATTTTGATAGTGGGTTCAAGATGAGGCAGAAGTCCACAGAAATCTTACTAGAAAGGGGTTTCTGGGCGGAATAACTGTTAATAAGCACACAAGATAGATTCCAAGAGGGATTGCTGTTGCCTTGGAACAGTTTGTTTGATCCTGTATTGCATGGAAATGTAGGGCATTTTTAGAATATAAGTGGGATACAATGGCATTGGACAATTAAAAACTACAACAGAAGCCTCTTTAGAACTGCTTTGGGGTCTGATTGCTTTTGTGTGTGTGTACATATATACACTACTAATAATTACAAGCTTTCATAATGATATATGCCGTCTATAAAATTTAGCCTTTGCTATACATAATTATATAATTAGAAAATCATTGCTATTTGGAACCTTACACTTGAGCTCGGGAAGAATGAAGGATAAGCACAGGATAAGGGACTATGCCCTAACCCATGCTTTCTGCTCCATTTGAAGAAAACTTGCATCACTGGTCCCAAACTGTGCCACTAATTCCCAGTAGCTGAGCAGGCTCATATCCTTAGAAGGGTGAAATGTGTTGTGTCAGCTTCCTACATAACCTGATACTGCACAGTTAATTCAGAAGTACATGCTCATTACTCATCAGTTACCTTACAGAGCCATGGGACAAGTTCAGTTATAATTATTTTAACGATTCTGGGATGTACAAAGTGGACGGTTGTTATTTTAACTGCTCAACTGGAAAGGAAAAAATATAATAACATAGTAACTTCATTTTAGAATTTTTAGGAATTCATTGGAGAGATGGAAAGAAACTTTCCTTCTTTTTCAAAAATACTTTGAAAAAGCATCTTGGATCACACATACTGAAACACAAGGAATTGTCACACCAGGTTCTTTCAATTTGGTTTCTTACCTCTCATCCAGGAAATACCATCCATTTGGAAACAGCATCTGGTATTTTGAATAAGGTACACTGCTGCCAAAATGTGAGGTTAAGGTAACACTTATTACAAGTATGTGTCCATGTGAACATGTGCTCTCCATCTTCACAGATCACCCCATAGCAAGGTGATTTGGCATGGGCAATGCAAATTGATGAACAGGCTCATCAGTTGCACAACCAAAGTAACATGCAATTAGATATGGCTGATGGCAAAGTAAAGACAAACTGAAGATTCTCCAAGGAGGTGGAAAGCAGCAGCCAGCTACCCAGAAGACCCATACACAAAATGAAAAAAGCGCAAACCACCACCAACAAAAATCGCACCTGCCTTTCAGAGCAGAAATTTCACCTCCCATCTACTCTAGACTGTCCAACTCTCTCTCCTCAAAACCACCTAGTAAGGGAGGGCAGGAGCAGGGGGGATGCAGAATGTCTGCATTCCTGAAGTAGCAACAGGGAGAGAAACCCAGAACAATGAGAGAAGTTCAAGGGATAGGGTTTTCCTGTTGGCAGTGTTTTAACTTTGACACTATCACCTTTTGACTTCAACACTATCAATTCTCATCTTCTACAATTTCAAATAATGAGATTGAAAAAGAAACAGAATGGAAGCTTTCTTAAAGGCCAGCAGAGAGGACAGGGAACCACAAGCTTTTCTGTTTGGCTGGGTATCTTGCACACCTGTTCAAGTGAAAATTAACTACATGAATGAAAGCTGTCTTCTTCCATCTCCTATCATGTTGAGTACTACTTGGCAGTTCCATGACGACTTTCACAGTAAATAAATGGATAAACAAGACTCTATTCTTGGAATCAACCCTGGAAAATATTTTCAGGTCTCTTCACATTAAAAAAAGGCAACAATAAGAGAGGAACTAAAGAATTTTTTAGTAATTCTAGAAAGATATTTAGGCCCCAGCACTGCCAATATATATTTTATTTTTACAGCATGAGAAAATGGCTTTGCTTTGGTTATGGATAAGACAAGCTCCACAATTCTCCTACACAGTCCTACTACCATACATACTGGGTGCCTCATTATAGTTTGGGAATAAGCCACCATGAGCAGCACACATTTGGAGTAACTGCCTGAGCAGGTCCCCTACCACAGAATACTCTGGCATGGGTTTGCTTCAGTCTTTTCTGCTAAGGCAGTTATGCTCACCTGAAATAAACAGTGGATGAAGAACCAAGGTGTTCCGTAAAAACCGTGATATCTAGGATTTTTTTCTTAGTGAATATTTATTATAGTGAAAAGGTTCGAGCTCTTATAACATGGTTCTCAGGACACAGAATTTCAATGTTCCTCTTCCAAGTGTAACGGAAGAGGCACTGAAATTTGGGTCTTAGATGTCCAGGATTTATAATCTACTGTCTTTCTTGACATAAACTGTCTCATCTCTGTGAGGCAATTCATTCTTGTCAATCTAGTCATTTGTTTCCAGATTTCCTGTGTAGACACAAGCAAAACCTGAGCAATTCAAGTAAAAAACTCAAAACATTCTGTTCAACCAAAATCAGTGTTTTTGACTCATACATACCAATAAAAAAAATTTTGTGTCTTTCTATTGGGCCAAAAGGAAATAGAGGTGCTTTCAGTACTACTGGTTTCATATGCTTGCAAACCTTGGACTGAAAGTACAGCGTCGAACCATCATAAATTAGCATAAATCCACTGTTTTAAATAACATGAAGAGCCCAGGCTGCTGCCTTACTGAAGACGCAGTAATTGAAAAATTATTTGGGATCAAAGCTGAAATCTTCAAACTGCATTCATTCTGCCCTTTTCTTCTGATAGGCAAGGAAATATAGATACACAAAATATCCCCTGCCTCTTCAGAGCAAAATTCAAGTACCAAAATTGCCTTCTGCAAATACATGCAACGATGCCCTGCATGAGGTTTGGGCGTATAGAGTTTGTTGTCTATAGGCCAGCAACACAGGGTTTCAGGGACCAGTTGTACACTTTGATCTTTTTCCTGTGAAAACTTTTATGTAACAATAGAGTCAGGAGAATTCTTGCAAGGCACTGCATTCTCCTTTTATGAGTTTAGTCCTGAACAACGTATTTGTGCAATGACTCAGAGGAAGGCACTGCCTCTTGAATGTAAAGCCTACACTAGGCAGCATGCTAGACCAATGGTCATCTCAACTCTATTCCAGACATGTGGGGCCATAGTCCAACACTTTTTGGCACCATGGCATTTTAAAGTTCAATAATCTTTGAGTGACTGGTTGAACATTCAGAGCTGTTAAAGGAAACAGCCAAACTTTCAATACACAAAGTAATTCTATAAAGGGAGCTCATAAGGGAGCAAACCAGCTACTGCAAGAGAATTCCAACAACAGAGGCTACCACAAAATTCCTGTTTAATGTGAAACCAGCCATGCTAGCTGAAGTAGACTGGGCATTGTATACTGGATTTATTGTGGGACTGCATTTTGTCAGTCTCAGAAGTAGCCCAATGTGACAGGATGCTGAAACCACTGACTTAAAATCAGGCAAATCACACCTCTCACACTGCTCAGTGTATACATATGAACAGCCATAAGAAGTCAGACCAGAAGTCCTCTTAATCCATTACACTTTCTCCAACAGCATATGCATAGGTAGAGTATAATAACATTATTAGCCCTTTTCATAAAATAAACCCTACTGCTTCCATGCTTAGAAGTATCTAACCCAATATGGCAGCCATACTGCCATACTCCTTTCCAACCTTCCTCAGCTCTGGTCTACAGCTAGAAGGTCAAACAGAAGCCAAACCTAAAAGTGTAGAGTTTCTGATTGCTTATCTTCCTCAGATGAACACAGAGAGGTAAATAGGACTCACAGCTTTGAGAGGGAAAAAGAGAAGCTGGACCACAGATAATCCTGTCCTGAATTGCCACAAACTGCTGTGAGTACAATCACGAAATAAGCTGGTTTAGCTTCCCTGTGACCTGTCTGGCTTTCACACCCTATCTGCCCTGTACTCAGATCCTTTGCTGAGTTATTTCAGCACATTATTTTGCCAAAAAACCTGACTAAAGATTTCCCCCTCTTAACTGACTTCACAGACTGAAATAGCTCCATTAACAATCTCTAAATGCAGCTGTCAGAGGAGTTCAGACTCCAGTGAAACTTCAACCCAACTTGCTAACAGGGTATCAGCAAAGCACGCTATACTCCCAATAAAGCTGACACTTCTAAACCAAGAAGCCAAAGCGCAACCAAGAGAAAAATAAGGAAGCCTTATGCATACGTCCCACACAGCAGGAGTCACTCAATGGAGTTATAAGTTACTTCAGTACATTTTGTTGCCACAAAGAATGTTTCAGGATATGCCTCCAAACAAATTTGGAGCAGCACAAATTTAACACAGTGTCTCCCATGTCATACCTCTGGCAGCCTTAACTCTTGCCCTTGAAATCTGACCTAGCCTGTCCTGTGCCTGCTTATGAGTTAAGAATTTGCACAGGACAACTACTTACGTTTTATCGTCTTTCTACAGAGTTGAAAAGAATATGGAAAAACCCCTCAACCAAACAGTAGGAGCACTGAAATCACCCAGACACTTCAAGAACTAGTAATGATATTCTTGAGTTTCTGAAGAGGAATTTCAAAACTGAAATACTTGGAGCCTCAACATTTGGTCACATTGCAGCTTGCCTTACTGGGTTTTAAATCAACCCATTTTCATCTTTACATTTAAGCAGGTATTACAGCCAGAGAGAAACAGCACAACAATATGTGCCCTTGAACTTTCATTTAATTCACTTCTGAAATGCAACGTGGCACTACTGCAGCGATCAGCAGACAGTCTAACATTATGTAAACAATTTCAAAAGCCAGACGGATATAGAATAGATTAAGCTTTAGTTTGGAAGAATAAGAAGTTTGCAGCTTCACTAAGTAAGAAAGAACTACAAAATATACACAGGTTTTTAGAAGCTGGCTGCTTTAGGTTAGCACTAGCACATTTTTACAGGCAGCCTGTACACATCAAGCCATCTTACTGCCTCTGTTGGCAGCAGACAAGGAGTCAACAGGCATCTGAAAAGAAATGTTAAGAGTCACCAAACGATTCTATAAGCAAGTTGTGAGGTTGTTCATTCCACGATGAAAACTACTCAGTCCCATCTGCTAGGATATTAGGGACATAAACTGTGTTTATGTTCAGTTTATGTTCCCAGCAATTTTTACTCCTCTCACATAAAAAAAATGAACCTTAAAAGAAAGTAATTGCATTCTCCCTCACACACCAACTGCAAGGCATAAGACCTAAAAAAAGGCTTTAAAAACTCAGTTTAAAGAGACTGCCCATTGCATAGAATGAACACATTTTTCACTCAAAATAATCAAGCTACGTCGTGAATTTTCATCGCAGTCTACTGTGAAACCCATGAAAGGTGTATAAAAAATTATGTGCAAGTAATTATATTAAATAAGATTATCCATCAATAACCATCTCACAACTGCAGGCCAACGAGTGCTAGTTTGTTATGATCAGGTATCAAGTCTTGCTCTTTTTGCAGAGTGAGGCACTTCAGTGTGATATTTGCGCCATGTGAGCTCCTGACTTGTGTCTGTCAGCACCAACATGGGATCATAGTTGACCTCCAGACACCTTATGCATTGCTTTGATGAGCAGTTACCTTCTTCACAAAGCCAGAGCTCACAACAAAAGTGCCTCGGTAGTGGTGGTGTACTTCACCAGGAACCCATCCCTGTGCAGCTTCATTGAACTGAAACGCCACTTGTTCTTTAACTTTTATTAAGTTCACTTAGGTTGACCAAATGAGCTCCCCTAAAGTAAACAGGGTTATAAAATATCAGGATGATTCTATCTTTAGGTGCTCCATAGAAACAAATACTTAGTTCAACTAGAAAACTTTAAAAATGACTTTAGATACAAAAGTGTAACAATTATACTGCGCATTACATCTTTATATATCACTAAGCCCATGAAGTTGAAATTAAAAAAAAGTTTTTGCACCATCAAGAACAGCCACAAGTCCTGAACCTCCATTCTTTATGCATCCTTTATCAGAGTAAACTGAAACTTGGGAATGCTTGGGATTCAAAATACCCTGAGCACATACTAGTGCAACACCACAAAGCATACATAATCCATCGGAAAAGGGGAAAGAGGAGGGGGAAAGAAAAAAAAATAGCAAGAATCAGATGGTGCTTTATTATACAAGCATGAAAGTAAGTTCCTTTGGAAAATAACTTCTTGGGTGGACTTCTGGACCAGTGAGGTAGCCCAATGGGAGAGAAAAAAAGTGGAAGTGGAACTTGGTCCCCACGCGTGATACCTGCCAGGCAGCCCCAGCCCGGGGCGAGGCGGGGGCCCGGCAGGCCGCCCCCCGGTACGGCGGGGGGCCCGGCGCCGCCCGAGCGGGCCATAAAGTGCAGCAGCAGAACACGATCCAGACAAAAGCAATGTAAACAGGTGACTGATAGGGGTCTCTCTGTCCGCCCCGCGGCCCAGGTGAGGCGGCGCGGCGCGCTCAGGACGGCGCCACGGGGAAGCGGCGCACCCGCACCACGGGGGACAGGTCCACGCCGAGGATGCGCTGCGCCTGCCTTCGCGCCGCCGCCAGGCTCCGCCGGCTCCACACGCTGCCCCGCACGCGGATCGTGGGGAACGTGGTGAGCCGCGGCGTGGCCGCCTTCCAGATCTCCTCCAGCGACCTGCCGCCGAACGGCTCCCAGGCGGCCGCCGCCGCCGCCGGGCTGCTCCGCTCGCTGTCCGCCTGCCCGCCCGGCTGCTCCGGACCCTCCTGCTGCTCGTCGTGCTGCTGCTGCTGCTGCTGCTGCTGCTGGGCGCCGTGTGCGCGGGGCCCGCCGGCCGCGGGGCGCTGCCGGCCGCGCTCCCTCCTGCGGCGCCGCCGCCGCCGCC
>JAWWEE010000040.1:12931528-12942597 GCA_035221455.1 Xenops minutus
ACCCCGCACCGGGGGGATGGAGCCCGCACCCCGCACCGGGGGGATGGAGCCCGCACCCCGCACCCCGCACCGGGGGGGTGGAGCCCGCACCCCGCACCGGGGGGATGGAGCCCGCACCCCGCACCGGGGGGGATGGAGCCCGCGCCCCGCACCGGGGCCCCGGGGCTCGCCCGGCCCGGCCCGCAGCCAACACCGAGCTCCCCAAAGCCAGGCGGGTGTCCCAGCGGGCGGCCCCTTCCGAGGGTCCCGCACGGCAGGATGAGCGCTGGGCCGAGGGCCGGCGCTGCATCCCACCCCGAGAGAGGGCATCCTCGCAGGGCGGTGGGCAAAGTGGCTTGTTGGCTGAAGAGTGTTTGGGCGAGGGCTTGGTTGGACGCCTCCATGGGCAAGATCCCCCGAAGAGAAGCCATGAATCCGCTGAGTGAAATGTCAGAAATGGGTCAGACGTGGTATAGTGAAGTCCTTCTCATGATATTAAATACATATGTCCTCTTGCAGACGGGGCTTTTAACATTAACCTGTAGGCTGGCCAGTCAACAACATGGTAAATCACAGAATCACAGAATAGTTGAGGCTGAAAGGAACCTCTGGAGGTTCCTACTGAAGCAGGGCCGCCTAAACAGGTTACCCAGGACCGTGCCTGGATGGCTTTTGAGTGTCTCCAAGGATAGAAACTCCTCTCTCTGGTAATGACTGATAGGACATGAGAAATCAGAATGAAGCTGCATCAGGGGAAGCTCAGATTTGACATTAGGACAACGTTCCCTGAGAGGGTAGTTGGTCACTGGAAAAGTCTCCCCAGCAAAATGATCACAAGCACCATCCCTGTCAGAATTGAAGGAGCATCTCAATTACGCTCTTTCTCGTATTGTTTAGTTTTAGGTATTCCTGTGAGGAGCAGAGTTGGGTTCGATGATCTTTATGGGTGCTTCCAACCTCTCTGTGCAACCTGTGCCAGTGCTCAGTCACCCTCACAGTGAAAAAGTGTTTCCTGACATTTGGAAGGAACATCCGGTGTTTCAGTTTGTGCCCATTGCCTCTGGTCCCGCCCCTGGGCACCACTGAGAAGAGCCCAGTTCCATCCTCTCTGCACCCTCCCTTCAGGTATCTGTATACACTGATGAGATCCCCCTGAGCTTTCTCTTCTCCAGGCTGAACAGTCCCAGCTCACTCAGCCTTTCCTCACAGGAATGATGCTCCAGCCTCTTCATCATCCTTGCGGTCCTTCACTGGACTGTCTCTGGTGTGTCCACGTCTCTCTTGTGCTGAGGAACCAGGACTGGACACATTACTCCAGGTTTGGTCTCACCAGCTGCGGGCTATACTTTGCCTAACGCAACCCAGGATACTTTTCACCTTCTTTGCAGCAAGGGCACATTGCTGGCTTATGTTCAGTCTGGTGTCCACCAAGACACCCAGGTCCTTTTCTTCCAAGCTGCTCTGTCAACACTGAAATATTTACAGCATCAGTGGAATTGGCTTGATATATCAACAAAGCATGACTCAAACCAAGCAGTAAAAACTTGCACTGGCTGAGCCCTTTGAGAGTCACCACCTTTCTGAGTCCAAAGCACTATTTCTTCCTGCATGGCACTGCTGCAATTGCACAGTTTTGTCAGCTGTTGTGAAAACCCATGTCACTCTAGATCATGCTTTCCAATACTTCAGAGATTGCTGTCACAGGGAGAGTGTCTTGTTCAGTTCCTGGGTTGTTGCAATTAAACCAGAGTTCTTTCCAGCATCCAGAATAGTAAGGTGTCAGTAAGAGCAGAGATGGTTTAACCTTCCCTACAAGTCCTACTGGGCGTTTGATTAGACCTCTAACTAATTACTTTCTCTCGGCATTGGTAAAGGGTGAGGAATAACATTTTTCTTCATAGACAGTCTTTGTTCTGTAATTAATCTTTCACCTTAGAATGGGGAAATGTTTTATTCTCAACTCATCAAGGAACTAAATTGGAATGTCTAGAAATCCAGTCAAATAAGAGGCAGAAATTCTGCATATGAAATTATTCCTTACTGCCAATGGAAATAAATTAATTTTCTTCACAGTATAATTCAACTCGTGTTCATGCGAAACTCGAGAATATTAATCTGAATAACCATTTAAAGTGGATATTAACAAACCTATTTTAAATCTTCATGGGACAATGTCGAAGTATAGCCATATTCTAAACCAGCTTTATAAATGACCCATTTTGTAAAAAGAAACCTTTTCCAAAATGATGGTGTTAGTGCCATTTTTAATCGGATTCACTTCACGGCATACTTTACAGCACAGTCATGTAGCCAGATTGATTTAACTGAGGGAGATGTCCTACGAAGCAGAGAATAAAAGCCCGGAGCTGGAAGCGTTAGGGACAGGCATCTCCTGACGCAGCCAAGCTGTTGTTAGTCACACCCTGGTGTATGAGGGTCGCAGCCACGGGGTCACCACAGCTTAGTGAGAGCCTCATCCCCTGATGGACTACCGCAGCTGACCTGTGCTCACGTTCTCAGTGGCAGGAGCTGTCACACTATCCAATTCAGCAGCTCACCTGACAAGTGGGCCCTCGTTAATCTGTAGAAACCCAGTTGCCCCCTGGCCGTAACCTCTTTCTCGAAATTACAAACATTTCTGTCATATGACTCAAAAATCATGGATACAGAGATGGGAAATTTTCAGCAAGCAGTAAATGAGTCACTATAACTGCAAGTGAAAAGACAGATCAGCACATTTTTGTCTTAATCAGAAATTATTCATTACTTTGATTTTTTTTTTGCTTCGAGGATAGTCAATACTGTTTTAAGACATGGGATATAATCTCATTTTTACAACTTCATTATGAGTTTTCTGCAGTGTAACGCTCTCCTTTTAATACCTTACAAAGTAATCTCAAGAAAATCCACAGTAATTGGCAATCTTTTAGTAATTTCCCATGGCTCAATACAGTAATAATGATGATAATAAAATTAATAATCCTTTGGAAGTACATAGTTCTTCATTTCAATCATACTACTTCTTATAAGTATTAATTATCACTCACGGTACTCCTGAGTTATATAAGTAAATATTGCCTTTCCTTAAAAGATGAATAAGATGAAGAAGTGGATCAGAATGGTTTGACTAATGTATAGACTCAATTACTTAATTTTATGTAGATCTTCTAACAATCACTATTCTAAAAATACAGGAAATGTCTACATTGGGACAGAGAGGAGTAAAAAACTCGACTGTAATCTTTGTTCTCAATTATTTGTTAGAATTTATTTTCTTCATAGAATCCTTGAGAATGAGGAGCAAAGTACCAATTGAGAAATTGGTACACTGATTGCTACACAATAGGGACACTTTATTTTCTTTTAAAACCCATTCCTAGTACCAAAAAACTCACAGGTAATGGATAACTATTTTAACTGCTAACAATCTTATCTGCACATAGGATCACACAGTTTTGAGTCCTGCTGATGAACCGTAAAATTCTGGATATTAAGTCACGCCACTTCTGCTGCTGAGATATTTCCTCCACCATACTTGTGCTCTTCTACCCAGATTAGCAAGAACAGGCTTACTGTCCAATGTCTTTTTCTAATATCTTTACCTCTGACGTTCAGAGGTCGCATTAACTGGGAGCCTGCCTCAGTTAATTTGATTCATAAATGTCTTTAGCATGCTTTCAGGAAAGTTTGCATAGCCGTGCAAGCATGACTCCACATCCATTCGCAACTAAACTTCAGATGTCACCCAATAGTCATCAGGTTCCTGGGTCTGAGAAGTGCTCAGATAAGCACTTGCAAAATTTCTGAAATTTCTGAAAATACTGAGAAAAATCTCTTCAAAAAGAGACTCTTTTTGTCTCTTCAAAAAGAGACAAAGACAAATAATTTACAAGAATAGTTTCTCAAACAGTTATTTGGGGGGAAAAAAAGGTGGAATCACTGTGTGTAGAAATCACAGCTGCAGTCAAAAAGGGAAATAGGGTGTTAGGAATCACTGTGGAGGGATAGAAAGCGAAACAGGAGAGAGCGTTCTGCTGAATGTAAGTCCATTGTGCCTCCATAAATCTTGAATACTGTGCATTTCTAGTCTTATAGTCTCTAAAAGAATATAGTGATGATACAAAGAAAGGCAACTAAGATGAGTAAAATATGGAACAGCTTCTCTATGAAAAGAGATTAAATAGGCTAAGACTCTTCAGCTTGAAAAACAGATGGCTGAGGATGAATACGATAAAGGTTTATAAAACTGTGATAGTACAAAGAAGGCAGATAAGAAATTATTATGTCTTAGTTTTCATAATCTAAGAATGACAGGGAAGCAGATGAAGCTATAAAGCAGAAAACTTTAAACGACCAAAAATATGTGTGGGGGGGTTTTTTGTTTGTTTGGGGTGTTTTTTTTTGTTTTTTTGGTTTTTTTTCTGATGACTCATAGATCTTCTGTGGAGCTCATTTTCCAGCAAAGTTGTGGGTCCCAAAACAGAAAAGCATAACCTAGTATATTTGCAGGCATTACAGAGCACACCATTCAAAATGATTGGACATGACTGGAAGAAAAAGAATCCATCAACATCTGTTGTGCACGAAAACCTTGGGTTTAGAAAGGCCATAAGCCAAGGGCTAGGAAAGGAAGGAAGAATAAATCTGGGGAAATAATTTTCCATGTTTCCAACAGTCTCACATGCTTTCCCTAACCTTCCTCTTCTGGCCTCTAACAGGCAAGGACTAGGTGGCCCCTGGAGCTGACGATTAAAACTGATTTTACCCTATGGACCTGTTAGAAGATAGAAGAGGGTATCCTCATCAATAAAATGTGGTATTTCTTTCCCATAGCTTTGCTGTTGCATCAGCTTGCAGCAACTAATAAAACCAATTCTAGAGCTAAAAGGTAACAAAGCATTTGCAGAGAAAGAAACACGAGGTTACAGAATCCATCAGCAGCCAGGAGCCACACTCGGGCAGCAGCACAGAAGGATGGAGCCTGAGGTTAGTGTATTCCACTGGCTCTGATCATTACATACTCATTTTTCACTTTGTTCATTGCCTCAATACAATTTCAGAAAGGTCTTTCAAAATGGTGAGTGAATCCATGCAGAGGAGAGAAAAGGATTTTTTAAAAATAAGCTTTTATTTTAATAGCATTCATTGACAGTAATGTTTGAAAGAGGAAAAAAATCTCTGACATATTTTAGCAGAAGACTTTGATACATTCAAAAAAAACCCCTGTAGCCATAGTAAAAATAAAAGTACACAAAGAAGTATGCCTTGTGATACAGAAAGCACTCCTGGAAGATATTTCAGCAGAGGCTGTTTAACATTGGTTTGCACATTCTAGGAAGAAATCAGTATGTGATGCACATAACCATGCAAACTGTGCATTACTTATGTCATCACTGCCCTGCTATTCATAAATGTTGATAATAGCAGTGCTGGTGGTCACTATGGTCTTGAGGGTTGGTAATGGACTCTTGGTCTATGTTAAGAATATTAAAGAAGTCCTTAAAATAAGAAGTCCTTGGGGTTTATATTCAAAGGGAAAACTTTTCTTGCTAATCCTGGTTTTATTTCATCTTATTTTTCTCTTATTCCTTTCAGTCCGCCTAAGCCACCTATTTAACCTCTCCTGTTGGCTTTGACTGTATTATTACCAAATATTCGGCCTTTTTTACTCCTGAAGTAGTTCACCCAATGTTAACCTTACTGTAGACAAAGTATCAGTACTTTAACTACTGTATCATCTTTGGAAAGGCAGTGCAAAAGAGTCATGGTGAGAGATACATTGTATTGTATCCGCAATTAAGTTGGTAAGCTGCTAATCAAATGGTGGGACATAGTGTAGGGTGTGTAGTTTGGAAATTGCATATGCCAGACCAACGGGAAAAAACCCCAACGCTCTTATTATAGAATAAATGCTGCCACAAATTAGATTATTTCAGAATACCTATTCTTCTGTTGTGTCATTCTAGGACAACTTCCCTTTTTTTTCTCTTTTTTTCCTTCCTTTTCATCTTCTTTATTAAATTCTGTTTTCTGTTGGTATAATTTCTGCTGCAACATTCTCCTTCTTCTATTTCTTCAGTCAATTTCTGTCTAAGATACGTTTCCTACTGCACACCCTTCAAATGATAATCCTCATATCCTTATAAAACAGAAATATAATCTGCATTACTTCCCAATGCACGACCAAGTGGTATGTTTTCAGTATTATCAAAGGCGTAAAATGGGTCAGTCTAGTACTGCTTTCTGAATATAATTCCAGCATAAGAAATATGTTGCTCAAGAATGTGGTTCTCACACATCACAGACCATGCCATCTTGTAATATTGATCATGCTGTTTTCCTGAGGCACTCTATTTAAAGTACCATCACTGTTAAAACAAATGTGTTTCATTCACTTGTCCGAAACCAGACATTTTTTAAAGCCTACTAGCAATTATTTAATAACCTTATTAATTAAATCTTATTTCTTGATACCTTGTGGCTGAGCATGTCAGTTCAAAAATTCTTTTTGTGATACCCTCCAGCCTATGCTGCCATTTTCCTTCCTACAAGATTTGTGCATTGCCAGAGGAGCTGGCAGGATAAATTCACTCCAGAAGAGAGGGAGCCACAATTGATTTTTTTTTTTTTAACTTGCCACAGGATACAATGAAGTGTTTATATTAGATTTATGTTTTATGCTGGCCTAAGGAGGACACAATACATGATCCAGCATGAAGACCATGGAGAGAAGTTACCCTTCAAAATGCTTTGAGTGAATTAGAAAGACAGAGTAGATACTAGCTCAGCTTGGTATGTCATATGGATGTAGCTTTATTAGACACTTACAGCAGCTTCGCGGTGTCGCTGAACCACATCTTAGTCAGACTCACTCTTATTTGTTCTCTTTGTCCAAATGAATCTTGCAAACCTTACTGCTCGCTGTGTTTGTTTTAATGGAAAGTGACAGAAACTGGTCCTTTTTTCAGGTCGCCTCTGGCACTTTCACAGGGCAGAGGACAGTGAGCTTCAGGCACTTTAGGTGGAAAGGGGTCTTGATCTCTCTGTTCCAGTGAAAGTTGTAAGCAGTCGATTATTATGTAGATGTTGGCTGTTAGCATTAACACCTCCTTTTGAATCTCTCTTTTGTTCTCCAAGTTAGGCATGGGCTTCAAAAGCCTGGAAGGCTTATCTCCGCACTGCTCCCTTGCTCCTGCCAAGGGCCCTCTGCCCCAGACGGGCGGGGGGATTTCGTGGCCCCTTGAAGAGAGCCGGCACAGGAGACTGGGCGGAGGGAACGTGAAGGTGTCACATCACCTCGTATGAGCTGAATTTCTTTACTAAACTGAGATCTTGTCCCGATTTACACCTGCTAGAATTCTTATATTACTTTCAGCTGTATAATTTTCTATTCCTTGAAAGTATTTTTTATTGGTTTTGAATACAGACCCAGTTCAAAACGTTTCAACTGTGATTTATATACATTTCCCCAAATATTCTAATAATTTACAGTTCTGTAACACTTGCTTGATAGCATTCTTTATAATCCTTTTAAAATTCTTGTGAATTCATGCCAGCTCACAATAAATATTAAAACTGGATAACTCGAACACATTAATTATTTTGACGATTTTTTATAACATTGTTACAAAGAAAGAATAAAAATAGATTGATAATACCTTGAGAACTAGGCTTTTAGATTGTACCTTTTAAAATGAAAGAAAAGATTCTTTCTGTAGCTGTAGATACCCTTCATTTCAATACAGGCACAGCGACTGACACTAGCTGAGGTTCTGACCCTAGACATGATCTGCATTATTATAAAGGCTCTCCAAAAAAAAAAAAAAAAAAAAAAAAAAATAAAAAAAAAGGTGAGTTCATTCATAGTTGGTGAACCTGCAATGGCTCCAGATGGATGACTAGCTCATGTACCGGCATTTTAAAGTTATCTTTAAGAAATATAGGAAACTTCTTAATGTCTTTGTTCTCACAGAAACATATATGAATGTTATCAAGCAACAATTGCATTAAATATTTTCCAAAATATACAAGTGCCCCAAACTTTAATTGCAAAATGACATAGTAGTCGAAGTTAACAAATCATATATATTTGATTCCCACTCCCCTGAGTTACCTTTGGAAGGCTCCTCCAAGTAAGAAATGGCAATGGTTTGATCTTTTACTGTCTTAATTAAACCCATGGTAAGGCCTAGTGTGGTCACTCATTCCAGCTTGTTTGGCATCTTTCAGTTTAGTTACTGGCTCCTATTCACTGTAAGCTCAAAGAGCCATTGCTGCTCACATTTACGAGTATCCACATACAGGTTACTACTGGTTTAATTAAAGCCACCTAATTAAGCCAGAATTTCACTGTCCATTAGCATTCTCTTACATCTGCATTTTGAGTCGTAAGTTTTTGATAAGGGGAGCCTAAAGTTAAAGTCCCAATGCATTGTCTGGAGGGAGCTGCTCAGTGCTTGGCATTTGCAATTCATGGCCTGAGCCATTCATTATTCCCTTGCAGGCAGTGAGAACTGCAAACGGCCCATCACTTTGGAAAAAGTGAACATTATTTAGAAGTGTAAATGAAGACGCCAGAGGCTAACCTCAGGTCTTGTCTGAAACAAAGGATGGTGTCTCCGCTCTGTAGCAATGGATCGGACGTAGCGCAACAGAGAAATACCACATTTATCCTCAACATTACATATTACATGCACCAGAGCCATCTTTCCTTTCATATTCCTCATACTCTTCATTCCTTTTCTAGCTTCTTCCTGATCCAGATTCTTCCTGGTCGTCCCTCCCTGACTGAAAGCTGAATCACTGAAATGCCTGCCCATTTGCTTCCTGCCAAAATGAGCTGGTATTTCCAAAAGCTCCACTTCCTCCCACTGACTAATATAGTACAATATCCTACAACACAGTTTTACTTTGCTTGCTGAGTGTTTTGTTTAGTTGCACAATGTTTACAGAATCAAACGATTTAGTTGCAAAGTGAATATGATGATGTGCAGATCTTTATATGTATATTAATGTACAATAGCAAAGGAAAAATAAACTGGAAAAAACCCACAATAGATAAAACTGAAAAGCTAAGACTTCAGGACTGATGTAACAATTATTGATAATGAACCAATGCTAAAAATGGTTGCTATTTTTCATAATATCTATTTGCATAACCTTTGGACAAACAAAAAGAAAAAAAAAAAAGAAAACAAACAAAAATCAAGCTTACCAAGGCAGAAATTATAGAATAGGCTTTCCCCAGTGGCAGGCATTTCCTAGAAGACAGTTCTTGTGCCAGGAGAAGTTGAAACATGCGAAGATGGAGAGTTGTCCAATTATACAGAAGTGGAAAGATTAGAAAGGGATTAGAAAATGAGCAGAGAAAGACAAGTAGATAGCAAGGAAATGCTTCACCTGATTGCAAACTAAATCAGATGCATTTTAAATCACTGAAGTGTCTCGTGTAGCCTAGCTGGATATGGGCATTTCACCCATTTATCTCCATTAATTTTAGAAAAATGTTATGCTTATTTGGAAAGCAGTCCTTTGGGAATCCTAATTAAAATGAAATCAATTCTATCACAGTTGTAGATATATTTTCAGTAAAAACTTATAATTTCCTTCTATCAGTCTCTTCTTCAAATTAACCTACATCACTCATGTAACACCCAGAGCAGAAGTGGAGAGATCTGTGGCAAAAACAAAGCCATTGCTAAGTCAGTTCAGCTCATGGACTATCTTCAAGTTCATTAAGCTTTCCAAGAAGTCACTTGCCACTTAATATATGTGAACAAATCCCTAATTACTTCCACTTCAAACAGTATCTCCATGATCTGATCCAGAGATGCACCATTTAGCTATGGCCAGTAAAAAGGAATTATTTTCAGCAGGATCTCATGTGCTGATATTAAAGATGAAGAAACCTAGCAAAACTAGGCTGAAGAGTTTTCACTGGGAAGCTATTTGGATTTATAGCTCCTAGTACAGGCTAGAGCTACTGGTTATCTGGCACACCCATGTTTGACTTGAACTCTCCTGTTACCATTCACTCCAGTTGTCTCAAACTATGGATAATACAGTGTAGGATTTCTTTAGTATAATTCATTGGCACTACTGCATTTTGTAGAGCTGACTAATCATGCACTGGTAGAAAAACAAGAGCCATGGTCTCTCAAAATTGTTGTAAGCCCTGAGCCATTGCTTGCTTTAAATTTATAACTAAAATAACTATTTTGAAAGTTCTGATATCTATAGCAGGATAAAATATCTTTGAAATTTAGAATATATTTGCAGCATAAATCCCCTGTTTCCTGTCCAAGCTTAGTTGACATGGAAATACACTTCACCACATCTAACAGTTTCTGTATTTGAAATGCAGAGCTCTGTAAGGCGACAGGAATGGTGTTGGGGGCGGCACAGGCAGGCCACTCCACCAGGGAAGGTATGGAGGCCAGGAGCTGAGGGTGACAACAACACTGCCACATCCATGAGGTGTCAGGAAGTTGAGTTAGTGAGTCTGGATCAGGAGCAGGTCTGAAGGAAGTGATCATAGTCAGCCTCAGGCTACTGATCAACCAGGAGGTCTGACATGATGAATCAGGTCTGAGGCCAAGCCAGAAACTCAAGTCAAACCAGGGTGTCAAGGTCCAGGTCAGAAGAAGGTCTGAGAGCAGGTGCAGACACAGCTGCAAGCAAAAGAGCATTAACTTAAAAGCAGCTCCCGAGGGAAGGAGGCCCTCTCTTTATTTCCTTTGCAACAGCTTTTACCAGTGAAGAGGCTGAGCTTGATTCAGACGGCCAAACTCCTTGAAGTTGGGAGAGGCACTGAGAGCTCTGACAAGAGCTTATTGGGATAGACTGGAGGTCCAATCTGTGATAATGGCCAGCTGCAGAACTGGCTTCATCCTCCCGATTTTGCCTTGTAAGCCAAGTACTCTCAATGAACAAGAAGCTCTTCTCCTAGCTGTCTTCTCTATTTCTTCTCCTCTGACACCCAAGTACAGAGAAACAGAAACAAGGAGGACAAGAACCAGCACTGCTATGGCTGCAACCCTCAGATCCCACCCCCCCCCCCAACCAACATCAACAGCATGGGAATTGCCACC
>JAWWEE010000040.1:12942697-12957119 GCA_035221455.1 Xenops minutus
TAGGAGTGGAAACAAAACCCCAAACCCCACCCCCCCCACCACCCAACATCAACAGCATGTGAATTGCCACCAACAACTTCTGAAGTTTCACCTCTTACTATTTTTGGGAAGAGACAAGGACTGCAACTACAGATGTACTCACCACCTTAGCACAGCAAGCCCCACAAATCATAAATGGAAGAAATAGCTCCCACCATTCTCAAATTTTCCTTTCTGTTCCCAAGGGCTATTGGGGTCAGTCTTATTTTTTTATGTATCACTACCCTTCTGATCTACTACTTCTCCTGTATGCCTAGCTAATGCTTCATTCTTTTTAAGCAAACAAACCCCATTCCACTTTCATTTCCTCTCTCTGTAATGTTTCTCTTGCATGCAGTGCTTTCTGCTCTCAATCTGTTTTCATTTATTTCTTTGTCCCTTTTTTTCATTTTTCTTTCACCTGTCACCAAACCATGCCATTCCTTTCCACCTGTCTACCAGAAAAGGGTGAATTGCATTGTATCAGAGTGCACTTCTTGCCTCCTGCCACTTGACATGGTTAGGTGGTGGCATTGGTGGAGGTTCAGCCAGCAGTGGCAACAGAAGCACTGTAAATTCAGATGCAGGATGGAAATTGTGTAGTGCTGTGGTGCTGCTCGTCTCTTCTTTCCCTTTTCAAGGGTTGTGAGGGTGCAAGAAAAATGCTCCAGTCTAATCATACATGCTTCCAGCTCCCTCTCTTTGTACTGGATGCTGAGGGAGAGAAGATCCTCTTACCACAGGTAGTGGTGGCAAGTAGTGGCCAGCAGCTGGGCTAGCATCAGCACTAGGTGGAGTGCTCTGGAGTAATTGAAAGGCCACACAGTTCTCCTCCATGACTGTGCTCAGGCTTCCCCTGACTCGTGAATTTTTAGCATTCACAACCTAGTCTGCCCAGGAGCAATGTGGGTGTCCAGTGCAATGAACATGGTCTGGCAACGAGCAGCTGAGGTTAACATTACTGTGGAAAGAATTTCAAGGAGAATAGGAACTGTTTTAAGGAGACACACTGAAAGGCTAAGGGCAGTAGCCCAGAAGATTTTTATTAATAAATAGACTGCATTACTAGTACCACAAACTCACAGCCTAAATGTATCTATCCAGTGCACCACACAGACTTAAAGACATTATAAAGGCAAGAGATCAAGAGTGAAACTGGATGTACTGCAGTGGGTTAACCAGAAATGTGAGGTTCAATCATTCCTCTTTGGAAGGACCGTTGTACTCAGTGAAAACATTCTCCCTGGCTTCAGAAATATTGTGGAAAAGATGCAATGAGTCTCTGCACTGCCATGGCAACTGCTTGGAAGGCACCATGGCAGTAGTTCGAGGTAGGCTGCAGTACACAGTACTACCATCTCTTTGCCAAGTATGTATTTGCATAGAGTGCAAGCAAAGATTAACCACAGCCACTCAGCAAGGGGCAATTCTTTCTGTGCTTTTGTTTGAATTCATTGGCTCTGGTGTTTGCGTGGCATTGGACCATGTGTTGAGGGTACTTCTTCTCTATCACCTATTGTCACAACTCTTCCTAAATCTTTGGGTAGCATGAGTCTTAGCAAAGTGCAAATCAAACATCCTCCTCTCTCCGTGAGGCAAACAAGTCCAGGTGATGCATTATTTAAGTGAAAAGCCTTTATTAGGAAAGGACAGGAGAATAAAGGAAATATCAGTGAGCAACCATAAATCCATGGTGCATTCCTTTGAATAGCGTACAGGTCTTATCAATAACTTTCACACAGCAGACCTAGAAAAGCTGTGACTATGAAATTTAACATGCTAAAGAAGCAATGGGATGGTTTCTGTACAAGGAGTGTTCGGACTTTTAGCCTGGGAAAAACAGATTTATGGGAAAGACAAATGGGAAATGGTTGTGTGCTTCTTCTCATCATACAAGATCTAGACAGCATAAAATCAAATTCTCAGGTAGCAAACAAAAGAAATACTTTTCTATGCAGTGCATAATTGAGCTGTGGAACTAATTGCAAGATGCCATGGGTTTCAAAAACTTACATGATTCAAAGAATAATTAGACAAATTCATGTCTGAAAATAATTTACCAAGCACCATTAAAAGAAATCATAACACAGGATCAAGCCCTGGCCTGGATGCACAAGAGAAGAGCCTGCTTGTCTCCACAGGACTAAGCCCAGAGGACAGCCTGGAGATGCCGATCCTCCTTCAGGTACATAAGTGGCAGTTACTGTACTGGTGATGATGATGAAAATAATAATTAACATTATAGGGCTAGATAAAATTATAGTTCTGAAGGATACTGCAACAAGATGGCCTAATTTGAGGGTTGGAAACATGGCACAGACAGGGGCCCAGGGTTCCCCTCTAGCATGTGAAAACTAAACCCAACAAGGAAACTTGTGATTTCTGTTTACAAACTTTGCACTTATTGATTTTAAAAGGAATAGATATTGGCAAAAGGCACCTGTCATCACTAAAGTAACCCATAATCAGACCTCAGAGACTATAATTAGAAGGGGGTGGGAGACAAGGAAGAAAATGAGATTCTTACCATAACCAGTTTTAACTGGGAATATGTTAATAAAAGGTGGTACTTGATGAACAAAGTAGTTTAACAGGAGGAAATAGAAACCTCTAAGGCTGACAAAAATATCCAACTTGTCCTAATGCAGCAAATGAAGGCTGTATTCACATCCTTATTTTAGACATCTAAGCTAGATACTGAGATGCACACGGAGCATGCATGAATCGTCAATTAAAGGAAACAAATACGGCTTTCTAGTTTCAGATGCTCTGAATTTGTTTTTAAAATATACTACAATAGATAGTGTGCTTGCTTCAGGATTACATTCTTGGATTTTTCCAGGCATTAATGTACAGGGTACTCTTCCATTTTCTAAGTATTAGCTGTACTGAGGTGACACAAAGGAATTCTTTTGTATCTACCATAAGCAGAAAAAATTATTGAAGGCCAGTAATGGGAGAGTAATCACACTTCACCCAAGTCAAATGGACATCAGGATCTACACAAAACAAAGGGAGAACAAAAGAGCTACCACTCTGAAGAGATAGATGTCTGCCACTTCCCTAAAGATTTTTTGACAGTGGGCTAACCAAGGGCAGGTGTCAAACAGATGTTCACTCTGGTTACCTGTGGGAAATACTGGAAAATCCTGGAGTCAGGCATCCTGTGTGCCAGGACAGGCAGATGTGTTTCAGGCCATTTATCCATGCACAGTAAGCTTCCCTACACTGCATGTTGCTCTGAAAATAAGGCAACCCTTAGGGATACTGTGCTTCAGTTAATGCCAAACAGCTGCAATCCAGTTTTGAGTTCAGCATAAGTATTTGTAGATAGCTGTTAGCAGCTGGCTAGCTGTCTGCCTGCAAAGATTCCAATAATATCAAGGTTATTTTATTAACACTGAATTACTTAATGAATGGATTTGTTTATGTGACATGTAGCCGTATGAGCACTTGCAAAAAAAAGCAAGCCATTAAATCCAAACAATAAGACAGCTACATATCATAAAAACATCAGACAAACAGTAACAACACAACTAACTGAAAAGGAATGGAAATATACTCTCTTTATTGTACAGTGCTATATTCCTTCACCACAGCGTAAAATGTCCTCATCTGAATTTTTACCATTTGTCACTGCAAGGCTTTGAGCACAAGACATTCCCTGTTTGTGTTACATCCCTGCTCAGCCCCTCTGATTCATTTAACTCCTAGGTGCCTGTTGTACATCACTGATGCCTTAATCCCACCTCTGTGCATAAATTTCTTCCCTATCCTTACAGATATGCTTTGGAGGTCACTGCATGCAACACAGATGACATTGACTTCACTAATGTTGTAGGCAGAACCATCCTGCCTTTGGTGCAGCTGTAGAGTCTTCCATCACTGCAGAGTGTCTGTATACAGTGAGACCTGTTCCCCCACATGGGACAGCTCATCTGCCCCTGCTGTCACCAAGTCTGGCCCTTCTGGAAAATCCTTGGCTGAACATGTCAGTAAGCTACACCCACTCCAATCAAACCATGCCAAAAGGCAGACACATTCTAGAAGGAAACAATCATCTTCTCTGCTTTCCTCTCTCTCTGTTTTCTCTAGGAGAAAACAAACTTTACAGCAGGCTTTTCTTCAGTTTATGCCCACCCAGGAGTGCCCAAGAGCCACATTTTTCAGCAGTCCCTTGGACAGAGGCTCCCAGTGAGTTCCAGCTCTCCCTGCTAGAAATAAGTTATTGTACCCTCAGTGGTATTTGGGGTTTCTTCCTAACCAGAAGGGCCAAGATCATCTGCAACTTAACAAACACAGTCCCTCTTCCATGGCCAGTGACTGAGGACAGAGAGGCAGGGAGGTTGTGCCACCACTAGCTCCAAAGGATCAGCTCATGCTTCTACCTACCCACACAGATTTTCTGGAAAATCTTTGAGTTGAAGGAGGGTTTTTTGTTTTGTTTTGTTTTGTTTTGTTTTTTCATTTTGGTATTACTCTAAATATATTTTAAACTTATTAATAGAGGTTAAATATTTAAAAATTTTACCTTTCAACTTAAAGCTAGATGTTTCTTAAAACAATCAATTTGCTCCAGAAAAGCCTTGTGTTGAAACAAGTATTGCTAGTATTGCTATACTGCATACCATTCAACTTCACATTGTTCATCAGAAACTTCTCCTTTTTAAAATATCATTTCCCATAAGTCAGCATGTAGTTCTACTGGTATGCTTTTGTTTCTCTTTCTTGAATACAGTATAACTTGATCCTCTTCTCACACTACTAGAAAAGTATTTATGTTTCATAACTATTTCACTTCTTTTACTGAATTTGATAGTATTTGCTGTGTCCTTTTTGCTAATATCTTGACTAGAATCTTTACATCTGAATTTAATAACTTGTCCTGGACTCTTCTTTCCTGTGAGAGGGATAACTATTAACTTGTGAGATATAAGAGAAGCTGCCTCATCAGCAACTCATCAGATCTGCTGGTGCTGTGAGGGTGCAGAGTTTTACCATGTTCCATGGTGATATTCTGGCAGATAGTACTTTGTCATAGGTATCCCATTGTGTCTAACAACTGAAGGGACAGCAGCTTTCATTTAAGAGTTTTCAAAGACTTTTACTTGAGAAGCTGTGAAGAGAAGGTGACTGCACAAAAGCAGAGGAAAAAGGCTAGGCTTCCATTTGATGTCTGACATCACAAATGGCTGGCTCAGTACTTCTGATACCACTCATGCAGACCTTCATGCCTGGAATGGTTATCTGGTTCACACAGCAGGAGAATAAAGCATGTAAGTTCCTCAAATGCAGCCATTTGAGCAGCTGAGAGAAGGGAGAGTGCAGGGCTTGTGGAAAGGTTCAACAAAAGCATGGCAGTGTTCATGCTCTTGGGTACGTGTACAAGAAAGGGAAATATTTTGCAGAAAACAAAGTCAGGAAGATGAAAAAAATGGAAATGAAAATGGAGTCAGGAAGATTCACATTATTGAAACATGACAGCAGTCAGGATGAACCAGCCACAGCATCAACAGCCACCCCATCAAGCAACACATATTCCTCAGTGCCAATTTCAGACCAACTTTGTATGTGAGAGAGTTAGTGTCCTTAAGGTGTCAGAAACCTCACTGGTCTGTGTGGCACCCCTGGATAGGTGAGTTTGCCAGGCACCCCTGGCAGAGGCAAGTTGGAAAGTGTTTGGAGACCCCAGCTCTTTAACCCCAGCTGTCTGCCCAGCTCTGGTGAAGCCTTAGCCCAAACTGTGGTGGGCAGATGAGAGGCAGCTGGCACAGCACCACTGTCACACCGACCTCTTGCACAGAGCCTGCTCTCAGCAAGAGAAATCACTCTCTTTCCTGTCCTGCTCCTCTCTGCCAAGAACTGGATTTAGGTGCTTACATGGCACAATTTACCTGATGGTTTGGTGGGATGTGAACGCTCTGCTAACGCTCATTTTGGATGACACGTGTAGTTGCAGCACAGATGTGCCAAAATCATCGCACCACCTCTCTTCCATAAACACACACAATACTTTGCATTCCCATACCCTACCGATCTTTAATTACTTTCAGACATTAATGACTGAAAACAGGGGAGTAACTATGGGTTAGGGTAACTATGGGTTAACCGTGGGTAACTCCGGTAACCAACTTCTGGTAAAAACTGAGTCACATTATTCTCCACGTCCCTTGGGTGAGGCGGGGAGAGGCAGAGGCAGAATTCCAGAGCCCTTCGCGGTGCCACAGGGCCGGGACAAGGCGCCGGTGATGTTCCTGCCGGCCCAGCAGGTGTCCCCACAGCACCAGGGTCTCCCTCTCCCGGCGCATGACGCAACGCCGGAGCGGCCCGGGACGCGTGTGGCGTCACATCGCGGCCTATGACGTCACACCCGCGGTCGATGACGTCACACCCGCGGTCGGTGACGCATGGGGAGGGGGCAAAGGGACAGGGCGGCTCCAGAGTGTAGGAGCAGCTCGGCTCTGCGCCCTTTGTCGCGGGCAGTGTCAGCGCTGCTTGCGGCAGGGATGGCTCGGGAGGGTCGAGCCAGCAAAGGGGACACACCCCATTGCCTCGGCAGAAACGTGGGGGCAAGGGGCATGTCCCCGGGGGGGGTGGCAGGGCACAGAGGTGAGGTGCCAAAGCTCCAGCACAGTGATGTCACTGAGAGTGCTTGGGGACAGCTGGAAGGTCTGTGTTTGTGCCAGCTGTGTACTCCTCACTGATAGCGATATACCCCCAAAGGCTGATCTAAAGCCTCCTCCACGGGCTGAATCTGGACTTGTGTTTGACTTCCTGGCAAGTTGCTCTGCCAAAAATTGCACATGTATCTCTCCAAGCACATCAAACATGAGACCTTCCCGTCTCCCTGACTGCAGGACCTATGACAGATTTGCTTATCTCAAATTCCACAGTGTTTCAATATACTTAATTTGGTTAAATGAGATTATCAGATTAACTCAGATGCAAACAGCTGGTTCCCTCCCTAATCACTAGCAAAAAGAATCCCTGCTTTTTGTACTCCTCCTTTCATGGAATTAAGGCTGGAAAATGGGGTAATGCCAAGTTCCTGTGAAATGACTGCCAATACAAATACTGCCATCATTGCACATGCACCCTGTATGTATAAAATCAATCCTTCATGGACCTCCAGTGTTCTCAGCTCTGCACTTCTCATCCCATGACCACATGGAACCCCAACATATATATTTTGTTCCTGTACATGAACCATGCATCACCTAAATAATATTTTTTTTTAAGAATGGCTTGTATAGTCATTGGCCTCCATACATTTATATTTGCCATACGTTTCAGTGAGGTTAGTTCATGGTACTCACCTCACTGGTACTGAAGCATCTTGGAAGCCGAATATGGGGTTTCAGATCAATCAGCTTCATGTCTTCACAATTAGCAGATGGACAATGCTCTGAGTATCTTGCTGTTTATCCAAGTGAAACTGAGTTAACTCAGCCAACACTATTCTTTCCTGAGCTATTAACACAGGTGATTCATGTATTGGGCATGTAACAGTCAAGCCACGGTCTTCTGGGCTTTTCCCCCTCATTAACAGCCTTGTGGATGCAAACCCTCAACTCCTAAACTCCCAGCAACACCTTTTCAAATGCCCCTTTCATCTACAACTATTGCAATGCCAATTACTTGAAACAGAGGCAAAAATAAGGAAAATTTCTAATCAAAGTGTGGTTGCCATCTCCAGTGCTCAACCTCCTCTAAGCTTCAGTTTTTGATGAAAATCTGAGAGGCCCTGTTCTCTGCACAGGTGTTGACAGCCGAGGGACCATGCAGTCCTGTGCCAGCAGGTCACCCTTCCCCAAAGCCAGCTCTACAGCACTGATCCGCCTTCATAAGGACCAGCTTCCCACCTCATCTGCAGCCACTCGTCAGTAGCAAGCCCTACAATGCCTGCTATCCCAGTACCAGCAACCTCTGTGCCTAAACCAAGCTCTGCTATGTGGCCCTTTTAGTCACTCTTCTTGAGGGATTTTTGAAACTCTGTATTCAAAGTCACTCATTCATTTGGGTTTGTTATACATCCCTCATATCCATCAGTCCTCCTCATCTGGACATAGCATGGATTCACCTTCTATGCATACATTTTATTTTCTTCTCTTTAATGGAATCCAGGAAGAGTCCAAAGACAATCTGGAGTATTTTAGATCATGTGAAACAGAGAGGAAATACCATCCTAGTATCCTCCTATGTGTCCCTCATCTCTATATCCTTATTCATGTCAACCTACCACACATTTTGGGGTACAGTTCTACTCTGGAAAGACTACAGCATCTGGTCTACCCAGTACTAGGTCACCCTCTTCAAGGAGGAAAATCACACCATCTCATCCAAAGCATTTTGTTATTGAAGACACATGGGAAAAATACTGTGAAAGAACATCACCTTCCCAGAGAAGAACAATTGCTCCCTGCTGAGATGAAACACAAGGCTCCTGCATATCTGCCTCATTGTGTGAATTTAGAAGACTTCCTGTAGTTTCTGAAATGCATCAAAGAGACTCTGAATGTTGTTCAAGAGATTATAACTGTGGGCTATGTCTGTTCAGTAGCTGATAGCCAGGTGAACAACTTCAAAGAGATCCAGTGCCATGCCCTGCCCGTTTTCAGCCACATAGCTAGCTGCATGCAGGCAAGCTGGCATAACTTGACCAGTATAGTTGGGTTAGGTGTCCTACATGCTGTGGAAAGCATGATCTGGCCACCTGACACATTTTAACTGCAGAAATAGGAGACATAACTTCTATCACACCTAGGTAGTGTAGCAGGTATCAAGCTGATACCTGAGGTGGTGGGACTCCAGCTGAGTTGTGGTGCACAGATATTGCTACATTCCCTTTGGTCTTTGGGGAGAATAAAGCACAGCTTATTTTCTGGGCACAGGGAGGGTGAGAAGAGCAGGCTCTGACCAGCACTTTGCAGCAGCTACTGCCTTCCACAGGGTACCCAAACTCAGCTCAGTTATCATGTCCTCCCCTGCTGAACAGCTCAGGCTTCATGCCGTGAAATGCAAAAGACTAAAAAGGCTTCACAAAAGTTTGCTGGAGAGGCTTGGCTTTCCACTGCTAGTAGGGAAGTATGGGAAGATGCATTTTACAGATAATATAATATAATATAATTGTGATGATAGCTCAGGGAATCCTAAAATACATGGGATATCTGGCAATACCACATGTTTTATCTGGGCGATGTTCCCATGTTTGTCTTTAACCACCCCATTGCTGACATAGACAATGGAGGGCCAACTATACAGACCAGACAGACACATGAGGAAGCACTAATATCCAGAGCATAGTGATGTCCTCATTTTGTGCGTAAGGGTTGACACTTCCCATGTGGAAATTCTGGTTCACAGCTTTTCTTAGCTTTCATTTCTAGGAAGCAAATATACAAAGTTCCAGGTCTGAAACTGGCTTTTTACTCATCATGTTTGTGCTGGCTGGCTGGTTGTCAAGGCTTTGATTTGTCTGTAAAGACAGAAACTTTATACTTCAAGTGAGCAATGGTGTTTATTTAGCAAAGCTACCACTAGGATGAGGTACTGTCTCCTGTGTATGGATTGTTGTCACAGATGCAAATCCAACATCCCAACAGGATCCCCAGGTCCCAGACAGGATCCCCAGCCTTCTCTTGAGAGTCTTTCCCACAGGCTTCCCATAAAAGGAATCCAGCATTTTTGAATGAAATCCTGTTACTCAACCCCATAAAAACCCCAGATTTGATCCAGACACTCTGCTAAGGCCACCAGTTGAAGCTGTTTGAGAAAATTAAGGCTGTGTTTCCAGAAAAGATCAGGCCAGGAAAGAGCCTTTTTTGAAGCTGTTTTTGTATTCAACTAAACTCTGTGGAACAAACAGATTCCTCCTTAAATGTCTCTTCACTATTCCTGAATATTATGACAGCAGATCAATTAGCCTGTGGGGTGCCTGAAACTCTGGTAAGAAACACTTCTTTGTCTAAAGCATATGTTACTTCAATGTAGAGGGGAAGGCAATGAGGTAGTTTAAAGGGGAAGCATTTTACATTACTCTTTTACAACGACAAAAGTACAGAAATCCTCTGATAAAAGTCTACCCTTACATAACTTCTATGCAATGTAAATATATTTATGTCCTCATAGACAGAAGGGTGCACCAGCAAATGAGTATAGAGCTGAGCAAATTTTCAAAGATTAAGAGCAATAGATACCAGGACAAGAAGATAACACAACAACACAGTTCAGAGGCCTTGTCTAGAAAAACCCTATAATGTATCATAATTAGACTAATTATTTTCAGTGTCAGAAACTTCCAGACTGAGGAATTTCGGTCTGTACCTTACATTTAAGGGCACTTAATATAATGATATCAGACTAGAGGTCTTGTTGGAAGTCTGAACTCCTTTTCTTTACGTTTCTATTTCTGACCTCTTTCATTTCCTCTGTCAAGTCCCAACACCACAAGATGATGCAATATTGCATCACCACCCCCTAATACTGAGACCTCTGTCAGCAGCCACAAAAACTTGCGAGCTTCCTCACCCCTTTGGAATAACTAGTGATCTTAAAGATCTGTTTACACAGACACTGCTGCCGTGAGGAGTGCATCTCTCTATGACAAATTCATACATATATGAACAGACAAAAATAGGTATTCAAGCCAATAAGAGTATTATGCGAGTTTTACATCTCAGCTGATGTGTGTACATATGTGGTACAGAGGAAACAGCTTGCACTCCCACCCCTTTGCTTTAAATACCTATTCTGAAGTATAACAGCCTAAATCAGTAAAATGGGAGAAAAAGTCTTCAGCAGATGTACCTCTGAAGGCTTCTGAACACCTGCTGTTTCCTGTCTGCAATGCTTAAGGTGTTTGAAGTGAGAGATTTTGTGCAGAATCCTGGTCTATCAGAAAAAAAAGGAAAGATTGGGTATTTCTTGGAGGAGAAGGGAAAGAGATAGGCAAGACTGATGCTGCTCTGCCTACAGAGATTCACTGAGCTCATTTCTGGATCAGGCCACAAGGTTACTTTCATGCCCAGCAGATGTTAAAAGACTCCCCTGGATCCAGCTTCTCCCCTGGAACCCAAGCTCATGTAGGAGACATCTCACAGAGGACTTCCCCAGTGGCAACCCTACAGAAGGATGCAGCAAGAGTCCACCCTTAATTTGCTCTTCTTCTGGGTCCCCCCTACTCCCTCAGAGTCTTCTACTGCTTCCCCAAGCAATGATCCAGATCTGGCGTAAGAAGAGCTGCCTTTCCCATTACATAAAACTGTGAATGGAGCACAGATCTGCAGGCAACACTTAGCTATCAGTTATATCCCTTACACAAGCAGCTACCCTACCTAGAACATAATGCAAAAGCCAAACTAAAATTCAGCTCGCTCCTGTTCTGCATGCTGGCAAGTTATAGCAAGAAGAAAAAGTTATTTTGATATCAAAGTTACCATATTATCGTGCATATGGACAAATCAACAGTAATGATGTCAATACAACTGACCACATATTTACATGATCAGTTTCCACAGCAGAGCTGTAAGATAAAAGAATTTTATCAATTTATTTTAAATCCTCCACTGAGGAGTGTTTACACCCAATTAGAAAATTTCAGCTTATAAATCCACCAAAAAAGGTGAAAGCTATCTACTATTCCAAGAGGATGCACAGTGTATTCCACAATATGCCTTTTCCATTTTTTTTACATATAGAAGCAATTATAAAACTGAATGTAGCTATTGCTGGGGCCTAGGCAAGCAGGTTTTGGGTTTGTTGTTACAAGACCTACAAAGTTTCTGCATTTAAATTTTTTCTCTGCTGGCATTATAGAAAATAAAAACCAAGTCAAACTATTAGGTACTATTTCCTAAATTGTAATGAACCCAGTTTGTCAATGACAACAGAACATTTACATCCAATTCCAACATATGTCAGTATATAAAGTTGTTGCTGAGCATTTAACGTGGCTGTTATTCTTTATTGCAGTTCTTCACGAAAGAACATAAAAACTGATGTTGAGTATGCAGAGGACACAAAAGATACCATCTTACATTTTTTCCAACCTCCAAAACTCCCATTTAACATCATGACAGCGATTCCTTGTCATATTTTTATTACAGATGGAACATAAAGGAAATAATTGCATTTTGACTGCACCCCACAAGATTATATTAGCAAAATGATTGCTTCTTTGCATGAATAATTTTGTTTAAATCAGCTTCATTTAAATATCAAATTGTGTTCTTCACCTTCCTTCATTAAGCTATGGTATTCCTGACTGTTCTAAAGCTCCATTTTTGATATGGCAAAATATGCATTTCAATTTATTGTACAGTCTGTTCTTACCAGAAAAAAAAAAAAAAAGAAAAAGAAACAAGTGAACAGATAATTTATGGGAAAGGGTTTAAGTCACATTTAGAAAGGAACAGGAATAAAATAATGTTAAAATATATATTTCCAAAGAGTATACAACCTATAAGGAGAACATCCTTCCCTACAGGAAAATTTGTATTACTTTATTTGCCAAAAAAGGCAATAAAGAATATAGTGCTGTATATAGATGAGCTGAAGGTTAACAGCAAAAATGTAATATTTTATTAACTTACTAAATTCTGAAAAGATTTTCAGTTTACCAACCCTTTTCATATATAATATGTAAAATAATTTATTTTTTCATTGCAAATAACATTATGTTGACTTATAGCTATTTAAAAAATATGTTACACAATTCTGGCTGAAATCAACATGAAATGTGTCATTTGCTCTTGCTGTAAATTATTCCCTCTATAATTGTATTTTGACAAATGACAGTCTTTTTATTCAGCTGCTCAAATCTCCATATGTTTGTGCATCCCCAAATAAAGTCCATGGATTTTAACAGGATTAGTCTCCAAACTGGCTACACTCGTGTTCCCGGAGTGATCCATCTGGGGATCCAGCCAAAAACAACAAAAAAAGACTTCCTATTTTGATACGGCTTTTAAATGTCTTTTAAAGCATTCAGTAATACACATGCTGTGCAAAGCTGAACTTCTTTGGCAGATATTAGCCATTGTATCAGGCAAAACCAGGCATGAAGTGAGTCTTCACTGTGTTTCCTCTATCCTACACACACATCACGTGAATGTTGTCAAAGGTTTTTGCTTTGCTTTCATCATTGTAAAAATGGGAACTCAAGGACAGTACCGAGTTATGATTCCTTATAGCTACATCTCAGTGTAATGGATATTAATTTTGAAACTCCATGTTTATACAATGGTTCCTCAGATACTTCCTGCTTCAAGTTGGTATTGTGATTTTTAATATCATGCAAATGATTTTTTAAGTGGAAAGGATCCATCCATGGTATATCAACAATAGCATCTGTATGTGTAACATACTGGCTATTTCCTTCTATGTCCTTTCTATGGAAGTTAGTAATAGTCTTTGTGGCAACTTAGTCTTGTAGAGCGCTCCCTGAAGACATTACCAAATAATCAGCATGGCTTTCATGGCGAGTGTGTGCCCTCAGTGCCGTATAGGGTTCTGTGAATTGCATGGCAAGATCTGGGTCAAAAAAGGTCCCAACATAACCATGGAAAGAGTTTTGCTGTTCACTCCAAAAAAGAGCTGCAGAGACAGAAACACTCAGCTCCATTCAGAGCCAAACAGACAGCAGTCAGGGTGGGGAAAAAGCGGTGAGGGGGAGTTGTTTGTTTGTTTGAATTGAATGTGAATGGTTATTCCTGAGCTGCATTTGGAGCCCTGGCACTGTAAGGCTGATGAATTAATCCTCCTGCTGTGGGCAGCCTTGGCAAGGCCTTAGCTGGAATACTACTGTGTCCAGTTTTGTGCAGTGCTTTCCAAAAACAATGTGGCCCATTTGGCACGAACTCGGAGGCCAGCTATGGAAATCACAGGAGGTCTAAGGAACATGACCTAAAAAGAGAGATCCAGGACTGCCCAGTCTGGAGATGGGAAAACAGTGGGAAAATAATAACACAGCAACTTAGGTAAGGAGAGTCTGAATAAGATCAACAAGATGTTCAGCCTGTAGAAGACATTTAATCCGACGGTATGCAAACCATTCCAAAGGAGAAGGCCACCGCACTGGAGCAGGTTGATGCCTTCTGGGGTTTGAGAGGGCAGTTCTGACGAAGCGGCGCTTTGTCCCCGCCGTGGCCGCGGTGCTGAACGCACCATCCAGGCAGTGCTGGAGTGCCCGGGGCAGGGAGTGCCTCGGGAAGGTGCGGCCAGCGAGGTTCTGCTGCCTGTGCTGACACCAGCACACGTCCTGCATGACTGGAGTTGTGCAGCACCGCGGCTGTGGGGCTGTCACCGCGCTGCGGAGGGGGCGGCCGGGCCGGGGCAGGGGCAGGGCAGGGTACCCAGAGGGGCAGGGGACAGGGCAGGGTACCCAGAGGAGCAGGGGACAGGGCAG
>JAWWEE010000040.1:12957219-12975883 GCA_035221455.1 Xenops minutus
GGACAGGGCAGGGTACCCAGAGGGGCAGGGGACAGGGCAGGGTACCCAGAGGGGCAGGGGACAGGGCAGGGTACCCAGAGGGGCAGGGGACAGGGCAGGGTACCCAAAGGCCGGGTACCCAGGGGGGCAGGGGACAGGGCCGGGTGCCCAGGGGCAGGGTGTCCCGGTGCCGCGGGTGCCCAGGGGCAGGGCCGGGTGCCCTGGGGCAGGGTGTCCCGGTGCCGCGGGTAGCCGGCGGGGCCGGGCGGGGCGGGGAGGCCGCAGAGCCGGTTCCCTGTCCGCCCGGCCGTGATTGGCGGCGGCTCCGGAGCTGCCTCCGCCGCCCGCCGGCCATGGAGCCTCCCCGCCGGGCCCCGGCCCGCGCCGCTTCCTGCTGAGGCCGACAGGGGCCGGGCCGGGCCGGGGCCGGCTGCGCGGTGAGTATCTCCGGGCCGGGGGCGCCGCGGACCCCGCCACAGGCCGGGCTCGCAGGCGGCGGCTCCGCCGGCAGCACCAGCGGGGCGAGCATCGCCCTGCCCCGGGCGGCGCCGGCCGCCATCTCGGGGCCCGGGACGGGGCCGGGGCTGGGGTGGGCAGGGAGGGACTGAGGGAGGGATGGGAGGGAGGGAGGCAGCTCCATGCCCTGAGCCTGCCCCTGCCCCAGCCCCTGCCCCAGCCCCTGCCCCAGCCCAGCTCGGCCCGGCCCGGCTCTCCCGCCGCCTCCCGTCTGCCGTGCTCGGAGCCCTTCCAGCCCCCGGCGCGGCCGGGAGTCCCTGGGATGGGTGGATGGGTGGGTGGATGGATGGATGGATGGATGGATGGAAAACGCGCTGCTGGAGCGGTGGATGGAACAACGCGGGGCGGAGGATCGCGCTAGGCAGTGGTAGCACTCGTAAGACCCGCGTCAGCTCCGCCACAGCACGGCTTTGAAACAGTAAATAACGCTATTTCCTCATCCAGCAAACAGTAACCTGTTGTGTGTTTGTGCTGCGTGCGGACCGTAAAAGCTTCCCGTGTGAAATAATAGCTGTGGGCGCTGGGGAGCTGGTGGGTGGTGCGGATGGGATCCCGGCCTCGGGAAAGCGGGCACGAAGGACAGGACAGGACGGGAATGTCCCAATGGCCAGTGTGCCCCAGCAGGATCCAGAGCTGCCACCCGCTGTTCTCCAGCGCTGGGAACCCAGTGGTGCCTTGAAGGTAGATTACCCATGGCTTGTGTAACGCCACTTAACTGGAACTTTGCCGAAATTCTTACCTAAATTTTTGGAGGCAGCCCTGAAGTTACTGTGTGTTCCACAGTCGGCCCCAAATAGGTAACTCGTGTAGAAACCAAAGTATGCGAAGGTCTGTAGTGAAGGCAGGAGAATCCTAAAAGTGCTACAGCTGTAACAGCAGTGTAATTGGCTCAACAACCTCCTGACCAAGCTGTATCTGCTGATTTGTGTACTTGTTGGTGAGGAATGTGACTGCATTACTTGTGAAGTTTACTTGCAAATGGGAACCTGCACTGAGAGGTAGTAGTTGCTAGAGGATCTGACAAAGAAACTGAGCAAAGTGGGTTTTTTTGTCGTTCTGTTCATCCATAACGTGTTAGTGTTCTGTCTCACCTGCAAAGTTCAGCACTGGATCACCGTAGGTGTAGGGAAGATGTATTTTACTCCTATCCAGCAAATGCAAAGTTGTCTCCTGATACAGGGCAGTGGGGGCAAGTAGATGTAGTATGCTGCTTAGAAAGGTTTGGGTCATATCACGTTAGTTGTCTTAGTTTTTAAAAATTTATCTTCTAAGTTAACTTTGTCTAAAACTGTAAATGTAAACATCATTATTATATTTCCATAACGTATACGTGAGATAATTCTTACTCTGGTAGAGGGTGTGTATTTTTTCGCAGGTTAAGTTGTCTGGGAAGGAGTTCACACTGAAGTGGAAAGGATAATTTTAAAATAAGGTTTTCACATGATGGATTAAACTAGAAGCAGGAGCAAATGTACAATAAGCATTATATTAACTGGCAGAACTTTAACACAGTCCTAACAAAGCGGTGAAGACTGACAGCTATCCTAAATTTTTTCTAGCTGAATATATGAAGTAATTCATCATAAGACCATATTGTCTTTTCAAAGCACCTTTCAGTCAGTGTTTTCAATTAATTTAACAAGTTTATTCATTAATTTATCTCCTAATTCTGCTGTGAATCGTGTTTCAATTTCAGCTTAACTCCATTCCCTTCCTTTCTCTTCCCTCACTGCCCTACTACTCCCGCAAGTGATGAGTCAGATAAAGGAACTGATCCAGCTGAAAATTAACCAAATTTTTTGTTGTTCTTGTTATGGTCAGATTGCTGACCTGAGTGAAGAGATAGGAACAAACTGGAGACAAAGGCACGACTGTTTACTTGCCTTGGTTACCTTCTACAGACCCACCTCCTCCTGCTCTACTGCACCCCATGAGGATTTGTGCACCCATGGTAGGACAGTTATAATACACGGATACTCAGGGTTGGCAAGGTTTTATGATGCATATCCATGAGGCAAATTGGTTTTGGCAACATATGGATTAGCAGAAAGTGGATATAGTTTGGTGTTACCCTAAGAATGGGGTCGCTTTTGTGTCTGTCACTGCAGAGGCAGATAGGAGACAATCATCTCTTGGAGAACTGCCTTCTGAAACTGATGAAAAGGGGTCAGAGCAGAACTGGAGATGGAGATTGGATTCGGCTGGACTAGACATGACGGGTCACAGCTCAAATGAATTCAGGGAATAAAACAGGCTTGTATGGGCAGGGCAGCTACAGAAGTGCTGTGCATTTTTTGTTGTATCCTGGTACAGTTTGGGGTGGGGGGATATCTGAAGCTTTCACTGTGTTGCACTGCCTGTCTTTATAAGCAGATGAGACTGTGAAACAACTGCGTTCATTGAGCATTGTGCAAGGTAGTTCTCTGCTGCATAAGGTAGAGATGCTGCCTTTGATTGTCTTGATGGTCTTGATCAATGGAGTAGTGCTAGAAGAGCTTAGCAGAAGATGGACTGTTTGTTGTGTATGTGTTTGAAAAATTCATCCTTGGGTATGTAGCACATAGCAGCAAGCTGAAGACCTTTTAAACCTGGAAGCTTTCTTAGATCTGCAGAACCCGATGAAACTGAAATGAGTCCAGGTGTATTTAATAGGGGCAGCATAATGACTTTAGAACAAGGGCTGTTTGCAAAAAATCTATGCAGCCTGTTGGCATTAAAAAACCCTTAATGCCAGTTGCTTGTGTTTAAATGAAGAAAAATATGTAACTACATTGCATTTTAGAAATTAAAGGAGACAGGAGCACAGTGTGTAGTGCTGACATGCTACAGAGACTGTGACTGATAAGTGCTGGCAGGCTGCACAGGGGTGGAGGATCAATGTTGGAGGTGTCTTGACCAAGATGAGTAGATTTCATGTCAGCAGCAAAATGTTCAGGGTAACTTTCGCACTACCTTGAGCAGATTCAAATACTGGCTTTAAAAGATAAAAGGGGCTAGGACAGTGTGTTTTCCCCAAACTCACTTCCTGAAAAAATAGCCTCTAAAAAGAAATCGATCTTAGCTGCCAAGCAGAACAATGCTCCAAGAAAGAAGAGCTGTGTGTATGGTTGAGGGCTTTTTTCTGTTTTTCAACCTCTGTAAAATGTTTATTTCAGAGGTTGAGAATGGCTCATTTTTGCCAATATAGAGGGAATGTTCTTTTCCCCTTTTTAATAAAATATGTGTCTTAGAAATAGAAGGAATGTAGATGTTAGAGAAAAATAAAGGCACCACCACTTCACAGTTGCTAAAAGACCTTTCAATTGTTTAATATTTTTAATTCCTTCTCAAGACTCATTATTTTTGTAGGATATGTACCACTGTAGGCTGTGTACTGCTTGTTGCTCTTCAAAATCGTCAGTATTCCTCTTGAAGAGTCATAAGGAAAAAGGATGCAACTAGGGATTTTTCTTTTTGTCTCTTTTGAACATGTTTTCCCAAATGTTTTTTCTTGTGTGCGTTTTTTTTAGTAAAGGCACAGATCTTCAGGTTGTAGTTAACCACAAGTATTAGGGTTGAAAGTCTATGGTTTAATTTCTTCCTGAAGTCATCATTTCTAGTGGATTTCACTGTGTTTGTAATCATCCCAGGGTAAAGATCCCCCAGCAGTTACCATGCAGGATCCTTGGCAGATACAATCTCCTTGTGATGCCTGTACAGAGACTGGCTTAAAAAATTCCAGTGAATTTAAGTTGGTTGATAGCCTCAAACGGCTATCTCCATGAAAATAAAAGTAATAAAACATTGCAGATTTAGTTGTTTTTTATCTAGTATTTGTATTTAACTCTTTTCTAAAGTAACCTCTCAAAAATTTATTGGTTTTAAATGTTTTACTTGAATTCATTAAATTGATTGCCTGGATTATTCTTTGCTATTTTTAAAAGCCTTTAAGTATGCCTTCTATGCATGTATGCTAAATTGGTGTACTGTTGGTGTATTTTTACTGTTGTAACAGGAAAAGCATTGTGACTTCTTTTAAAATGAGCAATCATATGTATAATCAAGTTGGTTAAAACTTCCTTCCTGGTAAGTGCAGAGCTTCCTTTGCATCTGGATATGAGGGCGAGCAAGAAAAGCAGAACAGCTTGAACAAAGAAATGTTTTGTGTGAATGATCTTCCTTTAAAAAAATAGGAACTTCAAAAATTAAACAAATGAGACGTCTTCGGCAATTCAGGCTTTGTTTTATAAGCAGGTAACATTTCCTTCTACTTTCTCAGTTACAGAGATGGTGTGTCCACAGACACTGCTTTCTGGAACTTGAAAAAAGAATTTTAGTTAGTGAGCTGTGGTTTTTCAGTTTAACACTTTATATTTTTTCTGCTTGCTTTATTATCTGCTAAGGCATCATTCCACCGATCTTACTTTTCTCCAGCAGTTAGAGAAAGATTTTATGTGTAGAAAGTGTTGTTTGGAAAGGAAGTTCATATGTTGTGGCAACTTGGCTTGTGTGAGTGTGCTCAGTCAGCACTGCCTTCCGCTTCCAAGCTCTCAGTCAATAATTTCCACTTTAATATTGTTCAGTGGAGATTAACTGTGAGCAACAATATTTTTTGTTTACTGAATGCTAATAAGGTAGACTACTTATATTTGATATTGTTTCATTGGTGTTTTAGGTGTGATTTGATGTATAGGGTAATAAATCTGCATCAGCTTGGGAGATTTTTCTTCTGTAACAAACTAATAATTCATACTGGAAGTCTGTACTTGGAAAATGAGTGGATTTTATCAGTGTGGTAAATTGATTTATTTAAAAGAAGCGCATCTAAGGTCGCTAGCCTTGAATTTAGATGCATGTTAAATATCTGTCTTCACAAGTAGTTCCTGACTTTAGAATCCTGAAGGGTTTTGTTTTGGTTTTGTTTTTGTTTTTTGTGGAAGTCCTGATTCCTCATCATTGAAAAGAGACAGAAAAAACTGGGAACAGATTCACGTTGGTCCAGTCTGCAAATATTGCTTGTTTTGTTACTTTCTACCATTCCTGGATCTCGGTGGGATCATATCCTGCTCATACATAGTAGTGTGTCTTTTGATTTCTATGAAAATCCACTTATGTTAACATCAGCATCATGAAAACAGATGAGGCAGCAGAAGAATCAGTGCTTGATCAAATAGAAGCAAGAAGAAATCAATGTGGAGATTGTACATTCAGACTGCTTATCCTCAGTAAAATCTCGGAAGGATGTCTAAAAGCTGCATTTTAATTTTTTAATCACTGGAGTGTTGGTTGGAATTTTTTTTTATATGTATTTGGTATTGAATCAAATAGACTACATCTGAGGTGGTCCATGTAAATAAAGTATTTGTGACCAGAATGTAAGGCAAAGCAGAAATATAATAAACATATACATGGCAGGATTCTGACTGGTCTATGATTTTAATTAGGAAGAGTTAAAAATAAGAGTAAAGATAAATGTAAATGAGAAAGTAATCAAGTATTTATATGTTTTGCTAGATTTCTTCTGGCATGGAGTTGGAGGATCATGAACAGCCTGTTGTTATGAGAGAGGAAAACAAACGGAGGAGAAGAAGAATGAAACCTCATTGTACATCGAGTAATTTTTCGTCAATGGAACTGATATCCATTGAGTTCATTTTACCTACAAGCAATAAACATACTAAAGTACCAGAAATGATATTACTCGAAATAGCTGGCAACTGTACGGTTGAGCAAATGAAAGCACAGATTTGGATGCGTGCAATAGAGATGAGTCAAACCACAGACTTCTACCATACATTCACCCCGGACCAGTTTATTCTGCAGTATCAGAAGAAAGGGCAATGGTATGAAATCTATGATAAACATCAAGTGTTGCAGACATTGGACTGCATACTGTACTGGAAAGTGTTACAGAAAAAGGTAGGCAAGATCTATGTTATCCAGAAACAAAAACCATCAGAAGAAGTTCAGGAATTTCAGCGACAGCTTAATGATTTAATTGGTTATGATGTCACTGATGTAAGCAATGTGCATGATGATGAGCTAGAATTTACCCGCCGCAGATTAGTCACTCCGCGAATGATAGAGGTGGCCTGCAGAGATCCTAAATTGTACGCAATGCACCCATGGACTACATCTAAGCCGCTCCCAGAATATTTATTTAAAAAGATCACTAACAATAACATTTTCATAATCATACATAGAGGAACAACTAGTCAGAAAATTAAAGTGTCAATAGATGACACTCCAGATATGATTCTCCACAGCTTTTTCACGAAAATGGCAAAGAAAAAATCTTTGATGGACATTCCTGAAGATCATAGTGAACTGGATTTTGTTCTCAGGATTTGTGGCAGAGATGAGTACATTATCGGAGAGACACCAATCAAAGATTTTCACTGGATAAGACAGTGCCTTAAGAATGGGGAAGAAATCCACCTTGTCCTAGACAATCCCCCTGACCCGAATGAGGATGAGGTTCAGAAGGAAGAATGGCCCTTGGTGGATGACTGTACAGGAGTTACAGGGTATCACGAACAGTTGACAATAGATGGAAAAGATCATGAGAGAGTCTTCACTATCTCATTGTGGGATTGTAATAGGAAATTTAGATTGAAAATAATTGGCATTGATATCCCAGTTTTACCAAGAAATACTGATCTTACTGTGTTTGTGGAGGCTAACATTCAACATGGGCAGCAGCTCCTTTCACAGAGAAGAACTTCATCGAAGCCTTTTACTGAGGAGGTTCTGTGGAACGTTTGGTTGGAGTTTGATATCAAAATCAAGGATTTGCCTAAAGGAGCACTTCTGAATCTTCAGATATACTGTGGCAAAGCACAGGGGCCATCCACAAAGACGAACGTTCAGTCACATGAATCCTCCAACTCTGACTCAAAATGCAAAACCCAGTTGCTCTATTATGTTAATCTTTTGTTGATAGATCACCGTTTCTTGCTACGAAGTGGAGAGTATGTGCTCCACATGTGGAAAATTCCAGGCAAGGGGGAAGAACAAGGAAGTATCAATGCAGACAAACTCACATCAGCGACTAACCCAGATAAAGAAAACTCAATGGCTATCTCTATTGTGCTGGACAAATATTGTCACCCAATTGCTTTGCCCAAGCACAGGATACCATCAGACGCCCAAGGGGACAGGACCCGAGCTGAAATGCCCAACCAGCTTCGCAAGCAACTTGAAGAGATCATAGCAACTGACCCACTTAATCCACTTTCTCCTGAGGACAAAGAACTGTTGTGGCACTTCAGATATGAAAGCATAAAGCACCCCAAGGCATATCCTAAGCTGCTTAGCTCTGTAAAATGGGGACAACAAGAAATAGTGGCCAAAACATACCAGTTGCTAGCTAAGAAAGAGGTTTGGGATCAGAGCACTTTAGATGTTGGACTCACAATGCAACTTCTGGACTGTAACTTTTCAGATGAAAACGTCCGAGCAATGGCAGTTCAAAAACTGGAAAGTTTAGAAGATGATGATGTTCTTCATTATCTTTTACAGCTTGTGCAGGTAAGGTGTATTTGCATTATTGAACTCTGCCTTCCAGGAATATTTGCATTACCCCATCATCATTCCCATTTTAGTAGGTCTAGTTAGTAATCCCTAGTTCTGAAGTCTTCAGTGCTTAGTCAAAGCAGTGGTAGTAATGAAGTTAACACAAAACACACTTTTCTACTTTTTGTCTTTTGCCTACGTCATTGTTTTTGTCTTACCATTGCCTTGTGTCTTACAATTTGCATCTTGTATTTACAGTAGTAAGTTTTTCTGGAAAGTGTTAATGCCAGCACAGCTATGGTGGGAGTAAATCCTAACTGTGCTGTCTCTCGTCCTGTTCCTATCAGGTCTGAATCACACAGCACTGAAGAGTTGTTGACTGACTTTACCAATAATTTAGAAAGAGTGTAAACAGAAAGAAAGTAAAGGCAGTTGTTGACATGGGCAAGGCCTGAATTAAAATCCGGGGTTGGTTTTTAGGTCAAGAACACTAGTGTAGTTACACAGCATGTTACAGTGACTTCAGTCTTGTACTGGTAAAGGGACCAAATTTATCTAGAAGGTTCCAAAAAAAATTTTGAAGGTAACTAAAGAGTTGCTAGGACTACATAATAAGATTAAGTCATTCTGGGAACTTGGGTTAAAAACTGTGGCTTTAATGGCAATGAATGACTGTGTGTGGATTTCCCAGATGAAATGTGAGGAAGGTTTATATCAGTTATACAAGAAAGTTGGTTTGGTTGATTTTCTCAATGCAGTACCATCACTGGGCAGCAGCAAAGTCTCCTCTGGTGGCTGATGGAAGCGGTAACCCCGTGTTCTTCCCTGAAGCCACACAACTACATAGGCTTTCTGCACCTGACAAGGCTCTGGTTTGTGTGGAAAGGCTGCTGTCCCTCAGACCAGGAAATACTTTTTTTCAGAGAATCAGAGGACAAAGTTGGCATTCAAAATTCCAAAAAAAATGGAAATGAAACTGCTGCAGCTGGGGAAGCTGCAGTTTGGGGCTTTTCATTTCTGCCGGTTCAGAGAGACCAGGTTCCCAGGAAAATGGAAGTTAGTATTTCAGATTTTGCTGCACATCAGTAGTACTTTAAACAAAGCCTTTCTGTCCTTGTCTTTGCTTGTTTGAAGATTAGGCAGAATTTATGCACTTCTGCATTAACCAAAGGAGTCGCTACGATTACATCATTGGGCCTCCCACGTAGCTGCTGCTATATATGTATGCTTGGCTTGTGAGCTTTTGCTGTCTACATGTGGCTCAGCAATTTTATTAGCTTTTTTTTTTCTATCCAAATTAGGAGTTTGGGATGCTGATTGGTTGCTATCCAAACGCCTGAGAGAATGGGGGAAATACTGGGGGTTTTTTCCATTTGTTTTTGAAATTGTTTTCAGGAAGTAGAAATCTGGTGAGTTTTAAAAAGAATAAATCTCTCTAACAGTTAAATAAAATACTGTAGAATAAAATTATAGTGGCTTATTTTTGCTGTATCATTTTTAGTAAGAGATGTTGTAAGAAGTTACAAGATTACCACCCTTAAAAAGGAAAAAAATGCTAGATTCCAACTTTTACCTCTCTACTGCTTTCCTTGTCTTTGTTTGTCAGCTAACAATGGAACATAGGCTGTCAGCATCTTGCAGCAAAGTTTTGGTACCACAGTGTATCTGAGAATCTACATTTTTCAGAGAATGGATGTCAGCCATTTCTTTGTTCCAATGGACACATCTGAGATGTCTCTTCTGCAGCTGGTCATCACTTTTCAAATTCCTGCCTTTATGAAAGCTCTGTGGTTTATTTCACTCTTTTTACCTCCCTTTTACCTCCCCTTAGAGTTAGAAATCAAGTGTTTTATTTCCACCCCAGTTTTATCCCAAATAGAAGCAACCATACCATAAATAAACCTATTTAGCTTCCTATAACGGTCTGTCCTTCTCTGTATAGTTGATAAAACATGTATAGGATAGTTAAAATGCAACAAAATGGTTTGTAAGACAAACACCAACGACTGTAGTGTGTGTGTATATGGCAGTGAGTAAAGCTCTTCTGCTGAACTGACAAGGCAAACGTACATGCACAGACCAGATGAAGTGCCAGCAGACATCTTTTAATGGTCAGCTTTTATTGTTACTCAGTGAAAGCTGATGTTTGACTTTGTGAGGAAAAAAGAAAAATGGGCTTGACTTTTTAAAATAATTATTTCTAAAACATCCGCTCAATAGGGATGCTCATAATACATTTTTAGTATTATTTTATGTTAAAATATATTTGCAACTTTAATAAGGAGGTTTTGTTTTGAAGCAATGTCAGTTGTTTGGCTTTATTTCAGTCTTAAATTGTTTTTCAAGGATATGCACTGAGAACATTAAGCATAGTATATAACAGAGTGAGATTTTTAATAGGCTTTCTTGGAACTGTAAGCAAATCCATTTGAATTTATGTGGTAGTTATTGCTGTTTGGCACCTTATTGCAGTGAAAATTAATTCTTATTAAAACCCCCTCATACTTCATCATCTCATACACAACGTAAAAGGATCTATATGTCGTAAAATCAATTTATAGTTGTGAATTCTTATTATCTTTATTAAATTAAGATGAAGTTGTTTGGGGAAATAAAACAGTGGTGCAGAGACAGCTAAGACAGTTCCTGCAGAATTATGATACAAGAGAAGGGCAAGTTTGGTGCTTGGCTTTCTAGTCTGTCTCTGGTGCTTAGGTTTCTTGTCTGTCTCGTAGCCAGCAGCTGGAAAGAACGTGCCTTTGTGACCTTTTTGTAAGTTGGTTCCTTCTAGAAGGTTAACTGAAAAAGCTTGATTTTTTTTTTTCCTGTTGAATAAACCTACAAAATGATTTACATTTCAGAAATCATGTTGATATTTTAATTAAAAAACCAACTGTGTGCCACAGTACTTTTAAGAGTTTATAAAACTATGATTTGTTTGATGAATTTAGCAGACCTTTGCTGATGGCTTGGTTGCTTCTTTGCAAACTGCGGACCACAGTGATCTTGAAAGAGCCATTATATTCTGTTGAATAACTACTGCTAGAGGTTTGCATACTTAGTTGCTTCTGAAAGCTGAGCGTACTACATGCACCCAGCTCTCTGCGCATCCCTTTGTTTTCCCTTAATCTCCCTACAGGCTGCTTCCTGGCACTCTGTTTCCAGAACCTGAAGCCATTCACCAACCCCCTTAGTCCATGACAGGATTTTGTTACTGTTTCAGAGATTGTATGCTTCTTATTTCTTTTTCCTTGCCATGGGATATACATGCATATTTTTTTCCACCATTAATCTTAATACAAAGCTCCTATAAACTTGAGTTTCTGAAGCAGCAGGAAAGAAGCTGTTGGAAAAACAAGTTGAAGTGGAGACGTTCCCTGGCACAGCCCAGTACCTGGAAGTGTGGTATTTTTTCTGGTAGACCAATTCACTTGGTTATTGGAATGGAGAAAAGAATAACAGCAAAAAAATTTCAATGCTGACACTTGAAAGGAGTTGTTGATTCCCCCCCCCCCCCCCCCCCCTTTTTTGGCAGTAGCTTGGAAATGTCTGTGGGCTTGGGTGGAGGGGGAGCAGCTTTTAGAACAGTGAAAAATGCATCTGTGCTCACAGTCATTAAAAAAAAACTCTGGTGAAAGTCTTCCTATTAATTGTACTCCATTACTATAAGATGTCTATACTTTATTCTGTCATTTGTTTAGGGGTTAAAGGTCAGATAGGTGCTCTGAAAAGCTGTTCCTGTATCCCATGGATATCTCTGGGGAACCCAGCAATGAACCCTAGTGCCTTACTCCTGAAGTAGTGGATGTTGTCCAAAACAAGTACTTTATTATTGATATTTTTATTAAAGAATGATTACAAATATGTTACTGCATCTGGCAGTAATAATTCGAAGTATTCTCAGTGTCAGTCAGACTGCAGACTGTTTCCTGATCTTGCTAGGTTTTCCTATGGCCTAGGAATGATGTTTTGTTCACATTCCTTCATGTGAAACTGGGTTGGTTTCACTGGTTAGATACTCCATGCCTTGCTTTATTATATGAATAATAAACCTGAAAATAACCTGTTGCAAGGAGAAAGTGCGTCTTGAATAAGACACAGAGAAGCCTCGTAAAGACCTGCTTTGTTATACCTTTTCTACTCCTGCTGCAGTGTGTACTGTAGATATCAGTGGTGAAGAGTAAGTGCAGTGGGATCTTAAATGTGTTAATAACATCTTCTATGTTTGTTTTACTCAGGCTGTGAAATTCGAGCCATATCATGACAGCGCATTAGCCAGATTTCTGCTAAAACGTGGTTTGAGAGTAAGTACTTCAAAATACAGCCAACTTATGCTAGAGAAATGTCAAGAACATTGTGCTGATTATAGTATTTTGTCTTCACATCCAGAACAAAAGAATTGGTCACTTCTTGTTTTGGTTCTTAAGAAGCGAGATTGCCCAGTCCATGCACTATCAGCAGAGGTTTGCAGTCATCCTCGAAGCCTATCTCAGGGGCTGTGGGAAAGCAATGCTGCACGATTTCATGAAGCAGGTTCAAGTAATTGAGTTGCTGCACAAAGTCACAATGGAGATAAAATCGGTTTCTGCAGAAAAATATGATGTTACTTCTCAAGGTATTTGCAAACAGGCATTTCTTTCTTGGTAATAATACTGGGGGTTTTTCTCTTTTTGAAAAACTAGGCAGCAAATTTTACTGCTTAATTAGAAAATTTGTGGATAAATGACTGTCAAAGGGCATCATTTTCTTTTAAAATGTGTGTAAACTAATAGTGATTGAACCAGCAATAGTTTGCTCATTCCACCCCAAAAGGGGAAGAATATCAAATGTTCTAGACATCCACTTTCCCATGCTTTGGTTTATCTTCTTCATCCTCATGCCATGCAACTGGGAAACAGCTAAGTTCTGGTACATAACCCTTAGCTGAATGCCAGCACTGAAGAAAGAAACAATCCAGGACACAAATATCAACTGGAAATAAAGAGACACTTGCCAAGAAACAGCCTTACCCTAAGCTCTCACTAAAAGACTCTTGGCAAGCAAGTGGGGGAGGAGTCCAGTACAGCTTCTGCTATGCCATGAAAGTAGCTGGTGGATCAGGACTGAGTATACAGATCGTGTCTTTGAGGAGCATTTGTCCTTTGAGACATGGATGTGGTATTGTTATTTCTAGTTCCTGTAAGCACTGCTTTGAAGTCACAGTGGGGTTATGCAGTGCCTGTTTACCTCTGGGGTTTGCCTGCCTTTTTCTCCCCCCCTCCCCGAACTTCCTTAAAAGCTTGTCTGTCATCATTCTTGTTACTTGCTTGGTGTTGGGAGTAAGTGAGAGAAGACATATGATAATTTTGAAGTTCTGAAAGCTGTAGAGAGACCACCTGTTCCTGCATGTTCAGCCTGGTGTGTTCAAGGCCAAGAATTCCTTGGATTGGAGAGTCTTTCGACTCTGGCTATGCAGAAGTGGTTGTGGTGGTGTTTCAAAAGAAAATTGAAGGAAATACGCATTTATTCTTCAATATATAAAGTAGTATCTGTTAAGTTACCACATAGAGTGAGTTAAGGGACTTACTGAAGCTCCATATAAAACATTGTCTCTAATCAACTTCCTAAATTTATCTTAAAATACTCTGTAACCTAAATGTATTTAGTCAGAATCATGTATTTTGGAAAGAAACTTTACAGCCTTGCAGATGTACATGTCTGTAACAGCAGCGGATTCCATAATACATTGTCTTTGAAGGATATGTGGGCAAAGAAGAAAAGTTTCAAGAGAATGCAATCACATTAACACCCACCAGGTTTTGAAGTTAAAGCATCTATATGTAATGTACAGCAGAACATTGAAAGATGCCTTATATAATTGACATTTTTACCAAATAAGACTTCCTAAAACTGTGGAGTGTCCTAGTAATGCTGTATCTAATGTAATTTATTCTCAGATTATTTAGGACATATTTTTTCTTACAGGTACCCTTTACTTCTTATGTTTTTAAAAATATATATCAAAAAATTTATTCTTTAGGTTATTGCTTCTTTTTTGCCCTGTCATTTCCAATGTTCATCATTGTTCATACTTTCAGTCTGAATGGTTTTTTCTGTCTCATTTCATTCTGTCGTGCTGTCTCATCTAATTCTTCTATATATATTTCTTCCTCCAGTGTTTGTAGATTTTTTTTTTAAAGAATAAATTCCTTCCCGTTAGGTCTATACTACTCCAGTAGCAATCATGCTGTCAAACTGTTTCTTTCACTTTTCATGTAATCTCTTTGCTTATATTTGAACACAGCAAGTAATAATAAATAAATAAATTCTTAGGATCATAATATTACATCTTTCATGGGATTATCTGCTTTTATCACCACTCTGTACTAGATGATTTGTTTCCCAAGACTGTGTCTATGCAGCTGTTTCATCTCTTAAAAGGCATAGCACCTTGTTCTTAAGCCAGATCAACTTGCAAATTGTTTTAGCAAGTGCAGTTACTTGTTTTAAAATCAGCTAATTCCTAATTTTGTTATCTTAAATTGATTGGCATACAGTTTTCAAATTACATACAATGAGGAAACTTACTGAACTAAAGCTACATCTTTCTAGGAAATCTGTAGGTATGTTTTAGAAAGCTGTTTCATTAGCCAAGTTACTACAACTTAGGTGTTTTTCTTGGAGGGGATTTTGCTAGGGGATTTTTTGGTGTTTTGTTTTGGTTTGAGTTTTTTTGGTTTGGTTTTCTTCTGCTTTTTATGTGTTTTTGGTTTTTGGGTTTTGTTGGGTTTTTTTTGTTGTTGGTTGGTTTGCTGGGTTTGGGTTTTGGTTGTTTGGTTTGGATTTTTTTGAAAGGTGTCTAATTATACAGTCTACTTATTATCTCCTGTATTGCTGTCAGATTTACTTTTTACCAGAAGAGATACCACACTGGTCACCAGGCTAGGTAGTTCTCTTCTAAAATCCTGTAGTATAGATATGACATTTGTGTTCTGTGAGTTCTTAGCTAATTCTTTTGTCTTGACTTTCTTAATACGATAGCAGCTTTTGAACTGTTTTTATTTTTTGTCAGTGTGTGTTCACAGCCCAAAAAGCCAAAGTGTCCTGGGCTACATCAGAAGCAGCGTGGGCAGCAGGTCAAGGGAGATGACTGTGCCCCTCTACACTGCCCTTGTGATGATTGTGCCCCTCTACACTGCCCTTGTGACACGCCACCTGGAGCACTGTGTCCAGGTCTGGGGCCCTGGGGACAGGACAGACATGGACCTGCTGGAACAAGTCCAGAGGAGGGTCACAAAAATGATCAGAGATCTGGAGGACCTCTCCTAAGAAGAAAGGATGAGGGAGTTGGGGTTGTTCAGCCTGGAGAAGAGAAGGCTCTGGGGAGACCTTACAGCAGCCTTCCTAAACTTACAGAGACTATTAGAAAAGGACAAGGGTTAGTGGTTTCAAAGTCAAAGAGGGCAGATTCTGTCTATGCATAAGGAAGACATTTTTTATGGTGAGGGTGTTAGAACACTGTAACAGGTTGTCCAGGGAGGTGGAGATGCCCCATGCCTGGAAATATTCAAGGTCAGGTTGAACAGGGCTCTGAGCAAGTTGAGTTGAAGATGTTGCTGCTCATCACAGGAGGGTTGGACTAGATGGCCTTTCAAGGTCCTGTCCTACCCAAACTAATCCGTAATTCTGTGATTATGATTCTGTATTAAGTATCTAGGTCCATGTCTAGCTTTTCTTGGTACAATTTTTTTTTTTTACTCTTTCATTTTTATCTCCAAAACTACTTGAACATGTATGCACATCCTCTGCTCTGTAGCTACAGTTTCTTTGAGAACAGTGTTCAGGTGTTTGCCCTAATGCAGGGCAATAACCAGTATATTGCTTATGCTGCTACCACTTGAGATGAACAAAGTATGCAATGTGTTGTATAATCTGTACTCTTCTGAGCTGAAAATTCAGGAGCTTGAAATTTGATGAATTAAAGGATTGAGTTTAGATGTGAACATAAAAATTCTTGTTCATATAATATACAGCAAGTTTTCTTACTGGAATGTGAGATTAACAAGGCTGCACTATGAAATCAGTTGTAGGAGGATAGGAAGTTCAGTATCTCTAGATTGTCTCCTTCACAAGAATTCAAAAGCCATGATTCTGTCTGCATTTCTTGTCAGTTACAAGGGCAAAACATTTTTAATGTGTTCTACTGTGTTTTGTTTTTAAAATGAAAGCTGATATTTTAATGTAATCTCTTGAGTTTTCAGATGGACACCAAGCACTATGCAGTGCTTTTAACACTGCAGAGAAAGCACAGGACTTGTGAGGTGCTGGAAGACTTTACCCTTAGGCATCTGAAACAGTGCTGACCATTAATAGTGCAAGTTAAAGAGTCTTCCTCCATTCCTAAAATCAGGAGATCATGAGAAAAGCAATCTAAACAGTAGCTAAACAGAGCTTTTTTAGCCAAATCGTGATGCTTAAGAAGTTTGACTGCCTATAACCTTTTTGCCTTTGAACTTTTGATTTCAGTGTGTTTTCTTATTTGCGATTGCAGTTATTGCACAGCTGAGACAAAAGCTTGAGAAATTACAGAGCAGCAAACTTCCAGAAAGTTTTAGAGTTCCATATGATCCTGGACTAAGAGCAGGAGCCCTAGTGGTAAGTATATTCTGAGTTTCTACAAATCCTTTTTTTAAAAAATCTATTTGCAAGTATTTGTGATTTGGTAAAAAATTTTACTAGTATGTCTAAAGGTATTATTTCAGTGTGAATACGATGACATTTCATGGACTCAGTAAGTTTTTGTTCCCAGAGCTATTATCATTCTTCTAAGTGTAATGATATGCCACCATGCACTAAAAGAAAAATGCAGCAACCACTGAAATTCTCATAATTAAAATGACAATTATGATTTTTCCATTAGTTTAATCCAGGATTTAACCAGGTAGGTGATTTTTTTTTTTAAATGAAATACCTGTATAAAACTGTCTTACCTGATTCAGGGGCTTTGGGATATTGAGTTTCCATTCTTTCAGTTGCTTTCTCTGACTTACCCGGATTCATATCTCTCATTAAGGTTTAGGTCCAGACCTTTATCATAGTAACAAAAATGTCTACCTCAACTATTTCTGATTTTTCAATATTTCTATGTTATGTATTTATTAAAAAATAGAAATTAGAAAATATTTCTATGTAATGTATTTATTAGAAAATATATTACAATTTTTTTGGCAATACATTAAGAAATACTTGTGTTTTTCTGTGTTGCTGCCTTCAGTTTTGTGGTGAGGTTTCAATTCTGTATATCAGCTCAGAGTTAAAAACAAGATTAAAAAATCAGCAGATGTGTAGTGAAAGGAAATTGGATCATGCATTTGCTATACAGTGTGAGGTCTGGGTAAAGAAGCACAGTGAAGATCCTTGGAATCATTTGATGTGTATCAAGGAGCCCACAAGAAAAGAATTGCTTGCTTTTTGTCTTAGCTAGGGACATACAAACCATCCAACTTAGAAAATTGCCCAGTAGTCAGGTACTCATTTGGGTACCTGATGATATTAGTTGTCTGGAAGTCACAAGGATGGATGATGTGGTAAATTGCATTGGACAATGATTATGCAAAGCATCTATTGAGAGGCTGTTGTAAGGGTCCACATTCTCCAGTTTTGTCAGAATCTCTTACTGGTTTAAATCTGTCTGAAGCAGATTTACAAACTAAATCCGGTTTTGGAGAGTCTGTCATTGGACTGTGGTTAAAAGTTATGCAGGCTCAGTGAGGCTTTATGTGGCAATTGAACACCACTCCTTGCATGTGCTTTCAGTGTATTTCTTGTGGTATAACTTATTTGAAGTCTGTAAAGTGTTCTGTAGTTGCTGTGTAAAAAGGTTAGCTGTGTTGATGTTGGTGTACAATGGCTAGCAAGCAATAAATGTGTCTTTCACAGATAGAAAAATGTAAAGTAATGGCATCTAAGAAGAAGCCTCTCTGGCTTGAGTTTAAATGTGCAGATCCAACAACTCTGTCAAATGAAACCATAGGCATAATCTTCAAACATGGAGATGACCTGCGTCAGGACATGCTTATTTTACAGGTATGATAGCTAAAACATAAAACTTCAATAACGTGAATAGTTGAAAATATTTTAAAATTGTTTTCCTTTTCAAAAGTGTGTATACCTTATCTTTGCTGTCCATATGAAATATGAAGTTATCTTTTGTTTTTTAAACTGTGTATGGCAAGGCTGACATGAGCATTGGATCATCTTTCTTGTACTACAGTTTTTTATGTTACTGTTTTGTGGATTAACTCCAGTGTGGTGAGGAAAGAGGAGAGGAAGAGTAAAAGCAAGAAAATCTGTGGGTTGAGCTAAAAATCATTTAGTAAGCAAAGGAGAAGTGGAAGAGAGAGAAAGAAAACAAAACAAGTGATGCTTAGGCAGTCACTGACCACATTCCATGGGTAGACCAACGCCCAGCAGTTCCTGTACAGAGGATGGCTAACCCATATAACCCCTTTCCTTCTCTCTTGTATCTCCAAGCATGATGTTCAGCATGGAGTATTACTTTGGTTGGTTCGTGTCATCTGCGTTGCTGTGTCCCCTCCCAACCTCCTGTGCTCTCCCTGTGTGGTGGTTTGACCCTGAACAAACGCCTGGTGTCCAGCAAAACTCCTTCAAGGTCTTTTCCCCCCTCCCTTTTCGC
>JAWWEE010000040.1:12976579-13014300 GCA_035221455.1 Xenops minutus
GGAAGTTTTCCTCGGAGCTGGCCCTCATTGGCTTTGCTCTATAGGATGGAGGGAAACTTCCAGAGGCTTCCATCAGAGGCCAATCTTCCTCTTATTAAAAAAAAAACCTAATCAGAGAAACCCATGACACCCTGTCATAGTCGCAGTGAGGCAGAGTGAGAGGCAGGCAGCCTTGATGCTCAACAAACATTGATCAGCAATAGCTGGGACATCAGTGTGTTCTCAGCATTGCTTTGGTCACCAGCCTAAGCTGCTCTGATGAAAATTAGCTCCATCCCAGCCAGACCCAGTACACACTGTAATCCTGGTTTTTCCTGCCATATGCTCTACATACTTCACGTTTTGGTGTTCTAGGGACCGAATGTTACTTAGTAGAAAATGGCCTGTTTTTATGATGAAGCATTTTTATAATTTATTTATGCAGTGGTTGAGGTTAACAAATGAAAAAGAAATCAGTAAGGTAGCTTTACTATAGTAATATTTCAGTGATTGTTCTGACACCTGGTTTGTTAGTACTTTTGTGGATATTTATAGGGAAAAATGGACATACTTGCTAATGTATTCAATATCAGCTTATGTAAAAATCATATAATGTATTTATTCATAAAAAAGTAAAGATGCCCAGTCACAGAACAGGTGGGGAAATATAAATCTGGTTCTCTCACTGATAGTCTTGAATGGCTACACACCTTCTGTATTTATCTCCTAATCTGTTCAATAGCCAAGTAAGTTTAGCCTCATCTCAGAAGTCTGGGTAGTGTCATTTGTATGAGTAATACGTGATGTTCAAATAATCTGAAATAACTTAGTATATACATTTGTTTTTACTAGATTCTTCGAATTATGGAATCCATTTGGGAAGCTGAATCCTTGGACCTCTGTTTGTTACCGTATGGCTGTATTTCTACAGGGAACAAAATAGGTATGTGATCACACTTACAGTGGTTAGAAATAGGTATGTGATCACACTTACAGTGGTTAGAAATTCAAAATACCATATTTACAGAAGTTTTGTATGGGAGGACTATTGTAATATGGACTGAGGTGCTGAGATAAACAGCACTTTATTACATTTTCTGTGACAGCTTAATTTGTGTCTTGGCATTGGTTTCTGCCCTTCTGATGAGTATCCTTGAGCTGCTGCACTAGCTTAACTGTGGTTCCTGTGCAAGTCCAACTGCTTGGGTTGTGCTGCAAGTTTCTCGTTAATGACAGTATTTAGTTGGAAACAGCAGTGAAAGTGTGTGACTTATTCAAGATGTGATATATATCAAGATGTCATGGTGAGAGAAATCAAGGAAGAAATCCCAGTAAAATGAAGAACTCTTTTTAATATACGTCTGTAATGCACTTGCTCTCTAATATCCATTGCCACATAAAATTGCAGGATATCTCAGCAATGCAGGAAACTCAAATTCACTGATAAAATACCTGGTAGTGTGACATAAAAGATTTTGCTTTCTCCTAATATAAATGTTTTAAAATCTAATAATATGTATTGATAGAATTTTAATAATAAAGGAAATGGAATATTGTAAGTCAAAATACTGAGGAACTATAAATATAAGGAGGATTGGGGTTTATTCCTCTTTTAAATGTGTTAAAAGAAACCTATTATATTAGAGATGTTTTTAGTATTTTATATGATTTTGTTTAAAATCATGTTAAGACAATGTAATGTATGGAGAACTAGAGGAAGAAGGAGAAATTCTGCTATTGATCTGAGCCTTCTTATATTCAAATTACAGACTTAATTCTTTCATGAATTCTTAATTGATTCCCCATTCTTTTGTGTCTTGAAGGAAATAATTTTTTACTTTCCTATATGCATGGGAGAGATGTAAGAATGTAGCATCTTTTAGCACCACAATAGGGGCGTGGTTAATCATATAAACACTCCTGCTCAGTTTGCTGAGAATACCTGCAGCCTAAATTAGTAATACCCAATGTGGGACACTTTGATGTAGAGCTTATGCTTGTTTGGAACAAAGCCAAAGAGTAGTGGCATGCAAATGTTCTTTCACAATATTCACATGCAGTTTCTTACAAGCTTCTTCTTCCCTCCCTGTTAATAAATCCATGGAACTTGGGCAGTTCCTGTGTATTGACACAAGGACAGTATCCCACTCTACAGTGAGCACAGGGTGAAACAGGTGTCCTACACCTGGAGCTGGCATCCCCTGATGTGTAGAGCTTTCTCACTTTGTTAACAATGTCTGCTCTCAGTGCAGTTTGTCATTTTGGAAACATCTGTCCTCTCCACTGCTACTGCCAAGGAGACCTCTGTAGGAGGAACATTCTCTTCTATGTATCACTGGTAAAAGATCATGCTCTGCTCTTTCTGCCTCTGTCATGCCCATATGTTCCCAGCTCTGCGAGGCAATTATCACTGTGCTGCATCCCTGCTGAATTTAGGGGGAGTTCAAGCTGGCTCTTAAAGAGTCACCTGCTTTAGTACCACAGATCCCCGGAAACACATCGCGTAGTGCATTTTCTGCTGCACTTCTTCCCAGCTGAATGCAGCCCAGCTGAGAACCTCTATCCTACTTACATAAGACACCTCTTGTGCCAGTCCTGCGCTCCTGGAATCAAGGAGCTGTTGGCCGGTAGAGGGAGATTTGTGAGTGCAGGCAGGGAAAACCTTTTCAACAGCTGGAATGTGATCTGGAGCTCACTCCCGGCAGGAAAACAACAGCTTGGCAAGCACAGACCAAAATGCAGAGCTTTGTAATTTGGTGGTCTTGGCGGTGGGTTTCAGAGGTCATATTTCCACAATAGTTTTATTACAAACAAATCCATGCCACTGTCAAGACCGAAGAAATACCTCCAGGGGGTATTCAGCCGTGCATGGAAGGCAGGAAGAGATTACTACATTGTTACTCTGTTACTGAAAAATTTGCACATCATGCAGTAATTGCAAAAGGAAAAAGGACTGTGAATAGAAAGAAATTGATCTGTTATAGAGAGAGTCAAACTGAAACCAAGTCAGAAGCTGGTTTGAATCACTTTGAGGAGAACAGGATATTTTTCTTTGCTTGTTCGTCTCTGAGGTGGAGCTGAAGCTGGAAGACACTGCTGAACTTGAACCAGAGGAAGAAAATAAAATATTCCAATTATCTAATAATTTCAACTAAAGTCGGACTTCCCCCTCCTCCATACAGGCATACCCAGTCCGAGGGCAGGCTGCCTTTGCTGGTCTTAGCTACAGTCTAGAGTTGAGTTGCAGCCTCTGTCTCTGCATTTCCCTCTAGCTCGCCCTCCATCACATGGCATCTTGGCATGAACAGTACAAGGTCTTGTTTTGTCACCATGTTGCTGTGATCTGCCAGTTTGCCTGGATGAGGATCTGTTCAATTTAGGGACAGACCTGTGGGCCCTGACAGCCAGAGCTTTTCACCAGCAATCCCATTGCCATACCTCACTGTATACTGGTATTTCTGAACCTCTCTGTGTGTATGCACACCTAGGCTTAAATTGGATTTACTGCCAGTTCCTTTGCCACAGCCCTGGCAATGCTTGCGTCCCTAGACTGGTGCAACACTGAAAATTTTCTTCAGCTCCTCATATTTGTGAAGTTGGAGAGAAGCTGGGGACAACGTGAATGGAGATAAGGAGACAGGAGTTCCTTTTCTTGGGAAAAGCCTTATGCAGAGGGTCCTCACTCATCATGTGATACTTTCCATTTTAAAAGAGGATGAGTTTAGAATGCCAGACTGTTTATGAGATCTGGCTGGTTTCCGCTGGGATGAACAAGAACCATTGTTGCTTTTAAAATGAACCTCTGTGCACAACCTATGAAGTTCAGCAGTCAATTTTAAAATACCCTTTAAAATTTAATTTTGCATATTTTTAATATACTTTGATATAAATTTAATAAAAACTTCTAACTTCTTCCTTATTTTCTCTAGGAATGATAGAAATTGTGAAAGATGCTACAACAATTGCCAAAATTCAGCAGAGCACAGTTGGGAACACTGGTGCATTTAAGGATGAAATACTAAACCAGTGGCTCAAGGAGAAATGCATGATTGAAGAGAAGGTGAGTTCTTTGAATTTTTAAGTAGGGTTTTCAGATGGACCCTACTAATTTAGGAGCATAGAGCCTATGTTTGTTACTTACAGGAGTTTGAAAAATCAGTTTGTTTTCCCTGCACTTAGCTGCAGGTGTCTGTGAAAGAGCCTTTAGCATCCAGCTGGCAACCAGGCTCCTGGGAGACAAGATGCTTTTGAAATTACTTCTTTGTCAAGGGAAGTTAGAAGTGATACATGAGGAGAAGATTGAAAGGACATCTAAGAAAACTGAAAGGCAGTGTGATTTTAGAGGATTTAGAAACAGGTTTGGGTACTCACAACTCTTTTGCTTGTGCAGGTCCGCTGACCAACTAGGGCTTTCTGACAGCTTTTTTTCCTCAGAATGTGTGAGGAATATGCTGCTTTTCTTTGTCCTAAGGGATTGAGCCTTTTCACACAGCACGGGGAGTGCAGTGCTGGGCTGTGATCGGGATCTCTCCTGTGCAGTGGTGTATTTTATAAGACAGTTGTCTAACTGTTGATAGGTATATGTCAACAGAAAGGTACATAACCCTCAGAATTATTGCATTTACTGTCTAGTATTGAAGCATTTAACATCTGGAAAATTTATTTTCAGTTTCAGGCAGCTGTGGAAAGATTTGTTTACTCTTGTGCTGGATACTGTGTGGCAACCTTTGTACTTGGAATAGGAGACAGGCACAATGACAACATCATGATTACAGAAACAGGTGGGTTATTTTTTGAGAATTTCATAGAAATGCAGACTGTCTATACTTCACTAGATTTGTCTTTCATTTTAATAAATAATGCATTTAGGAATGAATGAAGAGACACCATCCAATTCTGTCAGTGTTGCTTACAAGTTCAGGTCCTCCTGTGGCATGGAAATGTATTGTCACCCCTGTTGGCCTTCATACAGGCTCTAGATATTATCATTAATAATGCCATTATTTTCCAAAGAGCACTATCACACAAACTACCTCATGGAGAATGCAAACTGATTATTTTTTAGTGTCTGCATCTAAAATCTGAACACCAGAACAATTATAAAGCAGACAGCTGTTCACCTGTTTGATGTGTGGATATGGTTCTGACAGAGTTGAGTGGAACTGTATGTAGGTTAGAATTCAGATGTTGCTGGACTGTTTTCACTTCTGAGGAACAGAATTGCTTTATGTATTGTAAAAAAATCCTAGGAAATAAGCATACATGGAGTGTATTGGTTTTGCTACTAAAGTCTGGGGGATAGTTGTAGTCCTCCTGAAGAAACCTACAATTTTTTTGTGCTATAAACTTTGAAAATTATTTCTGTAGCTGCACATTGTTTCATACTTAATTTTACATACCTGTGGAAGTCCCATAAAGGACCCTGGAACAAGCCATACATATGGAGGAGTTTTATTTGATCTAAGGAATCCACTTTTAGTTTCATGATCCTCTTAGTCTCTGCTAAGAGATGGAAAATACTTTAGGGCTTAGTTAGAAGGCTGGATATTTAATATTAATCATATTATAGTTAAAATTTTACCAGTTGAAGGCTAGAGAGAAGTAGCCTGAAGGCAGAAATTAGCTAACTGAAGACTACAGTAAAAAAGTTCAGCAAAATTTCTTGAGCAAAAGGTGACAAAGAAATGCTTTAATTTCAACATTATATATAATACAATGCAGTGTTAGTTCCTGTTGGCAGAAAATGAGGCACAGGTTAGTTCCTGTTGGCAGAAAATGAGGCACAGGTCAGTAGACAGGGAAGGAGAGAAAGAAGTGTTACTCCGTTGTGGTCAGGAGCAGGTTTACCTTTGGGTCTTTAACAGGAGCTATCATGAGCCTCAGAAACCATAAGGATGACAGTCTGAGAGGTCTGCAGGGAGTCAGATTTGGTAGGCTGGTGGAATTTGAAAGCTGCCTTAAAATAAGGATGTTCCACCTACAGATCCCTGCTAAATATCGTCTTACATAATTTGATGTTTTATCCTTTTTTATACATATGCCACTATTACAAATCTATGTTTTTAAGTAACCATGTTCTTGTATCCTTATCCTGGCTGCCAGAAGAAGTAATACAGTAATCTGAAGTGTATCAGCACACTTCAGTCCTGTAGGTGTAGAGGTCTTTGAGAGGGGAGTTTTTCATTGCTTTTGTGGGAACTGATACCCTACTACTCTCTCAAAGCTATCAAAAAGGTGACAATGCACTTAGTCTGCACATAAAGGGTGGTTTAGAATTTGCCAATGCAGGTCTGTGAGGAAGAAGCATGTTCTGGTCAATGACATTTGCCAAGGGGATGGGTAGTGCCAGAATCCCATGGGTATTTGAAACATAACCCTCAAGCCTTTTCCATGTGGTGTTGCACTGATTGTTATGGATGTGAGGCATAAACTTTCCTTGGTTGATTTTTGAAAGGCTGTGAGTGTATATTTAGAAAATACAACAGCTCTGACGGGTTTTTAACAACTGCCAAAAATAAATAAAAAGTACTTTCGCCAAGAGGACAGAATTATCTGTTTACAAAAATACCATAGAAAACAGTCTTTTCTGCTGAACTAAAGAGTGATCATATATAACAGAAAAAGAGGGTTTGGAGCTACTGTGAATATAGGTAAGTGTACTTAGCAGTTTATTGTATTTGACTGTAACTGTGACTTCTTCTCATTATGAAGGTAACCTTTTCCATATTGATTTTGGCCATATTCTTGGGAATTATAAAAGCTTCCTTGGAATTAATAAGGAGAGAGTTCCTTTTGTGCTGACTCCAGATTTTCTGTATGTCATGGGGACTTCCGGAAAGAAGACAAGTCTTCATTTCCATAAATTTCAGGTAAAAGAATGAGTATGGAGTTGCAAATCAATTAAGCAATGTTTTTTTACCCTCTGAAATGAACATTAGTGCCTTGGTTATCAAAGGTCTAGGCTCCTGGGCATTATGGTAATAAAATGTAATGAATCATAATACAATTCTGGGATATTTTAGGCCCAGCTAAGAGCAAAAATCATCTGTAGGATTATAGGAAATGGAATTCAAACATCCACAAAGCCATATTGAAAACCTTGCTAGCAGCAGACCAGATAAGCAGTTCTTTCTTTGTTTTGTGTTTTGATTAAAAATACTTTGCACAAGGCTTCGATGTTTGTGCAATTAGAGGAAACTCATGGCACTAAGCAGAGCCTCTGTGTAGTGCCAGCAGGTGTGAGGCATTCCTCAGCTGGCTTTGCCACTGATATTCCCTACTGATTTTGCCCTCGAGTTCTGAGATTGCTGTATCTGAATAAAAATCTGTAGTAACCCTAAGCTATGTCAGATGCTGGTTTTGTGAAGTGGATGGATAGATGTAACTCTGAAAGAAAAGAATGGTGTTAAAAATCTAGTAAATCGAAGCTTCTATTTGAAATTGAGTGCTTCCAAAGCAGTTGTGATTATTCAAGCTACTGTAGGACCTGGTCAAAGAGGGAGCAAAGCAAAATGCTATGCGGTATGTTTAATGAAGTGGTGGAGAGCATGGCTCATCTGAAGCAAATGTGTATTTGGGGTGTTATATCTGTGGTCATCTACAGACACTTCTAGTAAATGCCTAATTTAGAAAGCAGGTTCCTTATAACAACAAAAGAAAACTTCCCTGCAGAGTGTGAGTCAAAGCAAAAGCCTAACTTTTATGTTCTGAATTCCCTGTGGGTGAACCAGTCCCAGTCAGAAGTCAGGTTTTCTAACCTGAGTACCTAATTAAGGCTCTCACTGTTGGATGGTGACTATGTCCCTTTGAACATATACATGACTGTATAGCAAATCTTTGTCCTACACACACACCCACACCTCCTCTCCCTTGCAATTGTCTATGATGGGCAATGTGAATTGTCCTAAGATAAGAACACCAGTGGGTCCTCTATGGACTACTTTACCATTTAATCTCAGTATGTGACCGGATCTCAGCACTTTTACTCACTCACCAACAGTGAATGTTCTCCATCTTCGGCCAAACATATCCTGCAGACATCCCTGCCAGGGCTGAGGATCCACCCAGAAGCTGCCTGCAACCTCGGGAGACCAGTTTGCCCAGTTTCCAGCAGCATTTCATACCCTTTTGCATGCCAAGATGTACCAAAGACAATTGAAGCCATCACTGCTCCCCCATCTCTGGAATGCATCCATTATGTGAACAGCCAGACAGTTCCTTCTGCAATTCCAGCTGGTGTTCTCATCTTAGGACAAATCACACTGTTCACCAGAGACAATCAGAAGGAAGAGGATGTGTGTGTGGGGAGGACCCAGGAGAAGACTCAACTAATTTTGTTCAAATCACTGCTCACATTTCTGAAAATAACTAAAGAACCAGGTGCAATCTGTGAGTCTTCAGTTTGCAAGGACTATCTTTATCACAGTGCAGGTGTTTTGAAGGGGGCTTGTAGCTCAAAAGATTTGAGATGGGAAGGGAACGCTGAGCCCATGCTCTCAGAGAAGTCTGTGAGCTGTGCTGTGTACAGGAATGATGCTGTTGCTGCAGCTTTAGCCATGTGCAAGTGTGGGGGTGAAACACCACTCTGGGGTGTGTCATTTCAAAGAACTCTGTTCTGGAAGTAGAAAATAGTTAATAGTGAAAATGTGTTAATGGAGAGTTGAAGGACCTGTTGGTGTCTGCAGTGAAGTTATGTTCGTATATATGTATCATCCAGCTCTTCAGAGAATATCTGACCTTTACTTCAGCAGCCCAAATGTCAAAAGCAATTGGAGGTGATTTTGGTCTTAGCCTCTCTTCAGTAATGTTGGGCCTCCATCATACCATCCTGGCTTTGACTAAATACACATTTTGTTACTGTGGTACTAATTTCTAAGTACTGCTGCCATCCCACTAATGCAGACATTTTAGGAAAGCTGTGATAGTGCCACTGTCATTGCCACTAGTGTCATTAGCCAGATAAAAGGTGATTAATGTGCCTTACCTTTGTGAACTGTGACCATGGTATGTGACCTGGGCATTTGAAGTGAGATGATTTAGGCATGGACAACAATAAACTGAACAAAAAATATAAGTTCATGTATAGTTCTGCTGCACTATAGTGGCAGTGCATGAAAAGGTTTTTCTCAAAGACCAGTAAAAAGCAATTTAAGATACTTTCATACAAGTAGAATAGTAACACAGAGCAAGATCTGCATCACGTATTTTTGCTAAAAAAAGTGTTTTTATTACATGACCAGAGTTAAAAAAATAAACAAAATTATATCGCTTTTCAACTAACTTGTTTCATCATATTTCCTATTATTGAGGGATTCATTCAGCATGCCTGCTGACTCATTCATGTATTAATGGAAAAGTCTCAGCATTTACCCTTCATTAATTTTTAAGAACATTTCTCATTGTCTTGTATTTCAACTACATTAAAATAGGTTATACTGCAGAAGAATCCTTTGGTTTTTAAAGGCTTCCATGTTTTTAATAACTTAAAATACCTACTTTTAAAAAATTTTATATTCTCCGTTACTGATTGGACACAGTCCATCCAGATGTGTTAGCCGTAGCTCATACTGCAGGTGCCAGAGGACATTAAAATGACAAATAATTTTGTCTGAAGTTCACTACAGAAGAGTGTAGTTTGTTACTAGTGAATTTCTGAGGCTGTCAGTGGCCTGGCAACTTTTCTGGAACTAGCAATGAAGATCCATTCGATAGAAAATTCTTAACCTAAATTTTGTTTCCCTTTTTGTTTGCATTTGTTGTGATGGTTTATTGAAAATTAGAGGCCAGAGGTTATTAATGCCATCACAGAAATGCTTAGTAGGAGGCAATATTTGATGAGGTTTTGTCCTCATTGCAAACACCTATTTAAGCATAACTTAATCTGAGAAGGTAAGTATTTTTCTCCTCTGTCTATGAATTTTTCAGCTGTCTTAGCACTGCCCAGATTTCTCTTGCTGTAAGTGTCATATGTGGTGGTGGCATTTCCTTTCCAACTTTTGGATGAAACCCATCAACTCTCTTACTCCTGTGTACACTCAACTTTTTCACTTCTTACGTGTACAAACCTTGAGAAAGCCTCATCTAAAATCTTTGTAGTCTTTTTTGAGCTTTGTCCACCTATTATTAGTTTACCTAAAATTGTCTTTGACAGCTTTTGCATTGATTTTTTTGCATTAAATTATGAATTTTTATTAATTATATTTAATTGATTATTTTTTCTTTCCTCTGCTGACTTGATAATGCAGACATCTGTATTTTCAGTATTAATCAAATTCTTCTATACTATTTCTTTACAAAATCTCATGTATGTGATTTTCAAAGGTGACAGCAGAAGTGTAGGCAATTCATCATTGAAAAATACTAGTTGGAGTATACTGTAGAGGGAAGGGATGGCCTGTGTAATAGAACTTGAACCATTTATATTATAAAAATGCCTGAATTTTATAGTAATAGTATTTAGGACAGTTTCAAGCTCTCAGAGTAATTATTCTTTATTGTCTATTGGACAATGGGGTTTTGGTTTCTCCTCACCTCCTCTCATTTTGCCTATGGCTTTAGATTTGTTAGCAGCTTTCTTCTTAATTCCAGGGTAAACACGTACATATTTTTGACACATACAGATTGTCTGTAGTATGTTTGGTTCTTTCTGCCTCTTTCAGAAGTGTAAAAATTCATTTTCTTGGAAGATACTAATTCAAAACTACATTTAGTTCTTGTCTGAATAAATAACTGTAACAGGCAGATACAGATTTTTTAAATCTTTTGAATTTGTGGAAGGAGTGCCTTTGAGATGCAGTGATGCCAGGTTCTTCTTGACTGCATAATTGTTTTTCTGTCTCAGACACCCGAAGCAGTGAGATGCATCATCCATACAGAAATGTAAAACCTTCTTTGATATAAGTATAAAGAGCTTTCATGTCTTTCAAGGGAAACAAAACACAGACTAACTCTTGTGACAAGATTTCCCTGTTTGAAGTTGATAAGACATAAGTAAAAATTTTTTTTTATTATTATTATTTTTTCCCTGGTGTCATGGAGAGAAACTATTCTCTGTGGTGAGGTTGTTTTCTGTCGTAAATTGTGCTTTGACCATTGCAATTTATCATCTGTTTGCTAGAATGAAACTGACATTGGAGTTTATAAGTATAAACTTATTTCAGGACAGAATTTATTTGGAAACAGTGAAAAATTTAAGTTCCCAGGCAATAGAAAAAAAAAGAAATCATACAAATAGTTCCTCAATATATTATCTTCCTTCCTTAGTTTTTTCCTGACCTGTCTGGTTGGGTGTCCTGGTGTTGCTGATGTGAACAGTGATAGATGTTAAAATTACTTATGCACTTCTTCCTGTTTCAGAGGAAGAGAAAAAACACATGTCTTGGGGGAAAAAAAAAAAAAAAAAGGCACTCTAGAGGGCTGATGGGATTTGATGGAAGTTTATATTAAAATACTTGGATTTCCTAAGAATTCTTCAATAAATTATTATATCATTGTGGAAAGGTTAAATTGAATATTTAATTGGGTGAAAATTAGCATTGCTTCAGCATTGGTTTTAATAACTTCCTTGGAAATATTTTCCATCTTTTTACATTACAGCATTGCAGGCCTAGTTTCTAGTTGATTGATGATTGATGTCTTCATTGCATTGTTCTTAATTCTAACAGTAAATGAGTAATAAATTTAGTAGAAGAAATAATAATTTCAGTTTATATATTAGTCACTTAGCATTAAATATTATTTTAAAAAGCATTGCATGTTTTTCCAAGCTGCATATATTTCATTCTTCTAAAGGTTATGTTGTTAAGCACAGATTATTTATACATGAAAATGAAAAAGCTATAAAAAAAGTCTGTGGAATTCAGTTTGACAGTACATAAAGATAGAAGTCCTACAGCAAGGCAGGGTGCCTGAAGACTAGAGCTGTCAGCTGGAAATGTTTCTTAGAACACCAAGCCTGAAAAATCTTCCCTGTTCAATAAGCAGTCACCACTGCAAAGTTAATAGACATCTATATAAAAGGAAGAGCAGTCCCCTGGAGAAGCTGCTTTATTCAGTATCACTTGCCAGCCATGGTCTCTAAATGGGAACATCCCAACAGGAAAGGAAGACAGTGACTTATTGCTGTCTCTTTTAACCGCCATGGAGAGAGATTATATGGCAAGGGAATTAATTTGAGATTTTGGTGAAGCTAAAGTTTTATGCTTTAGTCATTAATGTGTGATTAGGAAGAGCTGTTGGTTTGTACACCAAAACAGCACTTGTTGGCCCAGTGTGTGGTAATGAATGAAGTCACACCAAGCAGCAGATGCAGAAGTTCAGGTCATGTTTCTGCTCAGATGAATGGCTCTGCTGGGTCTCCTGCCTCTGACATGAGTGTGCTGGTTTAAAGGTAAACTGGTGGGAGAAATGAACCCAACTCGAGAGATTACAAGTCAGAGTTACAATTTACTAAAAAGATTACAATAAATACAATGATACAGAGAAAAATTATTTTTAACCCACAAAAACAGATGTATAACCCAGCGCCCTGGGGCACCAACAGAATGGAGTTCATCAGCCCCTGTGCTGAGCACCACATGGTCCCCCTGAGTACAAAGTAAAAGGAAAGGAAAACCTTTTGGTGAGGATGATGGTCACAGTCTGGTCGAGAGTGGCAGTTGCAGTCCTGTTGAGGTTCTGGTCCTCCTGTGGATCCCATGAGTGGTACCAGAAGTCCCCAAAACCCAAGATTGTGTATGCTCAAATTCAGGTAGGAATGCCCAGTACCTTCCCCAGAACAAAGAGTTTCACATTGGGTGATTTACTCTGTGAGTCATGGGATATTTTTGGAATCTTTGATTGTCCATTAGCAGACATGACCCCTCAGGCTGGGTGTGAAGGTGCTAATGCCTCCCCGGAGGGAAGTTATCACACCTGAGTCACTGGTGTGAAGACAGAAACACTCCTCTATCTCACAGAGTTCTTTAACAGCCATCTTGGAGCCTGAGGTGTCAGGTGCACCCTGAGCAGCTCCTGCAAACAATCCATCACTAACAGTTCATCAGAAATGCCACAGAGGGTGTAGAATACACAGTTTTGGTTGCACCCACACAGTGATAAACTGGTTCCAGCCACTGTAACTGGGACACATGAGTGATTCAATTGCATTGGTAAATGAGAGTGCTATAGAATTCGTACACCATCAATCTCAGTTCTTCTCATCAATTAACAAAAAACTCTTCTCTCTCCTAGGATGTATGTGTGAAGGCTTATTTAGCTCTCCGACACCACACAAACCTGCTGATCATCCTGTTCTCCATGATGCTAATGACTGGAATGCCCCAATTAACCAGCAAAGAAGATATTGAATATATCAGGGATGCACTGACAGTAGGGAAAAGTGAAGAAGATGCCAAAAAGCATTTTCTTGATCAGATAGAAGTTTGCAGAGATAAGGGCTGGACTGTGCAATTTAACTGGTTTTTACATCTTGTGCTTGGAATCAAACAAGGAGTAGAAAAGCATTCTGCTTAATATTTTATGTAAATTAGCTGTAAGTGTGAATAGGAGCTTAGTGAATCTACGTGTTATTTATGAAGTCTAAATAAACGAGCAATCAAAATTGCCTTTACTTTGCTGGCAGCTTAAATGGATCTTCTAAAAAGGCAAGAACTTTTGCTCTGCCCCTCTGGATGATCTTCCTGCAGTTAAGATTTATTTTTTTTAATTTTTAATGACACTTCAAGTTGCTTTGCTGATGTGGCCTGCATTTTTCATGTTTCCTTTAGTGATAGTTTAAGGTAAATATGAGAAGCTTGAGTAAGATGATAACATACAAATTCCCTATGACCTTGCCATAACTGTTCATGAGAGCCAAGTTCTTCAAAACCAGAAGAATTTATTTAAAATCTATAGTTACAGTGAAATTGCTGTAGGCACCCCATGTCTGTCTCAGGATGGCTTACATTCAAGTGTTCTTCACCCACATCCTTCTCTCTTGACCCTTCCTCAACACTTTGTCCTTTCTGGACTTTTAATATGGTGTCAGTAGAAAAGAGCTTTGGCTCTACCACTGGAGGAAATTGCCTTACAGTTACTGTAGCCTCCTGACATAGACAACTGAGCTTGACTGTCCTCCGGGTGAACTTTATAGTTACCTGGAAGTTCCTCAGGTTTGAACATGAAGTTCTGAAGGTTTAATATTGAAAGGTTTTTTACTGTACTTTTTAATGCAGAGCATCCATATTATATTACAGATTATATTCTTCCTGTAAAGTTATTAAACTTTCACCTCTATAGTAAAAGCTTTGTAGAAAAAGTGGTACTGCCTTATCCCTCAGAGAAAATTCCTTATATAAGAGTAATTGACATTTTACCAAATATTTGAGAAACCCAAAGTTATTTATTCTTTGGTGATATATTTTCAGGATATACCTAGAAGGAATTAAATGTAATCTTTGAAATGGTGTATATTTTGCTATTTATTTTTAAATTCCTTAAGAGACTATACTACTGAAAAGCTATTTATGAAAGAAAAAAATCCTTATCTTTAATTTCAATATTTAAACTTAAAGAAGGAAAAAATGGACAGTGTTAAGTAGAATTCTAACTTCTACACTGTAGGATGCCTGCAAATCATCAAGTCTGCCTGTGGTAGGAAAGGAAAAAATATATAGCCTGAATTAGTCTTTGACTTGAATTATTATGGTATACTTCCTGTTATTTGATTTTTACCAAAGAGAGAAGATAGCTTACAATATTGCTTTTTTGCACTTGTGCCCATGTAATTTCTTTCTTCCTTGTAGTGTTACATGGGCTTTACATTACATATAAATGATTAACTGAATTTTTCAATTCTGTTATCATTTGCTTTGATCATTTCACGGAATAGTTATTATTTTAACTACTGTTACTACTGAGTGGATTCTCGAAGGATTTTTAATAAATGTACTGTAATTGGTGTCTCAGTTATGAGATGTAGCCAATCTATTCTTGAAATGTAGATGTTTAATTGGTTACTGTGCACAACTATTTTTATGTATATGATAGACTCTAGTTAAAGAAATCTATCAAGTTAAAATGTAGAATATTTTGTGGTTCTGCTCCATTATTATTCTGTGCAAGGCTTAAGACCATACTAAAACATGAACTAAATGGTGACTATTGTCTGTAAAATATTTTTAGATTTGTATTTTATAGATCTGAAATAAATGGACATGTTCTATTCATTTGATTATTATTTATGAACAAGCAACTTATCCCAAAATACATGTAAATGTTTTTAATGTAGTTTCTTAGAGACTATTTAATCTCAGTTAGAAATCATATTCAATCCCACTCAGAGGAATTGTTTTAGTTACATATTAATAACTCTGTACGATGTCAGATACCTTAAATTTTAATAGTCTAAAGTATTAGAATTGCAATTATTGTAATTGTAAAATGTGAATAGAATATTTCCACTTTCTCAGAGCAGTTTATTAATTCCTGATTTGTTCTATAAAGAAAAATCAGAAGATTTTAGTAATTTCCTAGTTTCAAGAAGTAAGTAGATCGACTGCTAAATTTAACTAGCATGGGGAAATAAATGCTAATCACAACTTCAAGGGAAATGGCCCTCTTGAAGCAGCCTGCATCTGCAGGAAAAGGTCTATGAAAGGTCTGCACCCAGTGGAAAGTAGTTTAGTCCTGCACTAAACTTTGGCTGATGGTTTTTATCAGCAGTCTGCAATGTGCTATACTGGATTGCATACCGTGTTTGTTACAGGCATCTGGAACACCCCAGAGCTGAGCTAATTTACAGCCTCTTCACTGCTTTCCTCGCCTGTGCAGCCCATGGTTGGGCTGCCTGGGTGCCTTGTGTCTTCTGGGTGCTGGGTGTTTGCCAGCCAGACTTCTAGGAGGTCAAAAGTAGCTGCCAAATCTTTTTACCTACAGAGCAAGCTATGGGCACCAGCACTATACTTATAAATAGCTGCACGTTTGTACCGCTGATTATCGGTTGGAAATGTCCACCCACAACTGGCTTTGTTTTCTGCCAAGCCCTGGCACAAGGGAGAAACAATGCAGAGGTGTGGTTTGAGGCAGTCCAGCTTCAAGGTGGAGTGGAACTGCTTTTCAGGTGCACGAGCACATGTCTGCATGTCCCAGTGCAGATCGTGGCTGTCCCTTTCTGCAGCGGCAGCTGCGTACCCAAGGCCTGGAGAGCTGCAGCTTTAGCACAGATGCCACTGCCAGAACAGGAGGCTGAACCACAATTTCCTGAGTCTTCCAGTACATAAACACACCGACCCTTCAGAAGGGCTGGTTTTAAGGGCTATAAATCAGGAAATGTAAATTAGTCACTAACTACCTTTTTCAGAGGCTCTCACACATCATGCAGAGAAAGAAAATTACTAAAATTTTCTTGAGTAGGTCTCAATTATCATCATTATCTCCCATCAGCCTTAAGGTTATTTTTTGAAAATTATTTTTAAAGGCTACTTTTTCTTTAAGATGTCTTATATTTTCTTGGTAGTCTAATTTATGTTAGTACTGCACCTAACAGTGGAAATTTGCATCTGTTCTCAGAGTCTGTACCTCAGACTTGGTTATGACTTGACATATGTTTTGGCTTCAACAAGGTCATCAAGATGGTGGTTAGCGATGAATGTCTCCCCAAGGCTCCATTCTAATTATATTCCAGGACAGAGAGAGAAGTTGAAATGGAGCTAAGGTGTACAGTGTGATTATATTTAGATCTTCACTGGATACAGTGTTTGCACTTGTTAGAGGCATTTAATCTACCATTGGCAGAGTATTTAGCCTTATTTAACATGTTTAGCAGATTTTTTTTCTAAAATGTGATCAGTGATGCAGAAATACAGATATGAACAACTGACTTGAGAAAAATATCAATGAAAAAAATTACAACTCTTGTATTTTTCATTATAAACGTTTTTTCTGCCTACTAGGAGCATTCTGCAAATTCATGAGCCCCAAGGATTATATAGGTTACAGACTGTGCTGACGACTTTACACAAACTATATTATAAAGTAGTCTCAAAAATAAGAAATTATTAAAATTAAAATCTGGGATACCAAACTGTCTGCAGGGTCTGGTGGGCTCTTTGAGCATCCCAGTAATACTAAAGTTTCTGAAAAACACTGAAGTGCTTTCATGAACCTCTAATTCCAACTTATACAATATATGTTGAAAAAAACACTCCAGAAGTCATTGATTCTCCTGGATAGAGGTCTGCAGGAAGAGATTCCTGCTGTGCTCACCCCATTCTGCATTTTGGAGGCAGAACTGGCCAGAAAAGATACTAATACATTTTTAAGCTTTGTGGCACACTTACAGAAAATAAGATTCATGCTGAAGAAGAGAAAGAGAGAAAGAGAAACTGTTTTTCTGCAGTTACATGGTGAATAACAAGGACTGGCAACAGATACAAATGACCTGGTTATACCCACGTGAGGTTATGTCATTCTGTCATTAGAGAAAAGGGGCATCGGTGACCCGTTCTGGTCTGCTGATACAAGGGGACACTCCTAAGGACATGGCTTTTTCTGGCTTTTTGAGCATCAGTAGGTCTCATACCCAGCAAGAGAGAGTCTGGTGACCTGCCTGTTGATAATAAGCAAGTGGACACTTGACAGGAAAGACTTTTTCCTTCCAACCCCTGGGAATGTGGGTTTGTTGTGTCAGACGGTGCCCAGCAGCACTTGGCATGGCAGGAGCCCTCCGCAGGCTGGGGAAGGCAAGTAGGCAGTGTTTAGAAAAAGATGTGTCGTTTCTCAGGTGTTCTCTTGGGGATGCAAAAGAAGAGGCTGTCACTTTGGAAACAGCAGCAGCACTGCCAGGAACACGTGCCAGTTAATTTTAGCTGACAAAAGAGACCCGTGTATGGCAGAAGTGCTGTATGTAGGAAGTGAGAGCACATCCCACACTCAGGTGCAATCACTCTGGTGTTCAGCATTAGCAATCACCATTTGCAAGTGCAAAAGCTGTCTTTGGTCTAGTGTCTATGGCCAGAGTTTACTACTGATCCATTTATTAAGTGCATGAAGAAAAAAATGGAAAAGAATACCCTGTAAATAGCGGCATTTCTTTATAAGATAAAGGTTAAATCTGATATAATGAAGAATACCCAGGCAAGATCCCTGAAAGGAGAAATAGAAAGAAAATAGAAATCTTAATGACCTATAGTACAAAAGATTTAAAAATAGAGCTTAGACTTTGTACCAGATCCTCCTTTGCCTTTGAAGGTATCTTCCTTTATCTAAACTTACCCTGGAAAGGGTTATGAGGGCTATGACTGTTTAATAACCTAAGAAATCTGCTGCCACAATGCCGTTCCATGATAGAGTTCATTAACAATTCAAGATACGGCCAGAGCTGAATTTTGCGTAGTATATTTACTGTTAAATTACCTGAGAGTAACAAAACAAAGCAAAACAAAAAAACCAAAATACCAACCAATGAACAAACAAACACCAAAAAATCAAACCCCCACATTTAGTCTTGTGCTTCTACCCCAAATCAACCAGCAAGTGTCTGGGACTGGCATTAAACTCATCGCATGAGGAAGTTATTTCCCATTGTGATGGCACTGCATTTTTGTCTGAAGCAGTTAGAGCTGGTGCCTGTCAGGGACAGGATACTGGCCTGGACAGACTCTGTCTCTGATGAGGGATGGCAGATCTTCTGCTCAGCTGTCAAATGTCTGAACAAAAGGAATCTTGGTGGAATAAACAGGTTTCCTCAGGAAATGCTCTCCCTCCATCCAAAGTTATCCTTCATTTTGATAAAGTTCATGACAGCATTTCTGTTTTATGAACCTGCTTCTTTCCCACAGAATATGATGTATTTTCCAAACCTTGTAAAACAATAATTTTGCCCTCCTAGAAAGAAAAAACACTCAGAGATCTCAGTGACTTTAAAGTAGTCTGAAACCAGCAGGCAGAGACCTTTCAGTTCAAGGTGATGGCTCATGCAAAGGCAGGCAATTATTCTTCGTGCTACTGCAAACCTTGCATTCTAGGGAGATGCTATTTAGCTACACATGTTAATTTTTCAGAGCACCATCTTTGGGATTCCATCATTGCAACAGCACACCAGAGCAAGGGCGAAGAGTGGCTTCTAACAAGACCAGAGACTTGAAGGGCCTGTGGAGATTGACACCAGCTTTGTGGGAAGCAGATGGGCACCGGGGGGAGCTGCAGCCTTCACAGGGCAACAGAGACCCAGTGACAGCAGCCCTGGCAAAAATAGTTGTAGAATCAGGGTTAAAGTGCCAGAATGAACTGTGTGCTCTGAGGCTTCGAGGCAAAGGTAAGGATGTTGCACTAAAGAGCAGAGCAAAACCAGTTTGATGAAGAGTCTGCCCTCCTTACTCTAGAACAGGAAAGACAGACCCCTGACCCTCTGTCTGATGAGGGACTGGCACTGCTCACCCCTCTCGAGGGCTCTGAAGGCACAGCCAGCACCACCAGCAGGGTTTAGACCTCAGCAGATAGAATATGTTACTGAAAGGTCCTTTCACATGATTCGTGCCATATAAGTAGTGGTGTTATCAGGACTATTCATTGAGAATAAATGCAATTTATAAAATCTATTTTTTTTTATCAGTAGGTAAAACTATAATATGGATGATTATTCCCTGCTGCTGCTGCTCAGGATCTTCACTCTAATTCCTTATTTCTATTCTCTGTTGCTGTTGTTTGGACAGCAAAATCTAAAACCAGGATAGACTGTCCACTTCTTTTAGCCAGGAAACACACGGCTGAATGTCAGTGAAAGAACCAAGTGTCAAAAGTACAAGTAGCTGGAGATGCTGTCAACACCTGCACTGAGAGAAACTTGCTAAAAATTCTCCTGACTCTGAAAAGGAAACAAACTTGAAAAGAAATGAGGAAAAGCTGTGTATATGCTTCAAGGTGCAAAGCACTGGAAGACCAGGCTTTCCAAAGTTTAATATTCTGTATTCACCCTCCTGACTCCTGTTATCAATGGGCTCACGGTGGAAAAGGAACTTTATCGTCAATACACATACAATAAAAAGATATATGGAAGAGTCTTTTTCATAATTGCAATACCCTAATTTACAACAGCATCAAAGATAAAGCACAAGAAATATTTATTAATTTTATTTACAAGATCAAGAGAATATATTGAAACTGAATCACAGGAAAACAATTAAATGCACCATTTTGTCAAAAAAAAAAAATAGACAACAGTACAGGTGGTAATAGCCTGATGGGATTTATTGTAATACAGCAGATGTCACGTGGTTCACAGAAAGACCTCTCAAAAACCTAAAAGACACCACAAGCCTTGAAACACAATTTAAACACCACTAAAAGCAGACAACTTGCCAGCACCAGGGAGAGGAGCACTGTTACAGAGAGAAGCCCTGTGAGTGTAAATTAGGCCACAGATACCCATATAGCAACATTTCTGTTCAAGCAGGGAAAAGAAATATTTGTAGATGTCAGAAATTTCACAGATCCACAAAGGGAATGATTTAGAAGACATGAAAGTATGTCATGAAATCACAGAAGTCCGTAAGAAAAAATACCATGATAGAAGGCTGAAAAAAAGCCCCAGCATTTGGAGAAACACAGATAATTCCCCTCAGACTGCTCAGTGCCTACTAGAAATCAAGAAAAATTAGTCCAAGGAGAGACTGAATGTTTTAAGACAATCAGTCCTTGAGGACAATTTAGGAATTCTAGAACAACAAAGTATTCTTGGCTGCTAAAGAATTTTGGAAGGAAGAAGCAAAGTGAGCTCTAGAATATGGACTGCAGAAGCAGACTACCTGGTCATTACAATTAACACACCCCAATGGCTCTGAGAAAGAGACTCGGGATCTCTCAAATGGTATCCACAGGGGAAGTGGGCTGTGCCCCTCCCTGGCGAGAATGATCAAAAAGAGTTGGACTGTTTTGTTTGTTCCAAGCACCAGAAGCAGAACTCAAGGAGCTTGGCAGCAATACCCAGTGCTCCCAACACAGCACAGCAGGAGCTGGTGGCTGCCCTTTCTTAACTCAGAGGAAACCTTTACCTGCTGATGGTTGATTACTATGGCAATTTTTCAAATTCAATCAAACAATGTGAGAGCCAACAATACAGTAAATTAGTCTGTGACAGAGCCCCACAAAGCTCCTGGGCTGGAGGGGAGGATGTACAGGGCAAGAAACTTTGATCTTTAGTGCATTTTCACATCTGCGTATCCCACTTAGTCTTTACAAATTGTCAGGCATAATATGTTTCTTGTTAATTTATCATGTACTTTTCCCTAAAATCTATGGTTTGCAAAGCCTTCTACCAAGCTAAAACTAGAAGTGTTTATTGGCTTGTCCTCCAACAACTGGTTTGTGTCTTGCACTTATCTTGACGCTACTTTATTCATGGAAAAGGGCTCCATTGGAAGATGCAAGTAAATACCTTCTTGGTAAACAAATGGACTAGAGAGAGTTTATGACCTTGAGAACGTTCATAGCTGTGAGTTACCATGTGGCAGTGTTTGCTGGATAAGGTACCTGCAGTGAATTTATTAAAGCAATAGTCAACAACAAAGATCTGAAGGATTTAACAGGTCTCTAAGGGGTGGGTGTCTCAGACATGTACAACCTGCTCTCGAGATTGTTCTTGGCCCAATGGAAAAAAAGCTGAAAATATACAAAAATAGTCAGTCATCTACTAACCAAAGCAAATTAAGGTTGTCAAGACCTTCCCTGAACTACTGAAAATAAGCAAAAGCTGTGAGTTGGTTCTAATGCCAAGAATTATTAATGAACTGTTGTTCACTAGAAGACAAGCTAGAAATTGTACTATGATAAGAGGTGTCAAATCACTTAAAACTTCCACAAGAAATATCAGTTCTGTGACAAGAAGCCTAAGAAGATGATCTGTCCTCACATTAATTAAATCAGCACAACAACATAATTTTTATGCACACAGAAGGGACAGACAGGAAAAAGAAAACACCTTGCTCTTCATTGTGCAATATGCTGCCAGCAATACTGAAACCACAGAGAGAAAATATGTGCAGTATTAGCCAGCCCTGGAACCTCCTGCTTAGCATATAGAAGATAAAACTCCAATACTGCTAACCCAAGCACAGATGATTTTTCATGTTTTGGCTGTAGCTACAAGAACCAAAAGCAACACTTGCTTCAGATGGAAGAGAATATTTAAATGCCCAAGCAAAGGATTATGGTGCATTTTGACAATGTTCTTAAGAATAACTCCAGAATCCCTTTGCTTATGAGAGTATGTGGCAAGACACAAGCAAATAGTCACATGGATTTTTTAAAGCAAGGAATAGGAAATTAGAGTCCTCCTTAATCTTTTTTTTTTCATATATCTTGAACTGAGTTGTGAGCAGAGCTTGTGTTTGAAAAGTTTTGTTAATAAAAAGCCTATTCAGTTTAGCTCATCCCATATGGATCTCTATTCCCTCACACAGCCTAAATAAAGGCAATAAAATCGCGTTTATATTGGGATATTTGCCTTCTTTTTCCTCAAGAGATAATTTCTTTCACATTTTTGCTAACAATGCTGTGTATGCCAACCTTGAGTATAAACTATCAGTTGAAAATGTAACTTTGGTTTAATACAAACAATTGATAACCAAGACCATCCTTCCCATAGGTGTGGCCTCTGAGGAGAAGGTTCTTCAGATGATCTTGTTGGACAGTGGATGTTCCTGCGGCAGATTTGGGATGGAAATAAGATAAATAAGAAATAAGACAACCCCATGATATCCCTGTCCCAGATAACCTCTCCACTTCTTTGAGAGGTTCCTGATGTTGCTGTTTCATAAGGGGAAAGAACAGAGGAGGTGAGATTCCCACAGTGAGTGTCAGGGCTCATATTGCCTTCGGTCTCAGAACCTTTTTGAATTGTACATAAGTCACATGCCCATTGCAGATGGGGGTTTTGATGAGAACAGTTGCTGCTGCTCTCTGGATCTCTGCTCTCAGCACATCTGCAAGTAAATGTGCTTTAGGTAGCCAGGACAGAACACGTCACTGGGGTAGGAGGAAAGGAGACAGCTACAGCCAGGATTCAACAGAACAAGGAAAGCAAAATTTGGGGTACCAAGCTGTATATCAAAATAGGCAGCTTTGTAGGAATCCCACCAATGCCAAATCAGAGTAAATGAGCTCTAGCTCAAGCTGCAACACTGCAGGCCTGGGCTTGGTAACACGATGTACTGTACCCACAGAAAATAGGAGCAACAAGATTCAGAGCTGGAAATTCAAAGCCCACTTCAGCCATGTCTTCTTCAGCTCTTGGAAAACAGCCTCAGTAGATCTCTAGTCGCATCATCATGACAATTTTCCCAGATTGTTGGCTAAACAGTACCAGTACTAAATATAGTCTTCTTTGGCATGCCAACAGGAGCTTGCCAAACATGAAGGAGAGCAATTTGTCCTTCCTGAGAAGACACATGCCACCCTCAGGCATATGGTACCGAGCCAGAAACAATTCGCCCTAGAATGGCAAACAGCCCACTACCAGCCTCAGCCTGATGCATTCCCAGACTGCCATGGAATCATGATGGATACTCTACCATGGAGGATGATTGGCACATTCAGGGTAGTATTATTTCCCAGGTAAGAGTCACTCCTGGAAGAGAACTTGCTGAAGTGCAAAGTTAAAAAGTAATGTCATTGTTCAAAAAACCCCCAAAAGGTGTGAATCTTCACACTGTGTTTTAAGGTTCTGAACCCACAAATGAGACTGTTCCACCTCTGGCTACTTTTAATATACAAATTTATATATTCCAATGGGTCTGTGACAAACAGATTCTCACAGCTGTCAGAGTTGGGTCACAGACAAATGAGCTGCATTTGAGAGGGAATTGGCTTATCCTTTAAATAACGAGCCTGCAAATAAATAATGGTGAGAGACCTATCTAATATAATATATGGGTCTACTTTGTTCAGAAAACAAGCTCATCCAGGAAAAAAAGAAAAAAACCAACTTTTTTGGGACCCTCTTATGATGGATTATATCCTTGTAAACTCAGACTGGTTCAGTTTTTAGTAACTTGGTCATCAACAAGGTCCAAGAACAGGCTTTAAACCAACACAGAAACATGACATTTCCATTTCTTCAGAACTGCTGGTCTTTTCCCCAAGGAAACCAATCAGTTGCAGCCTTACACTGGAAATGGGTTACTTACAAAAATGCTTCTGAGCAATAAAATGTCAGATTTCAATCCAACAGTGAAAGCTGGCCAGGCACAAAAGTCTGTAGGCACACAGCTACTTACATGATCACAATGGAGAACAATAGAGGAAACCACTGAGATCTGGAGAAGGTAATTGCTCTGTTATTTCAAATACAACAATTATGCTCAGAGAGAGCCAGAAGAGAGGAAATTAGCATTGACTAAAAGTAGGTCTACATATACATGAAGGGGAATACTCTTTACAGAGCTTCCCATGTAAGAAGCTATACTAGATATGGTCAAAGAACCACTTTTTTTCCAGTTGAAAAAGGTGGAGGAGAGGAAGAATCAAGTGCACAGGAACCACAGAAAGGATTTCTGTATTTCTCATTAACTTCTCCATGAGAGAACCACCACGATGTGCTAAGCAAAGAGACCTGAGATAGAGATTTTTCTCCATTTCCAACCTACAGCTGGGGAGTATCTGCCACAAACAACAGATAATAAGCAATTTAAGATGTTTGCTAATTATTCATAGGATCATCATCTTTCAGAGGGAAAATCAGAAATGTCTCAAAAGGAGCAAAGGACAATGGGACCAGCAATTCAAAAGTTCAGGTGCCCTTTTGCTGGCTGAGAATTAGTAGCTGCAATGACCTTAGCTGGGGCGTTTTGAAGGATTGAGGATTATGAACCTCCTGATGTCATAAATGCTTCTTGCTACAAATGGCTTTGAAACTGGCCAGGTGTGGCAGAGTCCTCATGCGGGGTCTGATCACACGAACTGGACTGTCCCTGAATCCTGGAAGTGGGGTGCTGCCTTCTCTAGCAAACTCCAGTTGAAAATCAGCATAGAGGTGCTCAGAACCAAAGACGGTGGTGCTCCAGGTAGAAAACGAGTAGAGAATAAAAGATTTATGGGTTTAGGGGATTTTCCTTTCCCCCCCCCCCCTCCCTTCACTTGGAATAGTGAATAAAGAGATAGTTTTGTGGCCTATTCAATATTCTTCAGTCTCTCTTGACCTGTGAGTAATGTCCCCCTTTAAAACCTCCTTGACATGTACCCTGCTCCTTAGCTGAGTGCTCTTTGTCTGGAAAACAGCTATTAGGCACTTGTCCCTGTTGCAAGAGTCAGACAATCAGTATTGTGGCGTCCTGATGTGTTCATTCTTTTTACATTTCATATGAACAAGCTGGATTACTTGGAATAAAAGTGGCTTTTCTGTCCTCCTATGTCAGGAAATAAAGACATTTCTGACATATAATACCATTTTTTTAAAGGATAAGATCATCTTACTGTGCCAAGGAGACTCTTTTTAAGGCCATAGAATGAAGTAACTCCAAAAATGCACTACTTTTTATGTTTATGTTAACACATAGTTTTCAAGCTTTCTGTCTAGCCCAAGGCATTACTAATATTGACATTAATACATAGTTGGCTTTCAAATAGGACTGCAATCCCTGTAGCTCCTCTATGTTCAATACAAAAACCCTAAAAAAATCCCAACTGCTAAAACACCACTGCAGTCTAACAGCTTAGCAGGGTGTTCTCATCTGTTTTCAAAACAGATTTCCAGGGAGTTTCAGCTGTGGTCAGTTCTTTAAAAATCATGGATTTGTACATTCAGGCTCATCCTGATTAATTGGAAAGTGAATAATCTTTTCCATATTCAAATTATTGCCATTTTAGTAGTGAAGCTCAGTCTCATTTTTTAATTTCTGCTGGCTGAGTAATTCGTCCTCACCCAAGTGGTTCCACTGAGTTTCCATATGAGCAAGAACTTGCAAGATCAGGACCTTTCACCCTCAGCACTGCCCCTTTTTAGTGTGTAACTATTTTTATTCTCCAGCTTCCAGGCATAGAAACATTGACATCTAAACTGAGGAATGCCAATGGTTGAGACACAAAAGGAAAATAAGCACCATCAATTAAATTATTTAGAATTTTTTTCAAGACATTGCATTATTAGGAAAGGAATTGTTTACACAATGGAGTAATTTTAAAATATCTACGTGTTTTAAAAGTTCAAATCTGAAATGCTGCACATTTAAAATGAAATAATGTTTCATGCTTTACTAAGTAGTAAATATTTTAAAATAGTAGACATTTCAAAATAAATTCTAACACTTATTAGCCTGTCTCCAATAAAATATGTTCTTCCATAAACATTTAAAGAGCTCTTCTTAACTCTCCATCTATTGAACAGCAGAAATTAAGCCCTTCCAGGGACAAAATTGTTCCTTGCTCCTGAAAACAACTTGGGTACTGTCACCAGTGACATACCCCAGGGGTCACCCTGGGCTGGGTGCAGCTCTGTGAATGGTGTGGATGGTGGGACAGAGTGCAGCCTCCCCAGGCTTGCAAAAGATACCAAACTGGGAGAAGTGGTTGGTGCACAGATGGCTGTGCTGCCATTCAGTGGGACCTCGGCAGGATGAAGGTTCTCCAGTACCTGTACTGGAGAGATGTGGAGATACCACAGTGAGTCCTGCCAGGAGCCACTAGCATTGACGAAGGGCTTGTAGCACCTGGCATACAAGGAGAGGCTGCGAGAGCGAGGACTGCTCATCCTGGAGATGGTGCCAGACTGTTTAGTGGTACCCACAATACTGTTTAGTGGTGCCTGAAATACACAGCCTAGGCAATCTCCAGATGTCCCTGCTAGCCTCAGCTGCTCTGTGACTGTATTTTAAAGACTATGAGACATTGTTCTTATTTCTTACTCATGTCTTATTAATTTACCATTTCACAGGAGACAATAACCTGAATCTGACAGGACCTGACCCCAACACCATCTGTAGTGGGCAGCATCTTTGCAGCATCTTCAATGAGCTCTGTATTGGTTCTGCAAATGATGCACTGAAGCCTTGACAGGACATGGAAGGTTTTCACTGTTTGTAAAGTGTAGCCATAATCCAAGCCTTCCTTCTCCTGTGGATGCAAATCAGGTTTACAATGATACAGTCAATACTGGGTCCTCACTGTCCTCTGTCATTTAAGAGTGTTGTGTAATTTCCATGGCATGAAAGAGCATGCCCATCTCTGCACCAAATCTTCCCCTCCCAAAGGGAAGGCTGGGGAGGCTGAACCCTGCAATTCTGCGTTCCCCTTGCTTGCCAGCTTTCTCTGAGAGCATCTCCACTGCACAAAGTGCACTGCTTTTACCTTGGCTATCAAACACAGAAAATCTCAGTTACTAAGAAACCCAAATTTACTTTGCAACTGGGCACATTAGAGCCCAGGACATGATTAGTTGCAGTTCTCCAGGATGGCCCCTGCCAGGATAAGATGTCTTTTAGTCTCAGGAGGGCCTGTATGCTGCTGTCTGCCTGACCTACTCTGCCCTCCCTCCTCATTACATTCCTCCTCTCTTGCCATCCAGCTGGGAACACTGCTGCCCACACTAGATATATAACAACACACAGAGGTGCAGGTGAAGAAAAGGTCTGCAAGGAGTCAGCCCTTCCTCCTGGTCTGTTTGGGGCTTCCTTCTCTCTGCATCTGTGTTGAGAGGACAAGAAATGGTGGAGAATCACAAAGAGCTATGTGACTTTGTAAGCATATACCAGCTTTGCAGATGTGCCCGATGTGGATCTTCCTAGGACAGGTGAGGAAACCAATGCAATCCCATCTCACATTCCTCCCCTCCCACCCCAGCTGACTGGGCTTCTCCATGTATCTTGAACCCATGTGAAAAGGATTCCATGGGGAGGACCATAAAACTAGGCTAGCACTTTATGGATTAGGTAAAGGATCTCAGCCTGGTGAGTATCACGCTGGAAAGCGGCGAAGGCAGTCGTGTGGCACTGATCACACACCAAAAATCTCTCTGTGCTCTCCATAATCATTATCCTATTTTACAATAAGGATAAGATCTGCTGGGCCTTTCTGGCCAGCTCCCACAGGAAAATCTGTGTAAAGTTAGTAAAACAGGGTATCCACTGTCTGCATCTTCCTCTTCTATTTCTGTCCAAGGAATCTGTGAAGTATCCATATTGCAGTCTTTCCAGCCACATCTTGGCATTTTTGAGAAGGATAAAAAGCTGAGGACTTACTTTGAAAAACGACTGGTCTTATTAGTGCTATGGTTGGTCAAGGGGAATTTTCTCACCCAAAGATCCCCACACTTCTCTGCCTGTATTCCTGCTGCATTCCTTCATCCTCACCTTCAGAAAAAGAACAAGGACCTAATTATTGCAGACTGACAAAGACAAAATTATGCTTAATGAGTGACTTACCTTTCAAAGTGACTGTTCCAGAGCAATTACACTCCCCTTTCTTTCTTTCTAATGGAAAAGGCAGAATGGCTGTTTTGAAGTCTGTTCTAGCATTTCCACCCCAGTGGCCTGTTTTAGGACCCTTTACAATGGGGCTGCCAGGGAAAATCTGGATTTTAAAGGCATATATTCATGAGAAGAAAACTCAGGAAAATAAGGGAATATGGTTTTGAGAAGCATGCTGACCCATATGGACTTTTTTTAAACTTTTGTTTCCTTTCCTTTTCTTTTTGGAGGAAGGAAGCATTCAGCAGTTCATGCCTAATCTAGATTTATCTTGGTCAGTTGAGTAGGTAGACCATCTTGGAAAACAGTTAGTTTGAAGGCTGATTGAAAAGGCAGCAGTGCACTTTTCCTTGGTGGGACTCCTTGGCTTTTCAGGGGAAAATACTTTTGTCACAACGAAGCCTGTGGAGAAGGACCTGGATTAGGAGGCTTCCTTTGATGCTGACAGTTTCAGAGGCTCCACTCACATGACACTTCATGGAAATCTGTCTCCCCATGGGTGCCAGACTTCAAAATATTTCTCCTCTTTCCTTCATGTGTTCTATCCTCCTTCATGGAAGCCCATGAGGTTGTCAGACCTTGAGAGGGCTATTTTTTGCCTAGTGTCCTTGTGAGTCCAAAGGCCTAGGCAATGGTATCACTTAAGGAGACTTGCTAAGGAAATGATGTGTATCAAGTGTAGCCTTGCAGCCTTTCTTCCTGACTCCTTGCTACAGTTTCAAGATGTAGTCATGAACTCAGACACAAAGGAGAACCTTCTTGCCTTCCTGCACCTGGATATATGAAGAAGTGTCTGGGGCACTTTGTGAAGGACTGTGCTGGAAGTGCAGCTGTCTATGAACATGGGAGTCCTTGACTATGGTAATGATCTAACACGATGGTTTCTATGGATGTAAGGACATTGTCAGATCGATTTTGGCACAAAAAGGAACCCTAAATGTAAATGAGAGAAAAAAGTTCATGAAGGGAAAGCAATCTCAGGGCAGAAAATTATGTTGACCTGGAAAGCACCATGCAAATCTTAGTGGATATGTTGACCAAGGGCCATGTCCTCATGTAGGTGAGTTGTCCTTTTGGGACAGGTTCCACAGCCAAATCTGTTTTCTCCTACACTCTCAGCTTGAACCTCTCCATAGCTCCTTATGCAATGGTTATGTTGTAAATCAGTCTGAAGCTTGCTGTGTTCTGCCTAGCCTAAACTCATGGGTGGTTCCCACTGATTAATCTGCTATGAATTTGGGCAGCCTCCAAATGGTCCTACAATGCAGGCCCAGAGAGAGGGATTTCAACAGACCATCACCATCTCCCTGACAGCCACTGGACTCAGAGACACAGCAGAATCTGAACCAAGCAAAAGTTCTGCCCTGCAGCTACGCTCATGCAGCCTTTATGTGGAGGGGACGTGAGTAGTGGCAGACCCTGAAAAAGGAAGAAGAACCAGCTAATACAGCCAGAGTGGGAGGCTTCTGCTCCCTTATGGGGCTGCCCTTTCAGCTCCACACATGCATCCATTGTCCTCAGCAAAGGGGCTCAGTATGACCAAGGAGCACTTACATGATAAAACATGAAAAAGTGCTGTTGCAAAAGTGCTTGAATCTGAAAAAAGCACACTTAGAAATAAATAAGGGACATTGGGAAATCACATTCTGGCAACTGCACAAAGTGTGTGCATTTCCCATAGAACTGAATAAAAATAGATTGTGTCGAAAACAACGATAAAAAACTCATGGGAATGCATGTCTGGCACTGTTTATATTCCACTCTTGGGGTTAAAGTTGGAATATTGAAAGGGTGGTGCAATTATGAATTTTACTGTAAAAATAAAAATATTTCTGTTTCTTATAAAAGTATAAAAAACATCACGTATTTCCTTTGATGATCAATAAGACTACATTAAATAGTGAGTCTCAATTCCCTGCAAGTCAGCTGAGCTAAGATGCTCACACTGCATTCATGCAGAGATTAATATGATGGAGTCTTTAGGCTCTGCCAAAATAGAAACAGTAGTGTTATATACAGACAAACGTGTATTTATTTATACATGCATATACATATACTTACATGGAAAAAAAAAAAAAAAAAGACAGTCCTTCTGTTCCAGAATCTGTAAAGGTCATTACATTTAGACTATTTTTTAATCAAATGCACATCTACAAGTTCATATAAACAAACAACCCTTAGACAAACCGGAGACTTGGCACTCCAGCTCTGACACATCCACATTTGTCCTTTCAGGTCTGCTAGTTTGAATTAAGGTTCTTCTGTCAAGTGTAGCTCTTCCAACTAGAGGCACATCTTCCCTCATAGACCAGGCAATACCTGAGCCCATCTTGTCCGATGCCTTTAACACACTAAAGTGACTTTCATACAGTCCAATGTATCTACTTACCCAACCCAAGCTGGGTCTAAGTGTGCAGAGACTCTCAAATTGAGAAACACATTAGGGTCAGAAAGGTGGTTTTACTTACTGATGCTATTCTCAGTTTTCACCAGGTCAAAAGTCTGCAGGAACATTACCACTGCATTAAGGTTTAAACTGAAGAAAATATTTCAGCTGGTGCTTATATGTCCTCTTTAACCAATATTTATGCATATGCTTTATTCCCCTTGCCAAGAATAAATAATAATTTCTTCAAGAAAGTAATGAGTAACTATTAAATCTAGCAGAAAAACCCACATGACCACAAGCCAACAAAACAGACAAATCAAAACAACCCTACACAATCAAACCCAAACCCACAAAACCAAAAAACAACCCAAACCGAAAGACCAACAGTTAATGTCCATGGAAAAAGTTGTCTCTTTCCTAGAAGATATCACTTAGCAAACTCCACAGCTCCGAGCCTCTCCTTTCGCAAATTAGCTACCAAGAAACCTAAGTTAATTCCCTTTTTTTCTTTTTTTTTTTTTTTTTTTTGGAAACATTGGCAGTTAATGAGAAATGCAATACATGGAACTGTAGGGTTGTTCTCTATCCAACAGCTATTTCTACTCCTTTGTTCACTGTTTTTGCCACAAAGTAGATGATCTGAAGATGTCATACCTAAGCTCAGAATTCATAGGAAGAGAAGAAGCAGGGACCAAGTTCATTTTTTCAAAAATCATCATATTTCCCAGCTCCCTCAAGGAAAATGAAGCAAAACTATGAATTCACTATAGTTCCTTTTCATTTAAATAATACCCAACCATCCATGGGGGTGACTGCAGGTTTTTAAAAGCATATTTGTACTATGATTTTCTCAGTATTGCTTCATATTTCTTAAGGTCAAAGAACTACTGCATCCTTTAGGATATTTTTTTGTTCCTCTAGCGACATGAAAGAGTTTGACTTTCTAAGAGAAGACATTGAGCCATTCCTGATAAGCAAGACTGATACTATTCTTTCCCTTAAAGCTGCTATTAGACTGTCTGGTCTGATGTCCTTCATCACTTGGATCTATAAGCCTCTTCTACTGAGAGATAAAGATAAAGGCTGTGAACTTTCACAATCTGCACCTCAAGGCATTTTCTTCAGCTTATGAATAATTTCCGTGTCTCTTTTTTGCACCTCTCCTATTTCTCCATATTCTTTTGAACAGACGAACACCAAATCTGTACTTTTTTTTACTGGTCTCAGGAGTGTTTTACAGAGGGAAGATTCCTATTTTTGGTCTCCCTCTTGAAAACAAGCAAGAATCTCATTAGCCCCTTTCTCCATAGAATTATACTGGGAATTGAAGTTGAGCTGTTTCCCCACTTTGATTCCCAAAACCTTTTAGAAGTACTCATTTCCAAGATAAAGTCTTTCCATTCTGTAAAAACATCTTGCACTCTTTCTTCCAAAGTCCATGACTTAATATGTAGCTGTGTAAAGACAGATTTTCTTTAAACGGACAAGTCCCCCAGACCACTCCATGCTTTCCTGAGCTCGCTGAACTGAGTGTTCTGACTGGGTTTTGTGTCATCTGGAAATTATATCAGCAACATTTCTACTTGCTCCTGTGTGATTACACAAGGTGTTAACCGAAGCAGTCTGGGGAACGTCTTCATCTGATGACGATTTTCTGTTGTCAGCTATTTGAAGGCATGTCTCTGTTAGCCATTTAACAGGTGTCTTGACAGTATAATCTCATTTTTGTAAAAGCAGTAGGATATCATACAAAGTAAGATCCTCAAAATAGCTGGTCTACTATCTCTAGATGGTCATTTTATTTCAGTGCTTTTAAAATTAGGTGGTTTACTTGTCATGGTAAACTCAGCACTCACTGTTTTGTCTTTAAAAATTCATTTTTCTGAAATTACAGGTGATTATGAGTGCCCACATAGAAAGGACCAATTTTCTAAGAGACAGTATCCAGTAGTTTCTGAATATCTAGGACCACAAACAACAGATTTCAATGAAAATCAACAGCTGTTCATTTACTGAATAATAACAGATGTAAGCAGAGCTTGCAATAAGTCATGAAGCTCCTACTTCCACAAAATCCAGTTTGGGGTTAAAAAGAGTGAATTGAAAAGTAACGGACTTGAGGTCAGAAGATGTGATACTCTGCAGTTCTGAATATATGATCTCAGCAGATAAGGTTGTTGGGAAGACTTGGTTTCATGAAGAACGTAAGACAACCTGAATTTGAATTGCTGATAGCTTGATGCTTCTCCTGAGCCGTGATTTCTGCTCTCTTCTCCCTGACAGCATGATGATTCATCTCCGCTCTATCAAGCATTTAATTTCACTGACTACATAGCCCTACAAGTGCTAAACAGGTGATACAAGGCAGAGGAAAGTAACACTCATTCAAGGCTTAGCAGGTGACATTTTGTGTGAGGAAACTCCTCAAACCATATATCTGGTTAAAGTGATTGCGAATTGGTACTGAAAACGGCAGGGCTTATTTTATTAACAATGCTTCGCCACTATTCTGTTTCCTGAGGTGAATTCCTTCCATCCAGGTTTTGGACTTGGCCTTTCTGTTTGCTCAGGGGAAACCTTTGTTGTCATAAATAACAATTTCCCTTGAGTATGTATGTGGCTATTTGGTTCTTGCCATTCTAGATTTACATTAGACAGAGGAAGAATTAAGTGTTTTGAATCCATAGAACAATAGGCATGGGCAGAGTAAAGGTAGGAGATGGAGAACAGGAGATTTGGTTGCACGAAGAATCATGAGGAATGTGTTAAAATTTGATTCATGCATTACAAGCACTAGTTTCTTATTTTATTGGTAGAATTGAAGATTTTTCTGATATGGATTTCGGTTTGGCAATGGATTTTGTAATATAATAATAGTGACATATCAGTCTAATGAGAAGAATGGAAAAATGGGAAACTATGAATCTGCACAATTGCAAGTTTTGTTATTGCTGGAAAATCCATGGCTGAATGACTGCCATTAAAAATAGTAAAAAAATTATGTGAATAAGATTTGCCTAGTAAGCCAGCAGGAGCTGAGAGGGGGGGAAAAAAGTTAATACATGTAACATTTTAAAGATATTTTGGAAGATCTGAAATTGGTGCATGATTATTCTTATGAACTGTGGTTGTTCAGAACTTACAGACCAGCTATTGCTTGACCAAGAGCCAGCAAGAAAAAAATCACCATATAGATAAAGAGATTCTGAAGTAAATATAAAGCATGAAGAGATTTGCAAATGCCTTCTCAGCAGCAGCTTTTAGTCATGCAGTATGCAAAGTGCATTTGCATTTGAAATTTCAAAAGCCTAGACAAAAGATTTAAGATAATACAAACTGATGATTTTTAAAACACAGGAAATACATAGAGTAGTATCGCCAAAACACAAATGCCAAATATAACTATGCTGCAATAGGTACAGTGCCAGGTTTTGCCCTGTGTTTCTCCATTGGGAGTTACTAGGTTGCCAAATTATTAAGAAATACTACTACAGATAAAGGATCACGGTCCCTTCTTTTTGGGCGATAATAATACCAGTGCCTCTTTCCTGCAACAAGGTAACTAAGAGCAGGGTTTAAAAGCCCAGATCCCACTAGAATGCTTGCTAAAGTTACTTTCCACACTACAGAAAGGGCTTTAAGAGGGCTTACGCTCACGATGTTAAGTGCTCACTTCTGCCCCCTCTGTGTGGCACCTACTGCTCTGGAGGCTTAGCCAGTCTGTAAGGACAGGAGAAAATGTTCCTATCAGGCAAAGTATCGACCTCTGGCAGAAAAAAAAAAGGCTTGTAGTGGGCTGTTGGATGAACTTTGTTAGCTGAAGTTTATTGAATTTCCTAAGTTTGCATTTACCCTGGTAAAGACAAGGCTTGAAAGTCTGACACTGCTTCCTTCTGCACTCTTCATTGTCCTCCCCGTGATCAGAACAGGGCTCATCCTCCCATCTCTGTCAGAGCAGTCCCAACCACAGTCTGAAGCGTGCTGGAATTGTCCTATGGGAGACACAGTGCTTGCTATTTCTCACCACTTTACTCTGGTCTTCTAGTTTTCCACAGCCTTGAACCAGGTGAAGGGACAGGTGACATGCGAAGCTGGTAAGCAGTGTTTTATGAAGAGTGCATCTCTTGGTTAGGAGGAAAGGAGACAACAAAGTCATGATGTCACTTTCTTGGAAATTGTGAGGGGAATGTTCTGCCCAATTCTTTTTCAGTACAGAAGAATTTTTGAAGGTTTTATATTCTCTTTCATTTCAACGAGATATTTACAGCTGAACTAGAATGATGTGCAAAAATTAGTAGCAACTAATAAAACTCATCAGAGAGGTGTGAACCGATAGGGTACTCATTATCTAACTGTTCATTCTGCTAGACAACACATTGTTTCAACAGCTGTCCTCCTTATGTGGATTTAAAAGCAATTTAAATATCAATGCAAGGTCCTTGGAACAGAAAGCATCTAAGGGAACCAGATGACACCAACTTGAACTACAAAGTTCACTGCGATCCTTTGAGATACACAAAACTCAAGATAAGTTTCACAAGCCACAAATGTTTTAGGCTGTTTTGAATTTTTTTAAAAAAAAAGAACGAGTATTCTTTAGAGTGCTGCCACATAGGAATCTCTTATTCAAATTACCCCAACTTTGCATAAAAACATCAAAGGGTGGCTCTTCAGGATGTCCTTAGAGAAGTGATCTCCTTTCACATCTGGGAGGATGGGAGGCTCTAGCAAAACTAGGGGAGTCCTTGATTAGATGGCAAAAGACATTATGCTGCTGGTAAATTCCTAGAATAATAAAGTGCCTTGTCTGGCTAAGAGAAAACCTCAGGGATGACAACCTTTTTAGTCCTGGAAGGCTCCAGTAAATGGAATACTATATGCTCATAGAAGACCTAGTGCCTGGAAGGCACTAATTACTAACATTTCACTTCCTGGGAATTTCCTCAAAGCTTAGGTATCCCTGAACCTGGCCACCAACAGATCAGCCCTCTCAGTGGTGTGAGAAGGTTTTTAAGCTCCTAAACATGTAAATGAGCCAGTCTGGCATTTCTAGCTAAACCGCCCTCTAGAATGACTAAGGACTGCACCTGTCTGTAGTGTGCAGATGTCAGCTCTCCCACTGCCCTCCCCTCTCAGCCACTGTAATGTGTGTGGCTACTTGGTGTGCCAGCAGTGCTTTGTGCAGGCAGCTGTGGTCAGGGCATGCCGGCTCTGGGGCATGAAGCAGGGTGTGCTCCTGGGCTGGCAGCCCCCGGACACCGCAGCAGCTCTTAGAGCTTGCTGGTGGAGCAATGTTCTGCAGCCGAGAGCACTCATGATCTGCCCCTAGACGACTTAGCTTGAACGTGAAGGTCTTTCGCAGATTGGACAGTGCTAAACATCTGTGAATTTAACTTCAAATAAGTACTTTAAAAGGGCTACCTGTAGGTTTTTCCTGCAGAGTGAAAGGACGCCACAAGCCGTTGCTCAAAGGTATTCATTCCACAGCTCGACTGCCAGGGGTGTTTCTTGCCTGCTGCAAGGCAGCAATATTACCAATACAGGCATGGTTCGTTCACTTCACTGATTTACCTGCTCCATCTACTTTGAAGATCCAGTTTGTGAGCCAAGCTCTACTTGAAAATGCATACACTAGGGGCATTAGGTTCCACTTGGAAACTAATTCAATTTAAAACTGGCTTTGAGATACCTATCTGCATGAAAAGCGTCATAAGGATTGCTGTATGTTGCTGTCACGTTATTTTCTTTAGGTCAGGTCTTTCAGTATCTTGCTACTAAAAATTCACATTTTGATTGCTTATCTTACCCTGAGCCCTCAAGAAGCATATTTCAAGGCAATTTGAGTAATGCTTAATGTTTACTGAAATCAATTATCAAACAGCCAAGTAGTCCCAAGCCTCAGACATTTTAGCAGTTAATTTGCTTGGTGCATAAAAATAAGACTCCAACAGACATTTCTGGAACCCCAAAACGTTGGCCAATGTTCAGAGAAGACTGCAAACCAGGGGGTGATGGAGTTTTCATGCATTCCACAGATCTTACTTTCAAGAAGCATTTAGTGAAGCCTTGGAAAACATGGCACCCGTAATTGCTACTTACTCTACTTAAAACATTAAAGCTTCCTGGCGATGACAAGCAGCACCCACTTACCGCTGTGCTAAGTAGTCTCTGCAGCATGGCTTGGAAGAGTGTTTATGCTGAACATTGGCACTCGGCAGTGTTTAAATTGGACTTTTTCCCCCGTTTTTTTAACAATTGTTTCTTTCTCCAGCTAAATTTTTCATGGACCTTAGACAACCAGCTGACAAACAGGATGCGCTTGCTAGCACATCACCCCTCTCATTCTAAATAATATAGACGAATATAAATAGACAGCACATTTATGCATATGAATGACGTGAGGAACAGCTTTAAGGTGGTGCATGGCCGTGAAAAAGCAGAGCAGTAAAGCAGCTATGAACCGCTACATACACTGCGGTCCTTCCCTGAGCGGGGGCACGTTCGCTCCTCAGGGATGCCTGGACCCCCGGAGGGAAAAGGCGCCCGACGCCCCGGGTCCCCGGGAGGCCGCGGTGCCCGGCGGGACGGGGGTCGGGCGGGCGGCCCGGGGATGAAAGGATGCGGGCGGGCAGCCCAGAGATGAAGGGCTGCGGGCGGGCAGCCCAGAGATGAAGGGATGCGGGCGGCCCGGAGGTGCGGGGATGTGGGCGGGCAGCCTGGGGTTGTAGGGATGCAGGGATGCGGGCGGGCGACCCCGGGGGTGCAGGGATGCAGGGATGCGGGCAGTCCCGGGGTGCACGGATGCAGGGATGCGGGCAGTCCCGGGGTGTAGGGATGCAGGGATGCGGGCGGCCCGGGGGTGGAGGGATGCAGGGATGCGGGCAGGCCCGGGGTGTAGGGATGCAGGGATGCGGGCTGGC